>QNTS01001321.1:42100-59493 GCA_003317085.1 Hucho hucho | reverse complement strand
GAACATCTCCATGGATTTGCATAATCTCGGGCATTGGGGATCTCAGTGCGGGTGAGCACATTGAGGGTCGTGCCAACTGCAAAAAGGTAAACCCTTCATCCCTTGGCAGGGGGGACACTCACCCTACCCTTCCAGAGTCTTAGTACAACAACTTAACAGTCAGAATCCAGCACGCACACACACACACACACACACACACACACACACACACACACACACACACACACACACACACACACACACACACACACACACACACACACACACACACACACACACACACAGTTAACCAGTAAACTACCAGATTTTGGTATCTTTCAAGGTTGTTTTGGAATTTTATGAAATAACATCTAGTGGCCTTTTTGGCTACTTCGGATTATCACAGGCATCTGTAACTATCTAAATAAAATGACAAAGCTGGAAAATGTTATCCTAAATACAGTGCCTTCAGAAAGTATTCATATCCTTTTACTTATTCCACATTTGGTTTTGTTACAACCTGAATTAAAAAGGGATTGTATTTAATACACACAAGACTCCATAATGACAAAGTTTTTAGAAATTTTTGCAAATTGATTGAAAATGAAATACATAAATATCTCTTTTACATTAGTATTCACATCTCTGAGTCAATACTGTAGAATCACCTTTGCCAGCGATTACTGCTCTGAGTCTTTCTGGGTAAGACTCTAAGAGCTTTGCACACCTGGAGTGTACAATATTTGCACATTATTCTTTTAAAAATTCTTCAAGATCCGTCAAGTTGGTTGCTGATAATTGCTAGACAGCGGTCTTCAAGTCTTTCCATAGATTTTCAAGACGATTTAAGACAAAACTGTAACTAGGCCACTTACGAACATTCAATGTAGTCTTGGTAAGCAACTCTAGTATTTATTTGGCCTTGTGTTTTAGCTTATTGTCCTTCTGAAAGGTGAATTTGTTTCCCAGTGTCTGTTGGAAAGCAGACTGTACCAGGTTTTCCTCTTGGATTTTGCCTGTGCTTAGCTCTATTCATTAAAACTCCCTAGTCTTTGCCGATGACAAGCATACCCATAACATGATGTAGAAAATATGAAGAGCGGTACTCAGTGATGTGTTGTGTTGGATTTGCCCCAAACATAACGCTTTGTATTCAGGATATTAAGTTAATTTATTTGCCACATTTTTTTGTAGTTTTACTTTAGTGCTTTATTGCAAACAGGATGCATGTTATGGAATATTTGTATTATGTACAGGCTTCCTTCTTTTCACTCTGTCATTTAAGTTAGTATTGTGGAGTAACTCCAATGTTGTTGATCCATCCTCACAGCCATTAAGGTCTTTATCTGTTTTAGTCACCATTGGCCTCATTGTGAAACCCCTGAGCGGTTTCCTTCCTTTCCAGCAACTGAGTTAGGAAGGACGCCTGTGTCTTTGTAGTGACTGGATGTATTGATACACCATCCAAAGTGTAATTAATAACTTCACCATGCTCAAATGGTTACTCAATGTCTGTTTTTTTTACCCATCTACCAATAGGTGCCCTTCTTTGTGAGCCATTGGAAAACCTCCCTGGTCTTTGTGGTTGAATCTGTGTTTGAAATTCACTGCTCGACTGAGGGACCTTACAGATAATTGTATGTGTGGGGTACAGAGATGAGGTATTGAAAAATCATGTTAAACACTAAAATTGCACACAGTGAGTCCATGCAACTTATTATGTGACTTGTTAAGCAAATATTTACTCCTGAACTTTTACATTTTTTAAATGGAACCTTTATTTAACTAGGCAAGTCAGGTAAGAACAAATTCTTATTTACAGTGACTTATTTAGTCTTGCCATAACAAAAGGGTTGAATACTTATTGACTCAAGTCATTTCAGCTTTTCATTTTTAATTAATTTGTAAAAATTTCTACAAACATAATTCCACTTTGACATTATGGGGAATTGTGTGTAGGCCAGTGACACAAAATCTCAATTTAAATTCAGGCTGTAACACAACAAAATGCGGAAAAAGTAAAGGGGTGTGAATACTTGTTTATGGCGCTGTATAAACCATCAACTTAGTGAATAACACTGATGTTTAATATAAGCATTTCAGCATGAAATATCCTTAAAAAATGTTTTACACACTTTTATTTATTTTACTTTGTCAATATGTCTTTGATGTAAATGTTTTGGTGCCAAACTGGTGGCAGCTGTGAAAAAAGTTAATAGTTAAGAGAGTTTCAGAGTTAATTGAAAATAATGGCATTGTTGATAAGATCATTTTTTCATTAATTAGGCTATTTTCTGTTTAACCATATAGTCTAACCTGTTAGACTGTTCCCCGGGCGCCAAAGAAGTGGATGTTGATTATGGCAGCCCCCCACACCTCTCTGATTCTGAGAAGTTGGGTTAAATGCGGAAGACACATTTCAGTTGAATCCATTCAGTTTGACAACTGACTAGGTATCCCACTTTCCCTTTCCCTTTCCCTATCCACTAGAAAGTAGACACAGATATTTAAAAAAGTATATACTTTACATGAATACATTTAAAGGTTATTCAAGTATAAATTACAAAAGTTACCATAGATTGCCATAGATTACCTGCTAATTACCAAAATTACAGAAGATTCAGGTATCTTTGGTAAATTACCAGTAGCTTTGCAGACAGTGTTGTGACAGAGAGATTTTCTTCTGAAAATAAACTCTGTCCACTTCTCTGAATAAGGTGTGAGAAGTCTAGTCAAAGTGTCACACAGCTGACTGAGCACAAAACACTTTTTCAAACAGGAGTTGCTAGATCTCAGCTGCATCTCTGCTATTTCCACTATATATTTTGTCATGTCATTTACTTATTCCTTGTAGGGTAGTCTATCGTAATGAGTAAGCTTTGGACAAATTTGCCTTTTCCGAGCCAGACAGCCCATAGTAGGTACTGACACAAATGTGGTTTTATGTAGGCCTTTATTGTAATTAGGGCTTAAAACCACATTTGTGTTGAATGGAAAAAAAACTAGAACTCCACTGAATTGACGTTCTGCACCCAGAGTCATCATTATGCAAGATTTGTCTGTTCTGCTGCAGCACCAGTCAACCATTGTCGGCTTCTCACTCAACCACCTAGGCCTATTATAGGCACTACAAGATGACTGGACTGTACTGGATGGGCACTCAGGGCACGTGCCCCAGGGCCCCCTACCTTCAAGGGGGCTAAAACCAAAATATTTTTGAGTTTGGGGGCCCCCCAGATACCATAGGATAGCAAAATCGTTAGAATTGCAAGAAATTTGCTTTAAAGCTACTAAATTATCTCTCAGCCTCATGGAAAAATGTGTAGAATAGCAGGAAATGTGAACAATATCATAAGATAAGCTATAAAACAGCACATCTTTTCTCTCTGACCCATTGCAAAAAGTATAGAATTGCAGGAAATTAGCTTTAAAACTGTACATTTTATCATAGCCTCATGACAAAATGTGTAGAATAGCATTCTATTTTTTTTTTTCAAAACACAATTTGTTGAAATGCATGAAGTTATCTGTTTTTATCCCCAAAAAAGGTTTTCACCCCCCCTGGGGCCCAAAATGGGGTAGTCCGGCTCTCCTTTCACAGTTGCTCTCTCTTGCGAAATCAGTTCTGCAGAACAGAGCTTGGGAATGGAAGAACTGAATGACAGCAATTATGTTCTCACTGAGAGTGAGAGAGAAAGATTTTATCGGTCATTTTATCCAGAAAAGGAGAAGACATTGGTTCCTTTTTAGGGTTTGGGTGATATACAGATAGGGCTACATTTTAACAAACTCATAGTGCGATGAAGAAATCTAAATGTTTTATCTTTCTATCGTGAGACCGGGGTTTGAGTCAACCGGCTAGGCAGTTGTTTGTTATGTACTTGAACGGACATATCAAACTCTGGGAAACGTTATTTAATAGTTTATCCGTCATTGATGTGCTACTGTACTGTTATCTCTCTCTCTATATATACATATATATATATATATATATATAAAATTAAAAATAAGAAACACTGTAAAGTTTGCAAAATTGTGCTAACAGAACATAATTTGACTAATCAGAATGCCGTAACATTCTAAAACGTTTTGAATGTTCTTCAAATTAACTGTTAACCTGTTGGATCTTATCTCAAAGACCGTTTCACAAACATGGCAAGGAGGAGGAAAAAGTTTAATTTTTTGGCGGACGGGTAATGTGATTTTAACATAATTTAATAAGCAATGAATGATAGACAACTTCAATAAGTCTGGTAATAATATTTGTTTTGAATTATCAAAGAGTCATCAATATTTTACCTTGTGAGTGAAGTACACACACAATAGTGATTTTTAACATAAACATTTCAAGCACCCTGTCCTATAGTTGACCGCTGTGAGTAAGGATCTTCCCAAGGCTTGACTTCTGCATGATACTGGGCTGATTAATCAAAGCAGAGTGCTCATTGGGTGAGGTTACCACATATAGGTCAATGGTCTCTACTCATCACCACCAGTCCTACCAGGGAAGAGCTGGATCAGCAGAGTTGGCGTGGCTGCTTCAGTGTCCCAATATATTCACACTAGCATACCATTTAGTATGAAGCAATGTATTGAACATTCATTCTAAGTTAGAATTAGAATTTACCCTTGCTAACTTAACTGGGTGTGGCTGTCCCTGCCATCGCTCTCCAGGACAGCAGAGCAGATACCGTGGCTGTCCCTGATACTGATGGGCAACCAAATGGAGCAGTGGTTCAGTAGCTAGCATTCAGTAGCCAGACTACAAACAGGCGGGCTCTATGAGGACGAAAACTAGCATAATTCAGCTAGCCAGATAGTTCAGTCACAGATAGAACAATGAAGAAGATTTTTCACCGGATGTATAAATGTGAAGCATCCGGTTGGAGTTTCCACTTCCAGTGGGAGAAAATGGAGCGAGGGATTTTGTACGACATTCTGCTAATTTTCTCATCGATGAAACATTTGATCTCAGTACAGTTTTCTGTTTCCAAAAGTAGAATCTGTTGCAAACAGAGTGGACTAGGTTTGTAGACTTTACCCTATGCAAAAGTAAAAAAAAAAAAAGTTTTTTTAGAAGGAATGCAAGGGTGAATTGAGTTATTGCACACGCACACTTCACAGAGTTGGCGTTCCCTAATCAAATAAAAGTTAATAAAATGTTATTGGTCACATACACATGGTTAGCAGATGTTATTGCGAGTGTAGCGAAATGCAAATATATGCAAATATGGAAATATGGAAATACTGTACACGCTAGAACGCGCCAATAGGCTCTCGCTAGCTCATGCTTGGCTCTGCCCACCTCATTGCTTGTTCTGCCCACTAGGATTAATTTGCTCTCATTGGAAACTACAGGTTGTGGCCTATCTTGGGTTAGTTCTAAAAATCTTTGGTTCAGTAGCCAGGGTGTGGGGTTCAAAGGTCAAACAGAGTTCACAGATTTGTCCCTATTCTATCTCCACACTCTTAGAAACAAAGGTGCTATCTAGAACCTAAAAGGGTTCTTCGGCTGTCCCCATAGGAGAACATTTTTAAGAACCCTTTTGGATTCCATGTAGAACCCTTTCCACAGAGTTTTCTACATGAAACTCAGAAGGGTTCTTCCTGGAACCAAAAAGGGTTCTGCTATGGGGACAGCCGAATAACCCTTTTTCTCCAAGAGTGCATCCATCTACCAATGATAAACTGACTTGTTATTTCAACATTGAGTGTTCTCATGTTCAACCCACTTTTCATGAGTCATGACGTTTCACAATGCAGTTTACAAAGGAGCATGAGGTTGTGATTAATATCCTACTCAGCATCCTATTCAATTCAGATGGCTTATACTCAGTCTATTTAAAAATGCCATTAACAACAGATTACTTTTTTTTTCAAAATATTGATTAATTCATTTCAGAAGGCACCATAAAAACATTTAAAGTAAAGCGGTGTCAGTCTGGTCTGGTGGTAGTGCTGCCAAGTTGAGACTATACATAGCCCCTTTGGCCATGGGTTTGAAACCCGCTCTATGACCAGCAACTCTCTTGTTCTGATCCAAAAAGAAATAAATACTCTCCTTTGAAACACTACAAAGTATATAGGCTATTGGCCTTTCAAATTCAACTTGTGACCTTGAAGCACTTCCACTGCTTTTTTTCATTGTTCCCCTCTAATAAGGGGGGAACCTGGTACACCAGTGGGTGCAATTACTTGTCAGGTACATTAGAAAACCATCAGGCTTCGGACATCGTAGGGTAAGAGTTGAATACCCCTGCACATTAGAGGAGGCTGGTGGGAAGAGCTATAGTGAGTCAAGCTCATTGTAATGGCTGGAATAGAATAAATGGAACGGAGTCAAACATGTGGTTCAATGTGTTTGATACCGTTTTATGGATTCCATTCCAGCCATTATAATGAGCCCATCCTCCTATTGCTCCTCTCACCAGCCTCCTCTGATGCACAGCTACATCCTTTTTAAACACTGTTATTGGAATTTCAGGAATGCCATGCCTAGCATAAGTAGTGAGCAGTGGAGGCTGCTGAGGGGAGTACGGCTCATAATAATGGCTGGAATTGAGCGAATGGAATGTCATGGAACCCATGTGTTTGATGTATTTGATACCATTTCACCTATTCTGCTCCAGCCATTACCACTAGCGCCATTACCACTAGCCTGTCCTCCCCAATTAAGGCGCCACTAACCCCATGTGGTATTGGGTGGCTCAAATGCCTAATTCCGAGATCACATACTGCAGGGCTGGGCTACTGTCCACTGGAATGGGTTGCTGCTGCCCTCTGCTGGTGTCTTGGTAAATGTCATATTTCTATTTCTGGTGTGTTTTATACTACCTGTTTATTCTACCTGTTTATTTTTTGTGCTACTTGATTTTGATTTCTGCATTGTTGGGTTTGGAGCTCGGAAGAAAGGCATTTCACTGTACCTGTGCACTTGTTTTGGCCGGTGTAGACCGTCATTGTAAATAAGAATGTGTTCTTAACTGACTTGCCTAGTTAAATAAAGGTTACATTTGACATTAGAACTTGAAACTCTGTGATGGGTTATTATCATCACCCATGGTAAGAACATCCAGTGGCGCTGGAGGGGAAACACACACAGAGATAGTTTTACCACACAATGTCATGTAGAAGTACACAGGGATTCTTTACTTAGTCCGAATTTATTTTTAATGTAGTTTCATGGGTGTTAGTTCCTTGTTGTATGTGTATTGTGGCTTTGACTTCATTATGGTCATATTAATAATTGAGAGGCCAGAATAGATTATTCTTGCAAAAGCGAAAATATTTTTGCAACTTTGCTTGAAACCTAGGAGACACATCAGAGACTGATATTGCGATATCAGATACATTTGATTGGATAATTTTTGTTAATATTGATACAATTTCTCCTCCAATCCACTAGGTGGTGTGCATTACCGTTTCTATTCACCAGAACACATATCCTGTCTGCAACGTCTGCATATTTTGCCAGCTCTCTGGAAAAGGCTGTCAACTGACAAGTTGGAAAAACTGCAAAAATGGTAAATATATTGTCGTCATATACTGTCAACATTAAACATTTTATGCTATTACTTGTCTTATGCATTTCTATGTCGGATGTTCGTTTCTTTTGAAATGGATGACGTTGGATTTGTGATATAAACGTTCACCGGTCAGCTGAATGCTATCTGCATGCTAGGTTCCAGCGTGGTGATATGGCGCTCAAAGGCCTTACTTCGACATTTCCTAGTTCTTCCTATTAATAAATAATGTCATGCCAATTGCATAACGTGTTTAATATATCGGCCTGCTTATCTTCCATGCGAATGAAACTGGTCATTGTGTGAAGAAGCTGTCAGTCAATACTTTTGCTTGAAAGTCCTAACGTTAGCTACGGTAGCATGTTAAGTTTGCAAGTTGGCCACCAGTCTGAAGAAAGTGTTTGAACAGGCCGAGCTAGCTGGGCCATGGAGAACCTCCACTGCAGTAATATGTATTGCACGTTAGGTGAGTGACACCCATGTCACCCGAAATATGCAATGGCAGCTGTCTCACCTCCTCTCCACAGGGCTTCGTGAAGGTAGTGAAAAGTAAGGCGTACTTCAAGAGATACCAGGTGAAATTCAGGAGAAGGCGAGGTGAATAATCATACAATTTTGTTTATGTAATGCACATTTACTCACCGTTTACGAACCACTGACTCAATAGATTCGAGAACATTGTTTTATTTGGCTTATTTATTTTAATGGTGAATGCTAACCAGTTGGCAACCTGTGCGTTAAATTCGCAGCTTCTTAATGATGATTCCAAGATCTCTGAGCAATATGTAGTTGGTCCTTCATTTGCGACGGCTGATGTTTTTTTTTGTTCTTTCAAGACGGGGCTGAGAGAAGCAAGATAGTCTTGTAATTGGCTAATGCTGGCATACTAACCAGTTGTGTGTGATTTGTCTTTGACAGAGGGGAAGACTGACTACTTTGCCCGTAAGCGCCTGGTTATCCAAGACAAGAACAAGTACAACACACCCAAATACAGGATGATTGTGAGGTTCTCCAACAGAGATATCTGTTGCCAGGTGATTGCTCGGCTGCTGTGTGCAGCCTTGGTGTGATTTCAACAACTATTTAGATTTGTAAAACCACATCCTGGCCCTCACCACTTTTATCAATTGCTTCAGATTGCCTATGCCAAGATCGAGGGAGACCAGATTGTTGCTGCTGCCTACTCCCATGAGCTGCCCAAGTATGGCATCACCGTGGGACTGACAAATTACGCTGCAGCCTACTGCACGGGCCTTCTGCTGGCCCGCAGGGTAAGGGTCTCACACACACACACACACACACCCTATGGCATGCTTACACACATACTGTATGCATATACATACTGAAGTCTCAAACAGAGAAGAATGCATAGCTACATGTCATTGTGCAATCCCATAGAGATGGCCACATGTGCGCAAGCGTGCACACTCGTGCTAAGATTTCCTGCTTTTTCTCATAGTGAACTGTTTTCATGAGGCATCTGGTTGACGTCACTCGTGATTCAACAGGCATTACTTCCCCATGAGTGAAGTTGTATGTCAGGGTGTTGATGGCACCTGTGTAGCCATTCATCTGCACTGGCAAAGGATTATTTATTTTTTAATTAAGGGAAAGGAATTGTTGCTGATGTTGGGTTTGGGGGCATTTGACTAAAACCTTCCACCATATCCTGAAAAAGTGTCATTGTGCTGGCAAAGCAAGACAGACAGACCTGGCCTTTGTGGACTTCCCTTTTCGTGTAAAGATTTCTGATGCTAGCACATGCTTATTGTTTTGTTGTCTAATACACTGAACTCTTATTTCTTTTGGGGGGGGGCTGGTGTGGGGATATTCCTTAACTGAGTCTGATGTCCAACAGCACAGTTAATGCAATGAATTTTCAGTTTAACAAGCTTCTATTCCTTAGACGATATGTATTGTCAACAGGGGTTGCTGCTAAATCTTGGACTGCATTTCTCTAATGAAACATCTTTGTCTCCTCAGCTGCTAAACAAGTTTGGCCTGGACCAGGTGTACGAGGGCCAGGTGGAGGTGACGGGAGACGAGTTCAACGTGGAGAGTATAGATGGCCAGCCAGGGGCCTTCACATGTTTCCTAGACGCCGGGCTCGCCAGGACGTCCACAGGAAACAAGGTGTTCGGAGCACTAAAGGGTGCTGTCGACGGTGGCCTCTCAATTCCTCACAGGTTAGTTTGAGATTTTGGCAATTAAGTTCTTTATCTACTCCTGAATATGTATCCCCTTTTTTGCCCATATAGGACTTGAAGTGTCCTATATGATCAACACAGAGGGGTAGAGGATGATAGTTCTCTCATAAACCTGTAGTGAAGGCTGAACACCACTGCGGATCCTGTCGGGAGATACAATGTGTCCATGTCTCTTCTTTTGGTCTTCGCCGTGGATTTGTTTGTATAATGAATGGCCAAGACCAGACCATCGGCCCTGTAATAAGACATGTCATTATGCAAAGGCCAATGTGATTATGGAAAAACTTGTTTTATTTGACTATTCAAAGTCACCTAGTGTTGTACCACATCAGACCATCCTCTTCTCCTCAGCACAAAACGATTCCCTGGCTACGACATGGAGAGCAAAGAGTTCAACACAGAGATGCATCGCAAACACATCATGGGCATGAACGTGTCGGACTACATGAGCTACCTGATTGAGGAGGATGAAGACGCCTACAAGAAACAGTTCTCGCGCTTCATAAAGAACGGAGTCACGCCAGACACAGTAAGTTGGTTTGCACATCCCACTGAATTAGATACTGACTGATGGTAGTCACTCCTGGTGTGTGTGAGGGTATCAGTTGGTTTGGCAACTCCTTTCTCACAGTTGTTAAATTTGCTGCTTCTTGATGATTCCAAGATCTCTAAGCAATATGTAGTTGGTCCTTCAATTGTGACGGCTGATGTTTTTTTGTTCTTTAAAGACGGGGCTGAGAGAAGCGACATTAATTACCAGTGCTGAAAGGCTATTTGTTGGTGTTCTGTGACTCGTCCCGAACCGATACCCTACCTCTGTCTAAACAATGTGTCGTTCTTTCAGGTAGAGGACATGTACAAGAAAGCACACGCCGCCATCAGAGAGAACCCAGTCCACGAAAAGAAACCCAAAAAAGACGTCAAAAAGAAGAGGTGGGTTTGTCACTGTTGCTGGATTTTGAAATTGTGCTTTGGAGTAATGCTTCTTGATGATGATACGAAGTACGCTGAGCAAAATGTAGTTGGTCCTTCATTTGCAACGGCTGATGTCCAATGTCCTTTCAAGACGGGGCTGAGAGAAGCAACCTGTATACTGTATATCCACTTGTAGTATTAAAAACATTGACATCTGCCATTTTAATGTTGTTTACTGTGCTGATGGTTAATGGGGGCATTGTTTTCTGTCGCAGGTGGAACCGCGCCAAACTGTCGCTGGCACAGAGAAAGGACCGCGTCGCCCAGAAAAAGGCCAGCTTTCTAAGAGCACAGGAAGCCGAGGCAGCGGACGGTTAGAGGGACGGGGACCACTACCTGTTCCAAAGACACCACTGCACATTGGCTTAATAAATTTATTGCAAATGACTTCATCACTTTGCTCTCTATGGAAATACTGCCAGTGTGGTGTGTGTTAGACATTTTGGGGAAATTCTGGTGTGATTGAATGACCTGATGGATAACATTTAACATCCTAGTAATTATTTTTTTTTACTAGTAATTGAGTATGACGAAACGTATTGGGTATTACATTTCCTCAGACTCAGTCACTGCATACTACAGTCTGGATAAAATCCACAACTCAGATGACAAAGAAATTAAGATGAGACCACAGTATGTGGTTTTATTGTGCAAAATCATGCTGGTTCAAACTTCAAGGAAAACATACATCTACATTGATCCCTCAAAAACAGCTGTGTGTTTCAGCTCCTTCAGAAACCAGACAGGGTTTCCTGTTTAAATGATTGTGGCCTACTCGTTTAAAAGAATGTAGAAACAGAAAGTTGAATAAAGCGAGCAGTTCTTGTACAGTACCTCCACAAGTGGTAGACTAATTCCAAGTTTTAGAGTTTTCAGCATTCTCTTGTATATGGCATGATACGCTACACGGTTAGTGGAAAACTACAAGTGAAAATGTACATGGTACACAAACCAAGAATAATGGCTTGTCATAGGCCGATTCAGCAAGTGAGGGTGGAAATTTCCAGTGACGTGGACGACACCTGGGTACGTTCCAATGTCTTCTGAAGTGTACAATCAATCCACTATTTCCCATACATCTAAAAGCATTGGATTGGTTGAGGTATGGACTACAGGGAGTTTCCCCCATATTTCTTATACCAGCCATTTCTTTTCAAATCAGAAGGGAACAAGTGCACACGGAGGAAGGAGAGAATTGGAACAATACCTTAGACCTCTATAATACTGTTTCTTCGGATAGATTCCTTGGTCACATTGATGAAACCGAAATGTGCAAGTGTACTTCAAATGTGTAATTCATACCTATTACCACAAGTGTTTCATCTGTTTTTTCCAAGAGGGGAAAACAAGACTCCATGAGCCCTGTCATAAACAGCAGATCTACAGTTATTTTCCAGCATCCTGAACAGGAATTATAATTATCATTCTTCCAATGAGTCAGCAAAACGTAAATAAAACAATGTAGTACGTCTTGTATGAACGATCCACCCAAAGTGGTTGTTTTTGTGATTGACCCATTTTGAATGTTATATTATGTATTTCTGCCTTCTTGAACAGCAATAGCTCAGACACATGACCCCTGGAATCGATAGAACATCACTCAGATGCACAAATATAACACAAAATGGGTGAATCTTAACTTTAAATATTTGAGGACTTGTGTTGTCCCCTCATCGCAAGTCTTTAGTATGGGGGTCATCCCCTCATCACGAGTCTTTAGTATGGGGGTCATCCCCTCATCACGAGTCTTCAGTATGGGGGTCATCCCCTCATCACAAGTCTTTAGTATGGGGGTCATCCCCTCATCACAAGTCTTTAGTATGGGGGTCATCCCTCATCACGAGTTTTTAGTATGGGGGTCATCCCCTCATCGCAAGTCTTTAGTATGGATGTCATCCCCTCATCGCAAGTCTTTAGTATGGATGTCATCCCCTCATCACAAGTCTTTAGTATGGGGGTCATCCCCTCATCGCAAGTCTTTAGTATGGATGTCATCCCCTCATCGCAAGTCTTTAGTATGGGGGTCATCCCCTCATCGCAAGTCTTTAGTATGGAGGTTGTCCCCTCATCACGAGTCTTTAGTATAGATGTCATCCCCTCATCACGAGTCTTTAGTATGGGGGTCATCCCCTCATCACAAGTCTTTAGTATGGGGGTCATCCCCTCATCACGAGTCTTTAGTATGGATGTCATCCCCTCATCACGAGTCTTTAGTATGGGGGTCATCCCCTCATCACGAGTCTTTAGTATGGATGTCATCCCCTCATCACGAGTCTTTAGTATGGGATATCTGTCTCCATAGCAGGGCCTTGAGGTTGTTCAGGATCAGGGAGTGCTCCATGTCCATCTGTCCCACCGAGCCTCTGAGGGCAATGCAGGCGTACAGCTGCCTCTCTAACTCCTCCCTCAGCTCTGACGGCGCCCCTCTCAGAAGGTAGTCCCTCAGCGCCCCGCATACCTTGGCCAGGTTGGGCTGGGTCACCTCCTCCCTGCATCGTCTCTGAGCCATGTCGCACGATGTCCGGCAGTCCGGCCCTAGCACACAGTCGTCGTCCTTCTCACAGTGCAGCGCGCGCATGGTTCGCCGGAACGCGTCCTCAGAGACGATGGCCCTGGGGTCGGTGAGGCGTAGGTCGTGTCGGTCCGTGTAGCCGAAATGGTTGGCGCTCAGGTCGCACATGAGGAAGCTGCCATAGGTGCCATGGAAGATGTCTTCCACCAGCTCCAGGAGGCCCATGGAGATCTTGGCTTTGCGGGGCCAAGAGGGTGTGAACCACTGGTCCATGCTGCGTCGGGCCTCACTGGGGACCCAGGCCTCTAGGGGCCAGGGGAGGCTGAGACCGTACAGGGGGCCGTAGGGGACCCGCTCGGTCACGTACAGGTCCCCACAGAAGCCCAGCAGCCGAGGGGTGTGGCCCCGGTCCTGGAGGAGCAGGCCCAGCAGCACCTCATCCAACTGGAGAAGAGCCCAGGCTGAACGGGCCTCAGGGAGGGAGACGTGCCCGTCCTTGTTGCCGTCGGCGACGGTGAGGATCTGGGTCACCAGGCTGGCCAGGTTGGCCTGCTCGCCCAGCTTTGACTGGAGACGGAAGGAGTTAGGGGAGGTAGGAGGAAAAGAGAAAGAAGTTAAGGTGATGTTCTCATGCTCAATCTGGAGATTTTGGCAAAACTGCTGGTGAAATAACAAAATCACGTTCAACAAAAGACAAATGATAGTTGTAATGCTATGCTGATGTTGCCATTGTGACACAGAATATGCTAAAGTCAAAGCAGCAGGAGTTCCAGAACCTTGAAGTGATTGAAGACCATCTCTCTGAACTTCTTCACAGACGTGCCGCGGGTGGGTTTGTCGAAGACTGCAGCCTCCCTCCGGGGCTCCGGCTCTTCTCCCAGCTCATAGTGCAGCACCTCCCCCACCCGGCAGCGGATTACCCCGTCCACGTCACCCCAACCACCTGTGTAAACCTGAGGGGCCCAGGCAAGGGGAACGAGGAGGACAACCAGACCCAAGTTAGTGGAATTACATTATTATACACCTACAGGCGATAAGAAGAACCAATGGTTCTGACTTATTCTTCTGGACTGACTACGTGGGAATTACTATAGTGAACTTCTACTGAAGACACCACACCCTTCAATAAAACCATTGGCTACACACTGGAACTTGCTGTAGGGCTGTAGGTCCCGGTTGTAGTAGGTTGTCCCAAGATGCACTGATCTAAGATTGGTTTTACAAAACCTGGATCTGTACAAACCAAGACTACTTGTACAGTACAGTGCAACCAACAACTTGTACAGGGCTCAATTATTTCTTTTTTTACCTTTATTTAACTAGGCAAGTCAGTTAAGAACAAATTCTTATTTATAATGACGGCCTACCGGGGAACAGTGGGTTAAGTTCAGAGGCAGAATGACAGATTTTTTCCTTGTCAGCTCGGGGATTCGATCCAACTGGGCCAATGCTCTAACCACTAGGCTACCTGCCACCTCTAAAGTGCATATCCGCCTAGATATTTTGCTTTGTGACCTGGAATTTTTATTTAGAAGCACCAGTGTGCCTATTAAGGATTCTAGTTTTAATATCTCAGATACGTTTCATTGTGCTCATACATTTCTTTGTGTGCGCCTACATTTTTTAACAACCTGGTCAGCGTAGAGCCCTGCAGTACAGATGCCGCAATCTCAATCGCACTCCACACCGCCCTTTCTCACCTTGACAAAAGGAACACCTATGTGAGAATGCTGTTCATTGACTACAGCTCAGCGTTCAACACCATAGTGCCCACGAAGCTCATCACTTAGGTAAGGACTCTGGGACTAAACACCTCCCTCTGCAACTGGATCCTGGACTTCCTGACGGGCCGCCCCCAGGTGGTAAGGGTAGGCAACAACACGTCTGCCACGCTGATCCTTAACACTGGGGCCCCTCAGGGGTGTGTACTTAGTCCCCTCCTGTATTCCATGTTCACCCACGACTGCGTGGCCAAACACGACTCCAACACCATCATTAAGTTTGCTGACGACACAACAGTGGTAGGCCTGATCACCGACAACAATGAGACAACTTATAGGGAGGAGGTCAGAGTGAGAGAGAGAGAGAGGCAGTGTGGTGCCAGGACAACAACCTCTCCCTCAATGTGAGCAAGACAAAGGAGCTGATCTTGGACAACAGGAAAAGGCGGGCCGAACAGGCCCCCATTAACATTGACTGGGCTGTAGTGGAGCGGGTCAGGAGACTGAAACAATTTGGCATGGGCCCTCAGATCCTCAAAAGGTTCTACAGCTGCACCATCGAGAGTATCCTGACCGGTTGCATCACCGCCTGGTATGGCAACTGCTCGGCATCTGACCGTAAGGCGCTACAGAGGGTAGTGCGAACGGCCCAGTACATCACTGGGGCCAAGCTTCCTGCCATCCAGGACCTATATAATAGGCGGTGTCAGAGAAAAACCCATAACATTTTCAGAGACTCCAGTCACCCAAATTATAGACTGTTTTCTCTGCTACCGCACGGCAAGCGGTACTAGAGCGCCAAGTCTAGGACCAAAAGGCTCCTCAACAGCTTCTACCACCAAGCCATTAGACTGCTGAACAATTCAGAAAAATCGCCACCGGACAATTTACATAGACACACACACACGTTCTCTTGTACACTGCTGCTACTCGCTGTTTGTTTGTTACCTATGCATAGTCACTTCGCCCTCACCTACATGTACAGATTACCTCAACTAGCCTGTACCCCTGCACACTGACTCGGTACCGGTGCCCCCTGTTTATAGGCTTGTTATTGTTATTCTTATTGTGTTACTTTCTATTATTACTTTTTATTTTAGTCTACTTGGTAAATATTTTATTCTTCTTGAACTGCACTGTTGGTTAAGGGATTAAGGGATTGTAAGTAAGCATTTCACGGTAAAGTCTACACTTGTTGTATTCGCCGCATGTGGCAAATAAAGTTTGATTTGATTTGATTTACAGTAACCCCTGCAGCTCAAAGGTAGGGGCATGGTCTGTTACCTCACCTGGTGGTTGGGGCTGGTAGAGAGACATCTTCCCAGGTAGAGGGTGTCTTTGTCACACAGACTGCTGCAGGCCGAGCCGTCAATGATGCCCCTCCTGTATTTATCACACTGACAAGTGGAGGGTTGGTGTTAGTCTCTTCCTCTCCATTTATTTACTCAATACAACAATATGCTAGGTATTACAACGTCAGAACCATAGCGCTTAAACCACTTGTGACACGGATTTTAAATCTTAGTGACCTCACTATTGTTTTATTTCTATGGTCAGAACCAACAACACTTCACTCAAGATGAAAGTTAACTGCTACAGACTGCCCAAAGACCTTTCACTAACTTCTTTCTCTGTTTGACGCTCTCATGTTACATGAACACTGGGTGGCACTGTTTAGCCAAGTACAAATGAAATCAGTCTCGTGGTTGCAGTTCTGGTAACAGCAACGGTCCGAATGCCAAATAGCTTGTCCTTGAGCCTTTGTGTCTGTAAGCTTCATAAGCCTCAGTGCTCTAACCCTAAACGGTTGAATGAGATGGATGGTGTCAAAACGGTGGAGTATGAAAATGGGTGATATTGTATGGGTGATGCTCTTTACAAGGGTTCCCCAACCGGTGGCCCTTGTGATTTTTCTTTATTTGTTTAATTGTTGGACCTAAAAGACCATAAAAACACCAGCAAATCAGCTGCAAGTTATTTACATTTTGGAAATCTGTTCCAAAGTATTCCCATAATTCCACATAATAGAGAAATGTGATCGTATACAAATGTAAGCAAGGTTTGAAATGCTGTTTTAGTTTTTATGGTCTTCTTGAGGTCAATTTGCTCTGGGCCCCTGACCATCCGCTCAAGAAAACATAATCGTCCCACAACTGAATCTAGTTAATGATTCCTGCTCTACACTACAGCAGTGCTACTACAACTACTAAAAATCTAATCAAATTTCATTAATCACATACACATATTTAGCAGATGTTATTGCGTGTGTAGTGAAATGCTTGTGTTCCTAGCTCCAACAGTGCAGTAGTATCTAACAATGCACACAAATCTAAAAGTAAAATAATGGAATTAAGAAACCACCACATGTTCCAGTACCACAGTAGAACTGGGTCGTGACCTGGGTGGTCTAGCAGTTAGTACCGCTGATCACAGTAGAACTGTGTCGTGACCTGGGTGGTCTAGCAGTTAGTACCGC
>QNTS01001321.1:27308-42040 GCA_003317085.1 Hucho hucho | reverse complement strand
CACAGTAGAACTGGGTCGTGACCTGGGTGGTCTAGCAGTTAGTACCGCCGATCACAGTAGAACTGGGTCGTGACCTGGGTGGTCTAGCAGTTAGTACCGCCGATCACAGTAGAACTGGGTCGTGACCTGGGTGGTCTAGCAGTTAGTACCGCCGATCACAGTAGAACTGGGTCGTGACCTGGGTGGTCTAGCAGTTAGTACCGCCGATCGGCCGCCCCTATATTATGTAGTCATTCCAATCTGTCCCATAGCCTGTTTGACACACTCCTCCTGTCATTCCTGTTCCCCCTAATGACTGTCTATCAATAAAAGCATAACAATATGAAAGTTGGTCATGATTATGATATGACAGATGTGTCTGTACTCACTATGGTGTTCTTGCACTCATGTCCTCGGCAGAGCTCGGTGTAGTTGGAGTACTGGACGTAGATCACCCAGCCCCCCACGAACACTGTCAGCCAGGTGAGGAACAGATATTTCACCCGCACAAAGGAGATACGAGCCTGCAGGGGTCAAACAGAGAAAGACGGTTGGTTGGTTGCTTCATTCAACGTCTTCACATTCAACGAGTTCTACCATGTCGTGTTGTGAAATTATACAGTGTGCCGAGCCCCTACCCTACAAGTTCAGTTGGTAGACATTATTTGATTGTCAATGCATCAGAAACAATGGATTTTTTCATTAATTTCATGATCTGGTTAAGGTGAGCTATTCTGTTATGATTTATAACAGTGATTCCCAACCAGGGGTACTTGGCCTATCCACAGGGGGTACTTGAGAAGACACCTAATGAGAAAAATACACAAGGGGGTACTTCGGGCAGAGCACAATTCAGTTGGTGGTACAGTAACCGGAAACGGTTGGGAACCACTGACTTTAAATATGACACGCACACAACCTACAGTACAAAGAAATGGAGCGAGAACATGCCCCATTTAGCCATGAAATGGAGAAATGAGGCCAGCCTGGTCAATGGCAGTATACTAATTAGCACTTCCTAATCAACACCGTCATGTGACCAACAACTGACAGCCCAGCAGTATTTTAACCTTTATTTAACTAGGCAAGTCAGTTAAGAATAAATTCTTATTTACAATGACGACCTAGGAACAGTGGGTTAACTGCCTTGTTCAGGGGCAGAATGACAGATTTTTACCTGGTCAGCTCGGGGATTCGATCTAGAAACCTTTCAGTTACTGGTCCAACGCTCTAACCACTAGGCTACCTGCCGTATTGTAGTTTCCACAGTGATGTTGGGGTCACACATATTCAAGCTATTGATCTCGTAACCACAGTGGCCCAACAATGCCCCTTTGAGACTAAACAACAGAGTTCGGGGGTTAAGTGTTGGTTTGGTCCTAATGTAATAGAAGACTCGAGACATAATTGTAAACAAATTTAGTTACGACTTCAGCTGTGGCACGTATCACATGACAGGTTAACAGGCTGTATGCAGACATAGGCTATGTTCCAATGTCCATACTAGCATACTAATCTTGCATTCCCAATCAGGGATTGACGTTAAGGGCTGCCCCGTTGCCATGACAATACATTGCTTCACACTAAGTGGTATGCTAGTGTGTGGATATTGGAATCAGAGCATGTCTGAAAGGTCAACTGCGACCAATAAGATCCTTGTGAGGCGACAGGGACCAATCGCATTTGAATTTCTCTGACTTGGTATTTCTAAATCAGGACAATGACCAGGGCTGGAGCTTAAAGAGGTGTTGTTTGGGATGAGAAGAATAAGCTTGAACAGTGATAGAGTTATGGCTTAAAGGGGTGTGAGTGAGTGAGCGAGTCCTGAGTTGTGTTCACCAGACACGAAATGGAAGAAAGCTGTCTGACTTCTGAAACGGTGTGAAATGGAAATTATGAGAAACGCTCGTTTCCATTTTGTTTTGCCACTGTATGCCCCAATGAACACGACCCACATCTTTCAGTGTTGTCCCCACAGAAAGGCGGTAACAGATAGGGATCAGATATTCCCCTCCCAAAAGCCTCGCTAGCTGAAGGCACCAGGGGAGCACACGCTGCTACACTATCGGATCTGACCCCTTTAGTGTGTGTGTGTGTGTGTAACTGTGTGTGTGTGTGGGCTAACACATACTTTAAGATACAGGGCTCTGGCAGTCACTTAGGTATGAGGCTCCATGATGAGTCTGTGTTTGAAGACTCGAGACATCAGCCTAGTTGTAAAATCAATTGAGTTACAACCAATAGGCTAAAGCAGTGCTTGACTTGGACTGAAATAGGTGCCGGTACTGTTTATATTCATGTGCAGGAACTCCTCAATATGTTTGAGCTGATATTCTACATGAGGTGCAGGAACTCAAGCAGAAGAACATTTGAGGTGCCGGTACTCAGCTCCGGTGAGCTCCTGCCCAGGTCAAGCCCTGGGCTAAAGGCTGTGTCACAGGTCTCATATTATCTGACAAGATAACTTTTTTATTTTATTTAACCTTTAACTAGGCGAGTCAGTTAAGAACACATTCTTATTTACAATGATGGCCTACCAAATGGCAAAAGGCCTCCTGCGGGGATGGGGGCTGGGATTAAAAATAAAAATAAATATAATAAAAATATAGGACAAAAACACACATCACGACAAGAGAGACAACACTACATAAAGAGAGACCTAAGACAACAACATAGCATAGCAGCAACACATGACAACACAGCATGGTAGCAACACAACATGGTAGCAGCACAAAACAGGGTACAAACATTATTTGGCACAGACAACAGCACAAAGGGCAAGAAGATAGAGACAACAATACATCACGCAAAGCAGCCACAACTGTCAGTAAGAGTGTCCATGATTGAGTCTATGAAATAAGAGATTGATATAAAACTGTCTAGTTTGAGTGTTTGTTGCAGCTCGTTCCAGTCGCTAGCTGCAGCGAACTGAAAAGACGAGCGACCCAGGGATGTGTGTGCTTTGGGGACCTTTAACAGAATGTGACTGGCAGAATGGGTGTTGTATGTGGAGGATGAGGGCTGCAGTAGATATCTCAGATAGGGGTGAGTGAGGCAAAGAGGGTTTTAGAACGGCCTGTAGGCAGACAGAGGATGCCTGTGTCATTGTGTGAGTTTCAGAGAGTAACTACCCCTACCTGTGCTTGTGTTTCGATGAGGAGCTGTGTGCGGATGTGTGTGTTGATCGATGTGTTTAGTTTGCATGCAGTAATAATACTCCAGTCTAACAAGTTGAAACAGGTAAGATCAAAATTGCACATCTACTAGCTTCCGTCTGATAAGTGAAACGGTTGCAGTCAATGAGGTGCCAAAATGCTATTTGTGTTTGTGTTATGAAACAATAATGCATATAATAATAACACTTCACGCCCTTGGGTTGCACTTTGACTCGTAGACAGTTAGTGGCTCTGTCATGTGTGAGTAACATTTATCCTACAGCCCATTGCTCTTTGCTTCTAAGGGTCTACAGTATGCCATTTTCACATTCCCTGACACTATTATGCAATAAAGGCTGTCATGATATCCTGCACCCCCCTACTCCAGGCCATGGCTAGCTCTACCTACTCCAGGCCATGGCTAGCTCTACCTACTCCAGGCCATGGCTAGCTCTACCTACTCCAGGCCATGGCTAGCTCTACCTACTCCAGGCCATGGCTAGCTCTACCTACTCCAGGCCATGGCTAGCTCTACCTACTCCAGGCCATGGCTAGCTCTACAGTAAAAGCATCACTGCATAAGCCAGGTCTGCCACTTAAGTCACCACAGGCCACATCCACTAACGCATGTTTAATAATACAGTAACAGTAAAAATAGTAATATCACCTTTTACTGTTTCAAACACCTCCTTTGCCGAGGGTTAGTCTGTGCAGCTTGCACATATCACAGACTGTCTTTACACTGAAGGAAATAATAGCACTTGCTATTGGCTTTGCTCTCTCCCACACTGCTCCTTGCTATCTATTTCTCTGTTGCTCTCTCTCATAACTGCAACTCTTATCCACTGAGTAAACGTAGTATTTCCTTGCTGTGTTAGTGTGTTGTCAATAAACTTTTTTATAACCATGCGTTGCTCAAAATAACTAGCCAGACGCTGGCAAGTGGTGTTAACCTCAGGAAAACATTGGGGGGCTCAGGAATTTACACAGGGTGAAACATCATTTGATGTGGTTGAGAACTCATAGGTTGTTAGATGTCATAAAGACCCTATGGCAGACAGTATTTCACTTCGCAATCAAATAGTACTGTGCCTATGGCAGCCAAACCTTTTGCATTGTGAAGAACTTACATGGCCTGCCAACAAATAGCGTTGTTGCTATGACAGTCTGGCAACACAGAAAGTGGTTTGGTGCCAGATAGGTGGTGGACTGAGTACTCTGTAAACCTCTCAAACCACATGTATTAATAAGTAGTCAAGGATCCTTTTATATCTAAACTAGCAAAAACAACAGCTATACTCCATTCTCTCTGGCTATTCTACATTTAAAGTGTCTGCAATCCTATGAAAGTACAGACAAAAGGTTGAAACAATGTAACTGCTCAACTAAAGTGCCTCTATGGGAAGAAATATATATAAATAAATGGATTTGCTGAGCCACGTTTACATTTCCGGTGTCTGGTCAGGTCAAGGCTGTAGCAGGCGTATTCTGTTGACAGTCCTGCCAAGAGGCCACATTCTACAGAGAGTAGTAATCTTGTTCTAACAGGGGTCTGTTCAGGAGGATGTAGTGTTACAGAACGTTCAGATAGAAATGTGTCTTGTAGAACTGATATGATTGTCTGTCAGATCGAACAGGGAATCGTGCGTGCTCTATTCATTCTAACTATATCTGCAATGTTCAGAACATTTCCTCTCACTGTATACACCACATGCTGTTTTTCAACAGATGGTGGAACAACTGTTAAGTACAGCTAAAAATGGAAATATAATATTATCATGTGCTATTGAATGCCCTCAACACACCCCTACAGCCAGTAGTCAGAAATGTATTCAGGAGCTAGAATAAGTTACATATTAGCTATGTCTCCATGACATATTTAACAAAAGCAAAGCAAACCTGTCAGACATTGAGAGCATTGTCAACATTACCATAGTGATGGATTGGGAACCATCTTGATAGGACAGTGATGCAAAGCCTGAGTACACAAGCAACTCTATCACATCCAAGTGAGATATACTTTTATACTATCCAACCCAAAACAAACTAACAGATATACACACATATACACACTGTGTGACCCCTCTCTCCCTCTTCCCACTAAGCGTCTTATGGTATAGTGGAATTGCAGGCCCCCAGTGCCCAAAACCCTTAGTTCAGCCATATTATCCAGCACAGCGAATTATTCCTGCTGTCGCACTGGATAAACGTAAATCAAATATGCCCTGGTGGCCTCAGGCAGGGACAAAGGTGACCCACATCCACCCCTTACTGTTGGACGTGACCTGTTATTACGCCATCACCAATTTGTAATGAAATATAAAACAATTTTATGAAAATAGGATAGCAGGACTACAATGAGCCAATGAATTAGCCTACATTCAATAATAATGTATTAAGCTATATGCAATAAAGTGTAGCCTAAAGCCATAGTCTAAAACATCATATTAAAAAGAGTCAGTCATAATTTATTTCTGCCAGGTCTTTGGGGTAGCCTATTTTTCCAAACCAAATTGACGCACTTCATGGCAGCATCAACAATTTCAGCATGCAAGATAATGCATTACAGCAAGACAATATTTTCAATCTCTTAATGTCTAACCCGTGGCTATCCTCGCATACATGGCCTGAGTCCCTTCAGAATTGTAAGAGGGTGCACTGTGTCCCGCGTGCGTAATATTGCTCGACCCCCCAAAAAATCACACTACAGCTGTCGATGACAGTGGCCACACGACGTCAATTTTCTTGTGGCGCGGTTGATTGTAGACTCAGCCCAGTCAATATAAATTGTAAAACGGTTTAGAATTGTTACCTGGAAATAGAACGATTTATTTATCCAGGCACGTGGAAACAGACGCCTCGCCATCACAAAAATAGATAATCTCCATACGCGGAGCTACGAAAGAGAATCCAAATAAATGGAGAATGCATTTCAGTGCATTCCTATGCGTTCGAAGCAGATTCTATTAACACTGAATATATCCGTAGCAGAGTTAGTCTTAGTTACCCTTTCGTGTAGTTACAGTCAAAGCCTGTCTCGGAACGCAGCGCTGCAGTCTTGCCAGTGCAGCTGCTGATCACCAGCCTCCTACCTCACAAGAAAGAGCACATAACATATAGGCGCTGGGACGATTTGTTTTGGCGACGCAAAAGCTTTGATCTCCTCTGTGCAAGCAATGCATAACCATCACATTTCCTACGAAATTTTCCCTATGAAATAATGGTAATTTCTATGAAATCATTAGACATTTATAAATTATAACTCTTCTCTCTCACTAATTCTGAATTTCATGAATGCTTGGATTTGCCATGAAATGTAACTGTTACAGCAGCTCGCAGTCATAAAAAGCAACAATGTTTCAGCCATTCATTGTAACAAATATGTAAATGTTAAACAATGTAACGATACACAATGCTACAGGACTACTTATAGTAACAGAGGTGAAGATGGTGTATAGTTCTCTAGCGCCGACAAGTGGACGGTTGATTAATTAATATATTTGATTGAAATAATATTACAAATATGAATAACTATAGGCTAGTCTACTACAGCTATACATTTTCCCAAACTTCAAAAAATATCCCAGAATAGTAGGTTGCCATGCCCACTATGCACACTAGAATTTAGTTGTGGGCTCACAAGCTGGATATGCAGTCTAGGTGGGACTAAACAATGAGTGTAGATAATAATTGGACTGGTCCTGACAGTAAAACATATATATTTTTAAGTGGGTCGTGGGTGGAAAAGAAAAGTGTCCTGCCTTCATTTTCAAATGTATCTAGTGGGTCAAAGATGATTGATATACTGCCAAGATACATGTCTCTCCGCCTTTACAATGGGAGTCGTTGTCCACGAAGCGGCATTGCTGGCTGTCTCGCTCCCGCCTATCCTTTCTTTGGATTGGTGGATACATCTCATTGTTGTTGTCCTTTTTTAAATATTCGATGAGGGTTGTTGACATCAACTGCCTGTATTCAATGGAGAGAGACGCTTTGCTACTAGCCTCATTTAATAAACATGCATTGCTGGAGACAACTCCGATATAACGTTATTTTTTTTATTTTTTTAATCAAAGTTTCCGGGATGTCACCTTCCCTACTTATATCAGCATTATGAAACTTCTATTGGATCAAATAAACGGCACGTAGCAAATAAGCCATACATTCTTTTGTTGACCAAATACGACACTCTCTCATTGACCTCCATACAAAAACTCCTTGCTTGGTGGGAGAAGCAACACGAGCTGCCGCAGGGCAACACATTTCCCGCCGAGTGGGGCCTCTCTTTCTGCCACAGTTGACCGAGCGCTTCCCACAATGCACTCCCATATCAGCGGGAAATAAAAATGGCGAATGTATTAGGGGAGAATGAGCCGTTTGTTATTTTCTAAACAAAATTTATATTGTGTCATATTTTGAGAGGTGCATTACAAAGAGACTTACCGATATTCGGACAAGACGCCAATCACCGGTTACGACCGAGTATTTCAATATATGTGGCATTTTGACCTTCCTAACTGACCGAATGAGGTAGCTCGCTAACTTATCAAAATAACATGTTATTCACTGAGGGTTTGGGTGCGTCCAGCATCATTCCGTCTGCTGTAGCTCGAGACCTGTGCCTGTAGACAACTGCTAAGACAAATTGCATGCGTGATGTATCCAGCTAGCCTTTGAACTGAAAACGTATGTGCCGTTAATTGTATCAATTCATTATTTCATCCCGGATGCAAATGTCCAGACAGCTAGCTAGCTAACTAGCCCACGAACAAAAGGAAAAGGTGACGGTGCAAAGGGCTCGAACACCCCAAGACTATTCATTTTCTCACAGATATCTAGTATGTTTAGTTACTTGACAGCTGAGTTGACACAGCCTGTCACATTTTAGACTATTCTCTATTGAGTAGCGTGCATGGCTTGCTACTGTTACTTAAAAAATGGCTTTCCAATGTTCCCATTGAAATAATCCCCTTTTATTCTGTGTCTCAGATATGCTGCTATGGTGAGACTCAACTGGCCTGTAGCTTCAATACAATGACAACGCTTGACAGTGACACCTATTTTTTTTTGGGGGGGGGACGATGTAGGAATTAATTCACCTCTCTCTTCCAATATGACAGAGACTCAACGGCATTAGAGCGCTTGCCGGTCCACCAGCAGAAAGCACATTCCCATCGGCAGCAGTGCAAGACGCCAGTGTCCCTGACAAGCGTCCACCCTGCCGAGGATAGACATGGAGGGGACACAGACACCAAGCTCGGCAACAAGTTTGAAGAGGGACAAGAGGTCCTAGCCCGATGGTCGGATGGGCTGTTTTATTTGGGGACTATCACGAAGGTAAGCAGCTGTAGTTACTAGGTGGAAAGTTTCAATTTGGTGTAAATGCAATTTCAGACATCTTATGTCATTTTGCAGTAAAGGATCTTGATATTTTTTTCTCCCTCAGATAAATAAGGATAAGCACCGCTGCTTTGTTGTCTTTGAAGATCGGTCCAAGTCC
The DNA here is from genome assembly GCA_003317085.1 of Hucho hucho. Classification (NCBI taxonomy): domain Eukaryota; kingdom Metazoa; phylum Chordata; class Actinopteri; order Salmoniformes; family Salmonidae; genus Hucho; species Hucho hucho. The sequence goes on along the minus strand of QNTS01001321.1, from coordinate 33,406 downwards.
TGGGTTCTGTGGAAGGACATTCAGACAGGCAAGTAGTTCTCCTGCACAAGATGTGCGGCCATGTCAAGTTCCAGTCATATTTTTGATAGTCAATGCGATGGACCGTTTTATGCTTACTTGATAGTATGTTGACCTTGCATCTTGTTGGATATTTGCCATCTGTGTAATATGTGTGTATTACACTATAAAGAAAAAGCCGTCTGCTAGTAAAAATACATGCCTTTCTATTTTCTCCACAGATATTGCCAATAGACTGGGCAGAATCCCTAGAATTTTGCTTTCAGAAAGTGTATAATTTCTTCTCCAGGATGTACCGTTTTTCAGTTAAATGTGTTTCTTCATTCCGTTTGGCTTGCCCGCATTCATTCTATCTCCGGTTGTCTTGATATCCTTGGTTGAGATTTCTGCCATCTCCTCCTGGTTTATCTTTTGTAATTTGTCCCTGACAGTTAACTACTTAGGGAGCAGTGGGGCGCTAGCGCATGAAATGTAAGGGGCTAAATTCAAAATCCAAAAGTTGAATTATTAAACATTCATCAATATACAAGTGTTGCATAGTCATCAAAAGCTCTGCTTCTTGGCAATATCACAGCGTTGTCATATTTCAAAGTCGTTACGGCGAAAGCACAACATTTGATTGTTTGAGGATAGCACCTCTAATATTTCTGCATTAGCATAAATTCATAAACCAGCGCGGTTCACACAACCCATTTCACAGCGAAAACAAATCCCTTACCTTTCGAAGAACTTCTGCTGAGGGCTTCCCAAGTGTCCAACGAAGACATCCAATGGTTCTTTTGTTAGAAAAGGTCATTTATTATATCCATAAATCTCAGTTTGGTTGGCGTGTTATGATCATAAAATCCACTGAGTCGCCCATTGAACCGTGAAGAGAACACGTTCAAATTATACCTATAAACTTTCTACAAACAAATCAAACATCATTTTTAATGTATCCTTCGGTATCCTTTTGTGTATATTTGCTGTAATATTTCAACCGGACGATAACGTGAACAATAGGAAAGAAAAATAAAGTGGTGCGCGTTCACAATCTCGCGCGCGTCAAACCTTGTTTACAAAAGTGGTCCCCTGACTACTTCCTCTTCCTATCTGTTTTGCTTACTCCTAGAACTCCCAGTCTTTGTATAGAGACTGTTGACATCTAGTGGAAGCCATAGGTACTGCAGTCTCAGTCCTAGGTAAAATACAAATGAATAGGCACAATGGAGAAGATGGTCATTTACAAAAAAAACTGCAAATCCGGATGGATTTTCCTCTGATTTTTGTCTGTTATATCAGTTCTGTTATACTCACATACATTATTTTAACACTCTTAGAAACTTCAGAGTGTTTCCTATCCAATAGTACTAATTATGTGCATATCCTATTTTCTGGGCCTGAGTGGCAGGCATTTTACTTTGGGCACGCCAGACTCTCCAAAACCGTCACCTATGCAGCCGCTCCCTAAGAAGTTAACAGACCACAGAATTTCCTACACCAACTGTAAATAACCCACAGACAAGCATAGGGAAGGCACTCCTCAGCCTGTGTTACTACTGTGTTCATACATGTTCATTTTATACATGTAATGAGTCACAGGGAGGGGCCTAGAAATTAGATTGTCGTCTATTAACACCTATAAAGTTAATATTCTATGGCCTTTGCACTGATGCTTACATGCTGACCAGACCGTGCGTCCGCGTGCGCCATCGCCATTTTGTACACCTACACCAGACACGATCAGGACACGCAGGTTGAAGTATCAAAACAAACTCTGAACTAACTATATTTATTTGGGGACAGGTCGAAAAGCTGTTGCTAGCTAATTTGTCCTGGGATACAAACATTGGGTTGTTATTTTACCTGAAATGCATAAGGTCCTCTACTCCGACAATTAATCCACAGATAAAAGGGTAAACGTTTGTTTCTAGTAATCGCTCCTCCTTCAGGCTTCTTCTTGTTCTTTGGACTTTATATGGTGGTTGGCAACCAACTTTAAGGTGCATTACCACCACAAACTGGACTGGAGTGTGGACTTCAGTTCATCTTGCAATCACCCACGTGGGTATATGCTCCTAAAAGCCAATGAGGAGATGGGACTTGCAGCGCGTCAAGTGTCACAAATAGAACCAAGTTATATTTTAGTGCCTAGTTATTTTTGCACCGCTCGCGCACGTGACAGGAGTGGTATGGTCAGCATGTTAGACTACGCCATTTTATTTTGTGAGGTTGCAGGTGTTGCAAAAGAAATAAGTGTTTTGCTTCTTTATTAAATGACATCGACCTCAAAAAGGGTCCCTCCCTCTTTGGACTGGATATGAATGACAGATTCCTATTTCAGTCAACTTTGGGTGAAAGTAGCAAATCTTGTTTGATTATGTTGGATTGGTAGCACATGGCAATATGTTTGTGGAGATGGGACTGCATATAGCACTGTGCACACATCACATTGGTGAAATGGAGACTTCCCACCATGGTCTCGCACCTTTGTCAGTTATAAAGCACAAAAGTTAACTTATGCGTTGATGATCTTTCTCTGCCGTTTTAGAGCAGAGTTTCCCAAACTTGGTAGTTTTTTTCCCCTAGCACTACACCCTGACTCAAATAACCAATTCGTAATCAAGCTTTGATTATTTGAATCAGCTGTGTAGTGCTAGGGCAAAAACCTAAATCTGCACCCAGGAGGGACCTCAGGACAGAGTTTGGCAAACCCTGATCTAGAGGAATGACCCATCCCACCTGTGTTTTTTTTAGGGGACGAGGGAGGAGAGGACATGGTCTGCACAATATGCCAGGATGAGTGCTCAGAGGATCCCAATGAGATTGTCATCTGCGACAAGTGTGGACAAGGTAGGGCTTAATCACCATCCTAACAATGTGGACGAGGTAGGGCTTAATCACCATCCTAACAATGTGGACGAGGTAGGGCTTAATCACCATCCTAACAATGTGGACGAGGTAGGGCTTAATCACCATCCTAACAATGTGGACGAGGTAGGGCTTAATCACCATCCTAACAATGTGGACGAGGTAGGGCTTAATCACCATCCTAAGAGTGGATTTTCAACAACAACGAATTCGGCAAGAGAAGTTCCGCCCCCGTTAATTTTCAATGAGCAGAGAAATTGTGGGAGGGTGAACCCTGCTAGCAGAGTGGTGGAAAAAGTTGAGCTCTACTTTATGCAAGTTTCAAGTGGAGCGACGCGTTGTCAAGAGGATTCCGCCTCTGGTCAAAGCCCACTGTAACTTCTTCGTCCTGTAACGCAAAGACAAGGTTGGGAAATTATGCCTGGGACCAGATGTTTGTAGGTTCATATCCCAGTTAAGGATATGTTTGCTATCTAGTCATTAGAGGTCCCACCTCTGGACAAATGTATTGATACAATAATAATTCTCTCAACTGTGACCCGTCTTTTCCTTTCAGGATACCACCAGCTCTGCCACTCCCCCATCATTGACTCTAGCCTGATCGACACCGATGAGAAGTGGCTCTGTAGGGAGTGTGTGTTCGCCACAACAGAGGTACTTGCAAAACTATATGATTACTAACACTGAGTGTACAAAACATTAGGAACACCTGCTCTTTCCATGACCGACTGACCAGGTGAAAGCTATGATCCCTTATTGATGTCACCTGTTTAAATACACTTTATCCGTGTAGATGAAGGGGCGAAGACAGGTTGAAGAATGATTTTCAAGCCTTGAGATAATTGAGACATGGATTGTGTATGTGTACCATTCAAAGGGTGAGAGAGACAAAAGACAAAAGATTTAAGTTCCTTTGAATGGGGTGTGGTTGTAGGTACCAGGTGCACCGGTTTGTGTCAAGAACTGCAACGCTGCTGGGTTTTTCATGCTCAACAGTTTCCCATGTGTACCAAGAATGGTCCGCCACCCAAAGGACATCCAGCCAACTTGACACAACTGTGGAATGCATTGGCGTCAACATGGGCCAGCAACCCGGCGGAATGCTTTCGACACCTTGTAGAGTCCATGCCCCGACGAATTGAGGCTGTTCTGAGGGCAAAAGAGGGGGGTGCAACGCAATATTAGGACGATGTTCCTAATGTTTTGTCTGTGTATATTGTCATTTTAGTGAGTTCAGCATGCAAGGTACACAAAAACAAATACACTAAGCAATAAGGTCAGAGGGGGTGTGGTATATGGCCAATATACCACGGCTAAGGGCTGTTCTTATGCACGACGCAACACTGAGTGCCTGGATAAAGCACTTAGCTGTGGTATATTGGCCATATACCACAAATACCGGAGGTGCCTTATTGCTATTATAAACTGGTTACCAATGTAATTAGAGCAGTAAAAATAAATGTTTTGTCATACCTGTGGTATATGGTCTGATATACCACAGTTTTCAGACAATCAGCATTCAGGGCTCGAACCACCCAGTTTGTAATACAATCCAGCATAATGCTATATGAAAACACTGGAAAGTGAACACGCACATAATATTCATATTACAGAACCACTGTGTGAAAATGTCGTAGTAATAGTAAGGGGACGCTCCAACCAAATTGAGCTCAGTCAGGTGCATGTGTTCTCTGACAGAAGGGTCCCAAAGCCCTGCAGGAGCTGAAGCAGTCTCTGCCTTATTCCCTGGAGGACCTGGTGTGGGACCAGGGCCACAAGACCAACATCCAGCAATGCTACTGCTACTGTGGAGGGCCTGGAGAGTGAGTCTCACACACACACACACGGCAGGTAGTGGCAGGTAGCCTAGTGGTTAAAGCGTTGGACTAGTAACCGAAAGATCTTTCTTCCCCTGAACAAGGCAGTTAACCCACTGTTCCTAGGTCGTCATTGAAAATAAGAATTTGTTCTTAACTGACTTGCCTAGTTAAATAAAGGTAAAATAAAAACACACACACACATCCTCTGTTTTAACCCCTCTCTTTTTTAGCTGGTACCTGAAGATGCTGCAATGCAACAGGTGTAAGCAGTGGTTCCACGAGGCGTGTATCCAGTGTTTTAAGACGCCCATGCTCTATGGAGACAGGTACTAAACAACCACCCCTTTAAAGTATAATAAGTCATCTCTCAGGAAGCATGTGCCGAGTGACTACCTATGACATGCAAGAAAATAAATCTACTCGTGCTTCTTTCTCACCAGGTTCTATCTATTTATTTGCTCAGTTTGCAGTAGTGAACCGGAGTACCTCAAACGACTGCCTCTTAGATGGTGAGAGAAACTTGTGTAGAATTGATTGGTGTACGAGACGGATTGATGTTATTCACTCGAGCCGTTGATCTATTGTTTCCCGTGTTGAAGCAAACAAGATACCCCAATGACACTGAATCAGTTTAACAGTAGTACAGTATATGTATATATATGTACAGTGGGGCAAAAAAGTATTTAGTCAGCCACCAATTGTGCAAGTTCTCCAACTTAAAAAGATGAGAGAGGCCTGTAATTTTCATCATAGGTACACTTCAACTATGACAGACGAAATGAGAAAAAGAAATCCAGAAAATCACATTGTAGGATTTTGAATTTATTTATTTGCAAATTATGGTGGAAAATAAGTATTTGGTCAATAACAAAAGTTTATCTCAATACTTTGTTATATACCCTTTGTTGGCAATGACAGAGGTCAAACGTTTTCTGTAAGTCTTCACAAGGTTTTCACACACTGTTGCTGGTATTTTGGCCCATTCCTCCATGCAGATCTCCTCTAGAGCAGTGATGTTTTGGGGCTGTCGCTGGGCAACACGGACTTTCAACTCCCTCTAAAGATTTTCTATGGGGTTGAGATCTGGAGACTGGCTAGGCCACTCCAGGACCTTGAAATGCTTCTTACGAAGCCACTCCTTCGTTGCCCGGGCGGTGTGTTTGGGATTATTGTCATGCTGAAAGACCCAGCCACGTTTCATCTTCAATGCACTTGCTGATGGAAGGAGGTTTTCACTCAAAATCTCACGATACATGGCCCCATTCATTCTTTCCTTTACACAGATCAGTCGTCCTGGTCCCTTTGCAGAAAAACAGCCCCAAAGCATGATGTTTCCACCCCCATGCTTCACAGTAGGTATGGTGTTCTTTGTCCTCCAAACACGACGAGTTGAGTTTTTACCAAAAAGTT
>QNTS01001320.1:343241-365338 GCA_003317085.1 Hucho hucho | reverse complement strand
AATGTTAGCTAGCTTGTGTTGTGGTAGTGTGACAATGTTAGCTAGCTTGTGTTGTGGTAGTGTGATAATGGAGACGGCCGCCAGCAGCTGTTATCAACTTCAAGGTGGATGTTGTTGCTAATTTGTTAGCATAACCCTTTTTATGATTAACTTTCAAACTTGGTTTACAAATGAACATCATCTGGTGAGTGGCACTGTTTTATGTTGCAGCTAGCTTGCTGTTAGCTATCTCTTTGAAAATAATGAAACATTGTCGCATTTAATCTTTAGATCACCGGTTAGTGTGATGACTGACTCCTTGCTGTCCCCTGTCCACCTGGTCGTGCTGCTGCTCCAGTTTCAACTGTTCTGCCTGACCTGTTCACCGGACGTGCTACCTTGTCCCAGACCTGCTGTTTTGTGACATCAGCTGATGTAAGAATGGCTTTATAAATACATTTGATTGAACGTGATAAAATATATTTGCAATGGGAAGTAATAGCTGGTTTGTTCATTTCATTTTGTACATGAAATAGTTGTTCTTTTGTATTGGTATGATTCTATGGGGCCTACTGGAGTGAATGGGCTGCTTATTCTTTAACATGATGTGATGCTGTGTGTGACTGCTGTCTCCTGTCTATCAGCCCTGTCTATGTGTTTGACCAAAATTGTCTCTCCTTCAGCGCCATGGAGTGCACAGGTATTACGGTCTCTGTCTGTCCAGCACCATGAGCCTGTCACCTTCGATATGACACTGTTGTTGTAGATATTTGTGACAGTTATGTTAGGCTACCATGGGTTGTGTAAACTCAGTGTGTTTTTTGTTTTGCTGGTCACATTATTTTATGCTGTGTGTCACATGTTGTGTCAATGCCGGTTCTGTCTCTGCCAGGCCTGTTTGATTCAGTCATAATGTCACCAAAAAGCATTGCTCCTCCTTCACTACAACTAGAATTGTCCGACTACAGAGGTTATAATGTTGAACGCATTAAAAGCGATGTTATGTAGATTTGTTAGTTTGAGACAACGTATTGGAAGAGTTCTGGTCCCTCTGAAGACCAAGGTCCTATAGTCATGGTTCGCCACTGTGTACAAGTACACCCGCTGGAGGGGACTCTAGTCTGTCACAGGCCCTTAACTTCTTAGGGATGAGCACACGAGGTGACTGTTTTGGAGAGCCTGGCGTGCCCAAAGTAAAATTCCTCCCATTCAGGCCCAGAAAATAGGATATGCACATATTCTGAATTTTCCAAAACTGTTAACCATTTGTCTGTGAGTAAAACAGAACGGATATGGCAGGCAAACCCCCGAGGAATTTCTGTCCTGGAAAAAGTGGTTTTCACAGAGTGCCTCATTTGGAACCCCTCCCTCATGAAAATGCCCATAAAAGGGCATATGAATGCAGTACCGATCGCTTCCTCTGGATGTCAACAGTCTCGAGACAGTGTTTTGATTCTGTTCAGATGAATTAGAGCAGAGAAGAAGAGGGAATAAGGAAGTGCCTCTTTGGAAGTCTATAGGAGTGGATGCGCGCTCTCGGCAAGCGCGCACTGTGTTTTTTACCGTCTTTAGAGCTCAGTTTATATTCCGGTTGATTTATTATAGTAAATATACGTAAAAGTGTTCCTAAGGATACATTTAAAATTATGTTTGATTGTTCTTGGACAAGTTTATAGGTATAAGATGAACGAGTTCTAGTCACGTTTCAATGGAGTAGTGGACGCTGTAGTTTCTGATTATAACGCGCAAACCAAATGGAGATTTATGGATAAAATACATGACTTTTTCTAACAAAAGAACCATGGATTGTCTTCGTTGGACACTTAGGAAGACCTCAGCAGAAGTTCTTTAACAGGTAATTGATTTGTTTTCGCTGTGAAATGTGTTGTGTGTGCCATGATGGCTAATCGATTCATGGCTATGGGAAAAATATGTGAAGTGCTACCCTCAAACAATCAAATGTTGTTCTTTCGCCGTAAAGCCTTTTTGAAATCTGACAACGCTGTGATATTGCCAAGAAACAGAGCTTTTGATGAGTATGGAACACTTGTATATTGGTGGATGTTTAATAATTCAACTTTTGGATTTTGAATTTGGCGCCTCACATTTCACCGGGTAGTGTCGGGAGTGGGGCGCTAGCGCCCCAGCAATCCCCAAGAGGTTAACCACAATCCATCTCCTTAATGCTGAGTGCCAAGCTGAGAGGCATCGGGTTCCATTTTTGTGAGTCTTTGGTATGACTTGCATCTTGGAGAGTCACGTGTGATATGTTTATCTGACAGCTCAACCCTTTCTTGATTCTTAGATAACGAACTAAACCCAACAGACCTGTTCCACCATCAGCGATTCAACCCAAGACATTACTGCACTGTACAGCATGTCCTGACCTATAGAAACCCTATACCACAGTGAATCCTAGACAGCTGCACATGTTCAAAGCAACTTACTTACAGGACAGTGAGTGCATGGGGCCACATGTTTTGTATGTGATCCCTGCGGGAAATGAACCTCACGCTCTTACCTATTGAGCCACACAGGACTACTACACCAAGCTCAATAGGGAACCCATCCAACGAGCTTCTGTTCCGTCTGAACATTTAAAACAGCTACTGCATAGTAGGGTAGACCAACCAAGTGGTCTTACTGACGCCTGAACCATAGAAATAGAATCACTAGAACAGGCACGGCACCTATGACCAGATCTCATTCTAATTCCATGACTTGGAACACCCCTCAACAATGAAGTCAATGGACACTATGGCAGCTACTGACTGACTGCTACCGCGTACATTCCAGATTGGTGATGGGACAGGAGATTAATAATTGGTCAAGTCTGGCATCCAAAGTCAAGTTAGATGGATAGGATGGAACTTCCAGTTACATTTCCTCACAATACATTTTAATTGAAGACATTTCCTTTCTAGGCAGCTATTGAAATGGAATTGTAAAAAGTATATGCATTAAGTGAAGCTTAATGGAAATAGCTTTGCCTTTAGCTCTGGTAGTAGCAAAAGTATCGCTCGCAAATCATGAATGAATGAATGAATGAATAACTCACCTGGAGAGTGCAGCAAGGTTTCCTAGTGTGTAGAACACAGCAAACAGCTTGGTGCCATTGGGTAAGAACAGCAGTGCAGTGCCCTGGTTGAAACACACAACATTAAATCATTACCATGTCCACCTAGGCATCATCCTACCATCAGTCTTTATACCAGTCTGATCTGAAACAAATCAGAGCGTTTCCACTGTCTATAAAAAACCCTGGAAGACAAGAGGAGAGGTACGCTAGATCAATGTAACCTGGAATTAGGGTATTTGGTAAATATCAGGTAGTTCAAATGTTTAAAAATGCTAATCTTTGAATTGCATTTTCAACTTGAAAAATAAATTTCACGGTTCCCTGAAACGTTATGACTACAATAATGTGACATAATCGCCACCTAGTGGTAAAACCCCATATCAATCTCCACACTGACTTCCTGGTTCACAAAAACAGGATCCTTGACTCATTTAGGTTTATTTTTTGTTGTTGATCATATAGGCTAGGGCTCTCCAACACTGTCTCTGGAGAGCTACACTCCTGTAGGTTTTAACTCCAACCCTGTTCCTGGAGAGCTACCATCTTGTAGGTTCACTCCAACCCTAACCTAGCCACCTAAAATGAATCAGGTTAGTCCCAACTGGGGTTGGAGTGAAAACCTACAGGATGGGTATCTCTCCAGGAACAGGGTTGGAGAGCCGTGATATAGGCTATTAGATAAAGGGCGTCTCCTTGTGGAAGAAACCATGCTGTTCAACACCAACCTTACCTCATGTGATCCAGCTCCTTATGAAAGCATGTCAAGAGTAAAGGAGCATAAAAATGCAGGATTAATGTTTTTAACACATTCCCCAACTAGTCCTAAGTCATTTTTTAATAAATCATACTGTCTTATGCCCACACAACTTCACTTACAGCCCGCAGGTTTAATGAATGAGCCTTTATAAAGAAAAATATATTTTTTAAAAAGGGTGTTATCCAAAATGGAACATTCTGGTGACTCATGATTTGAGGTCTCCCGTTATGAATGGCTCTCACCAGTGTTAACAACATGGTGTGAATAATCAGTATGCAGAGCTGTTATCAGGACAACTGTTCTGTAGGCAGGCCAGCCCATAACCACACTAACAGAGGGTTACAACTGATCTGTAGGCAGGCCAGACCATAACCACACTAACAGAGGGGACAACTGTTCTGTAGGCAGGCCAGCCCATAACCACACTAACAGAGGGGGACAACTGTTCTGTACCCATCACTGGTATCATTTTGTGGTCTATTGTAGTTTAGAGCCATCACCGGTATCATGCTGTGGACAGAGACTCGTTCGTTGAGTTGGATGGCAGAAGGGAATATACTGTACACTGTAGATGAGGAAGTGACTTATGAGAAAGTGCTTTGTGGGCATTGGAAGGGAAGGCAGAATGTGCAAACAAACATTACAACAGATAGAGAGATGATAAGTCCTTCCTATACACTACATGACCAAAAGTATTTGGACACCTGCTCATCCAACATCTCATTACAAAATCATGGGCATTAATATGGAGTTGGTCCCCCCCACCCTTTGCTGCTATAACAGCCTCCACTCTTCTGGGAAGGCTTTCCACTAGATGTTGGAACATTGCTGCGTGTATTTGCTTCCATTCAGCCACAAGAGCATTAGTGAGGTCGGGCGCTGATGTTGGGCGATTATGCCTGGCTCACAGTCGCCGTTCCAATTCATCCCAAAAGGTCAAGTTCTTCCACAACGATCTCGACAAACCATTTCTGTACGGACCTCGCTTTGTTCACAGGGGCACTGTCATGCTGAAACAGCAAACTTGGTCTTCCCCAAACTGTTGCCACAAAGTTGGAAGCACCGAATAGTCTAGAAATGTAATTGAATGCTGTAGCGTTAAGATTTCCCTTCACTGGAACTAAGGGGCCTAGCCCGAACCATGAAAAACAGCCCCAGAACATTATTCCCCTTCCACCAATCTTTACAGTTGGCACTATGCATTGGGGCAGGTTCTCCTGGCATCCACCAAACCCAGATTAGTCCGTCGGACTGACAGATGGTAAAGAGTGATTCCTCACTCCAGAGAACGAGTTTCCACTGATCCAGAGTCCAATGGCGGCGAGCTTTACACCAATCTAGCCGATGCTTGGTATTGCGCATGGTGATCTTAGGCTTGTGAGCGGCTGCTCGGCCATGGAAACCCATTTCACGAAGCTACCGACGAACAGTTATTGTGCTGACGTTCCAGAGGCAGTTTGGAACTCGGTAGTGAGTGTTGCAACCGAGGACATACGATTTTTACACACTATGCGCTTCAGCATTCGGTGGTCCTGTTCTGAGCTTGCGTGGCCTACCACTTCAGGGCTGAGCCGTTGTTGCTCCTAGACCTTTCCACTTCACAATAACAGCACTTACAGTTGACCGGGGCAGCTCTAGCATGGCAGAAATTTCACAAACTGACTTGTTGGAAAGGTGGCATCCTATGACGGTGTCACTTTGAAAGTCACGGAGGTCTTCAACAAGACCATTCTACTGCCAATGTTTTCCTATGGAGATTGTATGGCTGTGTGCTCAATTTTATACACCTGTCAGCAATGGGTGTGGCTGAAGTAGCTAAATCCACTAATTTGAAGGGGTGTTCAAACACTTTTGTATATAACAAGAGTGGCTTTACTGAAATGTCAACAACGCACAAACTCTCATGAAACTGTCTGAGTGGTCCAGACAGTGCTGGTACCACACAGTAAAAATAAATAAGGAGTATGCTGAAGTAGACACAGGTAAAAGGGCATAATGCCTAAATAGGCCAGGGCCCGTATTCATAGTCTCTCAAAGTAGTGCTGATCTAGGATCAGTGTCACCTTCTAAAGTACATGAACAGTGTGGGACCTGTTCCTAGATTAGCAGCACTCATATAGAGTGTATGGGAACTCCCAAGTATAGAGCTATAACAGCGGGATAGAAGTAGAGTCTACTTTAGTGACCTGTCAAAACAGCCTCATGAAGACTGCCAGTCTGTTTCAGGGGCTAGGACCAAACAGGAAAAACAACGCATCATGCTGAGATAGTTTCTTAATAGCCTAGAGGTCCTTGCCTGTCTCAGAGTAGTATTGATCTCAGATCACTTTTGCCTTTTAGATTATAATGAATAAGATTATATGGACAGGCGAGACCTGATTCTATCCCATATGCAGAGTACAGCCCGGGTCAAAAGTAGTGCACTGCATTAGGGAAAAGGGAGTCATTTCAGACTCACTATAATGCTGAAATAGGGCGAAATCTCACCAGTATGGAGCACAGGATGCCTGAAACGAAGCATATGACGAACCACTTCAGCCGGGTGCTGTAGCTGAGGGTCGAGGCATCCAGGACCTGAGGAGAGAAGAATGGCAGGATGTCACAAGACAGACGGGCAACGACCCAAACGCACGCACAGACCCAGGGACCCAAGGTCTCTCTTCCTACTGATGGTTTCCACCATGCTGACCAGTGGCAAAGAAGAGAGAAAAATATATAAAAGTTAAAACCTACTTGAACACACAAAAAACAAGAGAAGTAACACAACGTATGTTTTGAACTTCTATGACAGCAACACTAATCAGTCTTTGCCATGGTTGTACTATAAATCAGCTGAGCAGCACTGAACTGTTTTGAAGTGTACAATTGCTCCTAAGGGAAATTAACACAGGTGAATTCATTAGATAGAGGCGGTCTTCTTGTGGGACAAAACCATGGTGTCGTTATGAAGGCATGTAAAAGAGCAGTGATGCATACAAATACACAGGATTCATGATAAGACATTGTTAGCTATCACAGCCATACAATTACATATATAATCAATGTATAGGATCTCTATGGTCAAAGCTTGCTCGTTTTTTTGAACTCCTGGGCAGCACCGGTGCATGCCCTGCTTTACTCCTACTGGCGAGCTAGCGTGTGTGTGTCGTGAACCACAGCGTCAGCAACAACAGTGGAATCGGTGGTTTGCCTTCAAAATAAAAGTCCTCCATTGAAACTGATGCAAACGGATAGAAATAGTGGAATCATGACACAATTGGAACAGATAACGCTAAACAAGGTTTGAATGTTGTTATATAAATTCAACAAAAACACAATTATTAGTTAGTTTGACCCCCAAAAACGTTTTAAAGACATGTTTTCACTTTGTCACGATAGAGTATTGTGTTTATATGGGTGAGAATAGTTTTTATTTAATCCATTTTGAATTCAGGCTGTAACAACAAAATGTGGAATAAGTCAAGGGGTATGAATAACTTTCTGGAGGCAGAGTATGCACTGTACAGCCTAACCTATGAAATGGGGAATCAGCCGACTCCGTGACACCCACAGAACACGACTACGCAGAGTTTACACAAATATTAGTGTCTAAGCGTCTACTTGCATGACTTTCATATTGCACTGAATAGTGACGTGAATTCCCCCAAGTCCTGCAATAAGAGTTAAGAGGCTAACAGTTGTAAACTCTACATAGTTGTGTTCTGTGGGTGTCACGGAGTAGGCTGATACCCCATTTCATCGGTGCCCAATCCATAGGTTAGGCTGTACAGTGCATATCTGTTTGTATTTTTTTTTTATTTAACATTTATTTATTATGGGTAAGGGGTTCATATAAGTATGCACCCAATGCAATTGTCAATTCAAATATATGCCCAGTGCGATTTCAACTGACTTTACACCTTTTTTTCTCCAAATTAAGTAATTGTCTTTTGTTGAATTTATTTAACATTCCAACATTGTTTAGCATTACCCTGTCCAAGTGTGGCATGTTTTCACACATTTTATCAGTTTCAATTGAGGACTTTTATTTTTGAGTCTAATTTTTGAGTCTAATGTCGTTCACGACACACTGGTCTAGCTACCAAACTATTTCAGCACAGTCGACACACATATGTGAGGTGTATCAATGACAATAAGGTACAAAGTGTTTGCTGAAATACTCGTGATTAACAACATTCAAATGATGCATTTGATGTGATTAATTAAAGGAAATACACCGTCACTCTAAAACAAAACTATCCCCACTCGACTCGTCATGTGTCAAGGCGAGGTTTCGGGACGTCCCTATCCCAAATGAAAGTTGACATGTACACAGGGTAGGGTTAAGTTTAGGGTAGTAGGGGTTAAGGAAGGGGTAGTAGGGGTTAGTAAGGGGTAGTAGGGGTTAGTAAGGGGTAGTAGGGGTTAGTAAGGGGTAGTAGGGGTTAAGTTTAGGGTAGGGCCGTCCCAAGGTTTCATCATAGCGCTGACTGATAAAGTACGACGGTCTTGTTGTGTTACCTGCGCCGTGAGACCCGTTTCCTCGTTGTCTTCTCGCCCCCCCATCATACTACGAAGCTTGTCCATCGTTGATAATAACTATTTATGTGGATGATTATTTGTTTGTAGCTAAATGAGCTAGTTAGACAGCTAAATGACAACGAGGAGCTAGACGGTCTAGCTAGCTAACTTCCTCGGACTTGACGCATGGGCGTATCTATGCAACACTACGTATTCTACCCAGGCAGCGCGACATCCAGTTAAAAACTAGATAGTCATTTTCCATGAAAAACAACATATTGTTGTGTTAGTGGAATAAGTTTTACATGTTTTACTTAAGCCAATTAGTTACATTTAGTAAAATAATTGATTTATTTGATAGACTACACTATCAACCTTATTACATTAGATTGTTGGGCAGTTCGAGCACATTATTTAATCACAAATATCTACACTCAAGACTACTAAACGTGTATACACTCTCCTACTAGAATACCACAGTATATGCAAACTGTAATGACAAAGTACAGAAGACAAGGAGGCATTGATGAAGTAGTGTTCTGATTTCAGAGTTGAATATCAGAGAATTAGACCAAGGTGTCATACCCGTTACGTTTATTTTAAATCTACAACACCTTGTTGAGAAAAGTGGTCAATGTAGCTGATTTGTGTCAAAAGTCACATTATTTACTCATTATTTAATGCTTAGAATGTGCTCCCCTTTGTTATAATTTGAAAGTTCTGAAAAGTTTAATGGCAGCTAATTCAACTGTGGAAAGTTAGCTAAACTAGGGTGTGTTTGTAAATTCATGTCAGATTGTCTGTTTTTTTACATGTCGCTCTAGGAGCACACACTGGACGAGTAGGGTTGATCCAAGTTGATCCAATCCTAAACTAACTGGCTAAAGTTGGCTAGCTTGCTAGCTACTCCCAGACACAAGTGAGAGAACACCTGACTGACCATTCTACTCGCCCTAGCAGAGTTAGTCAGGCTGTTTTCATGTTATCTAGAGAATCGGTGACTGTACCTGTGCTGCTGGCAACAATTTATGTTTTTTTTGGCTGATGTCTACTCACACCTGTCATATTCCTCAAAATCCATCAATACTTTGATCTGGCACACTCAAATGAGAGTGCTCTGAAATCAGAGTAGATAGCCAGAGTGAATTTACAAACACACCCTTAGATAATGTGGTTACTTAAACAGCTTGATTGGTAGTAGATATTTCTGTTCTTCAGATATGAATAGCAGAGAAGTAGACCAAGGTGTCATACCCTTTACGTTTTTTGTCTACGTTGTTGGGAAAAGTGGTCAAGGTAGCTGATTTGTGTTAAAAGTCACAATGTTTACATATTGTCTCATGCTTAGAATGTGTTCCTCCATTATTATACACTGAGCAAAAATGTAAACGCAACATCAAAGATTTGACTGAGTTACAGTTCATAAGGTAATCAGTCAATTAATTTATGGATTTCACATGACTGGGAATACAGATATGTTTCTGTTGGTCACAGATACCTTTTTTTTTTTTAAATAAACATTTAACAAGTAGGGGTGTGGATCAGAAAAAACAGTCAGTGTCTGGTGTGACCACCATTTGCCTGCACATCTCCTTCACATAGAGTTGATCAGGCTGTTGATTGTGGCCTGTGCAATGTTGTCCCACTCCTCTTCAATGGCTGTGTGAAGTTTCTGGATATTGGCAGGAATTGGAACATGCTGTCATACACGTCGATCCAGAGCATCCCAAACTTGCTCAACGGGTGACATGTCTGGTGAGTATGCAGGCGATAGAAGAACTGGGACATTTTAAGTTTCCAGGAATTGTGTACACATCTTTGCTACATGGGGCTGTGCATTATCATGCTGAAGCATGAGGTGGTGACGTCGGATGAATGGCACGACAATGGATCAGGATCTTGTCATGGTATCTCTGTGCAGTAAAATTGCCATTGATAAAATGCAATTGTGTTCGTTGTCCATTGCTTACGTCTGCCCACACCATAACCCCACCACCACGGGGCACTCTGTTCACAACTTTGACATCAGTAAACCGCTCGCCCACACGACGCCATACGCTTTCTGCCATCTGCTCAGTACAGTTGAAACCGGTTGAAGCCGAACTGCAGTCGGGTCAAGACCCTGGCGAGGATGACAAGCATGAGCTTCTCTGAGACGGTTTCTTAAAGTTTGTGCAGAAATTCTTCAGTTGTGCAAACTCACAGTTTCATCAGCTGTCCGTGTGACTGGTCTCAGACGATCCCGCAGGTGAAGAAGCTGGACGTGGAGGTCCTGGGCTGGCGAGATTACACCCACTCTCTCCCGATTGGTCGAATTTAAAAATAAGACCGCGACAGTTTGGGCTGCAGAAGGAATTTTGATGCGATCAATATTTTGGGAATCAATTCTGTCACGTAAGTAGGAAAAAAACAGCCTAATGTCAATCCAATGTGTTTTCTTTTTAATCATTCGAATAGATAGGGTAGCGTTATGCATGTTTCTTTTATTCTTTTAGCTACGAAAAATAGTTCACTTAGCGTTGCCATCGTCTGCATGTTGGCTTAGCCAAAGAATACGTTTTTATTAATATTGACTTCGTCTCTCTCTGGTTTAGCTAATGTTAGCTGTAACACAGACCTGTCAGTGCACTTAACAATTAGTTATTTTTTTTAAAGTTAATGACCACATTTTTCTACTCCAAAGTCACTTTTGCTTATTGTGCTGATTTGTAACATTGGTGCTGTGAAACGCCTAGCTACGCTTGCTGAACATCCTAACGTTAGCTGTCTCTTATCTCCCACAACATTATTTGACACAGGATGATGGAATCGTGTTTTTACAACAAATTGGAAAGCGTGGAGCGGGAAGTTAACTTCGACGACTTGAAGAAAGACCTATTTTCTGAGTTTAATTCCATAGACTCCCAGGAGTCTTGCCTGGAAGAGCACGAACACTTGCAGGTGTACCTTCGCATTCGACCATTCACGTCAACTGAGAGTGAAAATGGTGAATCACAGGTAATTGAACTCAACACAGGCAGGGGTGTATTCATTTAACTTTAGCGCACAGAATAATCGATCACTTTTAGATCATGCCAAACACATCGCAGACTATTCGGTAATGGCGATGGTTATGTCGGGATATACATTTTTCCATGTATCGTTTTTACTGTCGCAATATTATGTTTGCGCTGTTTGGCTGTACCTGCATCAAAACTCCAGTATTTCCCTTCATAGCTTTAAATAGGGAGCCAATTTTGTTTTCTGCACTAATTTCCATGACGGCTCAAAATGTGTTTTCTCATTGTTCTCTCTTGTCCCTCTGCAACAGACATATGGTGAACTATATGTTTGGAACAGCAAAACGCAATTTACATAGGAACGTGAGAATTGCAATACATATCCTATTGGCACCAAGTGTCATGATAATATCATCTCTTCAGGTCCCTGGCAATTCCCAGCCCTAGTGGAAACCATACGATTAAAATGAATTACAACTTCCGTTTTTTAAGAACCCAACAGCTTTTATGTCATGTTGAAGAGCGTTTGAAATATATGATTTCTGTTGCAAAATGTTTTTCGGTGTAATGAATACATCCCCAGTCTGTCACATGAACCATCAATATTGAACAAAAATATAAACTAAACATGCAACAATTTTCAAAGATTTTACTTAGTTAAAGTTCATTTAAGGAAATCAGTCAATTTGAAATTAATTCATTAGCCCGACTCTATGGATTTCACATGACTACAAGTGCGCCACCATGGGTAGGAATAGACAAACCCACTGGGGAGCCAGGCCTACCCACTGGGGAGCCAGGCCTACCCACTGGGGAGCCAGCCCAGCCAATCAGAATTGGGTTTTTTTCCAGACAAAGGGGCATTATTACAGACAGAAATACTCTGCAGCACCCCCCTCAGACGATCCTGCAGGTGAAGAAGCCAGATGTGTCAGTCCTGGGCTGGCGTGGTTAAACATAGTCTGCAGTTGTGAGGCCGGTTGGACATACATACTGCCAAATTCTCTAAAATGACATTGGAGACGGCTTATGGTAGAGAAATAAACATTCAATTCTCTGGCAACAACTCTGGTGGACATTCCTTCAGTCATCATGCCAATTGCACACTCCCTCAACTTGAGACATCTGTGGCATTGTGTTGTGTGACAAAACTGCACATTTTAGTTCCCTTTTATCGCCCCCAGCACAAGGTGCACCTGTAATGATCATGCTGTTTAATCAGCTTCTTGATAATCCAGCCACCTGACAGGTGTGGCATATCTTGGCAAGGGTGAAATGCTCACTAACAAGGATATAAACACATTTGTGCTCTATTTGAGAGATGTTTTTTTATGTGTATGGAATATGTCTGTCTTTTTATTTCAGCTCATGAAACATGGGACCAACACTTTACATATTGCGCTTTATATATTTGTTCAGTATAGATACCCGTTACCTCACCACCGTGCACACACTTTCGATAAGAGACTTGGAAACATAACTGTTGAGCTTTGACTATGACTTGCTGTCTTTTCCCTGTACACATTCAAGGACTGCGTTTCCATCGAGCCCCCGGACACGGTCCTCCTTAAGGCTCCAAGGACTTCGCTCTCAGCCAGGCTTCGTGACAAATCAGCTCAACGGTTTCAGTTTTCACAGGTCAGTCAGCAGGGTCTGTTGGTGCCAACCGTGACCTTTCCTAGGAACAGAAAAGGAAGGTTCTTCCAGTCACGTTCTTGTATTTTTGTCCTCAGGTCTTAGGGCCAGAAACCACTCAGAGGGAGATGTTTGACGGCACAGTGAGAGGTCTCGTCAAGGAGGTTTTGGAAGGCGGAAATTCTCTCGTTTTCACATATGGAGTGACAAATGCGGGAAAGACATTCACTTTTCTAGGTTTGATTTGTTGATTATTTTCTTGCCATGCAGAGTTGGACAGATGCAAACTGGGATGTTTTGGTGTAACATCCAACGTGTACACAAGGTCCAACCTGAGTTAGCAAAGATTCACTGTTACAATACCAGCAATGTGAAAATCCTATGTTGAGACTTAAATCCTCTGATGGTGCTTCTAAGTTTTCTATCGCAATCAAAAACCTGTTGTAGGTATGAACTGACATGCTCTTTATGGTAAACTCCTGCTAACAAACACTGAGACAAAGTGATTGAGAAATGAAGAGTTCCTCAACACCTGTTGGTTTTTAGGTCCAGAGGCCAACGCAGGGATCCTCCCCAGATCTTTGAATGTCATCTTCAACAGCATTGAGGGGCGTGTTTACAACCAGATGACTATCAAGCCACAGCGATGCAGAGAGTTCATCAGGCTCACTAAAGACCAGCAGAGTGAAGAGGCCACTAGCAAGAGAAATCTCTTCAGGCTCCTCAAGGAGGTACAGGGTTGGTTCATTGACCTGATCAAATCCATTGCATTACTCAACAGGTTGTTCTTTGGTTCTAATAACTTACATTAAATGATGCGCCTTATTGCTCTTCTCCCCCCATAGAGTGATAACCAGAAAAGCTTCACCAACAAGACAACCCTGGAAGGCAAGGACATGTATTATTTTATATGCCATTCAGCAGATGCTTTTATCCAAAGCGACTTAGTCAAGAGTTCATACATGTTTACATATGGTTGGTCTTGGGAATTGAACCCACTATCCTGGCCTTGCAAGGTTCTACATTGTGATAGTTTTACTCGCATATGCGCCTAAATATTTTTGCTATGCAATCTGTATTTTTATTTACCACTAGTACGCCTAGAAAAATGAAGGATTCTAACTTTATTGCCTCCAAATATTTTTCATTGTGATCCTCCATTTTCTTTGTGCACCCCTACATTGCTCCTTCAAAAAAAAAAGCGTTGCCTTAGAGAACCCTGCGTTGTAAACGGCATGCTCCTAATTGAGCTACATGGGACCAAATGATTTATGTTATCATGCCACGATGCATAGTCCTGTCCTGCACATTTAGACATGATTGTCACATGTCGCTATCTCTCTGGTAGTTTGGTGTATCATTAGCCGTCACAATAGACTTCTATCCAACCAGAGGTTTGGAAACAGGCTAACACCACCCACTTGTTTCTCTGACAGGGTCCACACTAAGTGACATTGAGGGGACTGTGACGGAACAACGTTTCAGTCTGGTTGTTGAAGCACACACCAAGTTTTCCGTCTGGGTGTCCTTCTGTGAAATCTACAACGAGAACATTCACGACCTGCTGGAGCCCGTACCGAACGGAGCCCAGAAGAGATCCACGCTGCGGCTGTCGCAGGATGTCAAAGGCAACTCCTTTGTAAAAGGTAACGGCTGCAGGTTGTGTAACCATTGCTTAGTCTTTTTATATTTATCCAATGAGACTTAGTCATGCATGTGTACGTTTTACGTACGGGTGGTCCCACAATCTTGTTGTTTGTAAGCACCACGCTCTACCCACCTGAACCGGAGAGGACCAAATGTTCCTGTGTGTGATTTTCAGATCTGAAGTGGGTACAAGTGAACAATGCGGAGGAGGCCTACAAGGTAATGAAGCTAGGGAAGAAGAACCAGAGCTTCGCCAGCACAAAGCTCAACCTGCTCTCGAGCAGGAGGTGATTATTAAGCACGTCAATCATTTCCCCTTTTTTTATTATTATTTGAGTCTTTCTTTGGGCTGGTACTAACTTGCATGAGCCAAGTTCACACAGCACAGTAGATTGACCGCTATGCTCTTATAGAAATCTGTTCCGTTCCTATGCTCAGCCACAGCATATTTTCTGTTCGTATCCTGCGGATGGAAGATGCTAGGATTCCTCGTGTTAACTCTATCAGCGAGTAAGTGAAATGGATATTTGTTTGTTCATTTGCACAAAACCGATATCGTGGAAGCCCTATGCAGTACGTGTGTGTGTGTATTAAGGCAGGGTTTCTTTATGTTCAGGCTGTCCTTGTGTGACCTGGCTGGGTCTGAGAGGTGCGCTAAAACGCAGAATAAAGGGGAGCGTTTGAAAGAAGCCGGGAACATCAACACGTCCCTGATGACCCTGGGCAAGTGCATCAACACGTTACGGCAAAGCCAGCAATCCAAGTGAGCCTTGAATGTCTGCTTTCAGAAAATATTTAATGGTTATGGAATTATACATTTTACAAAGTGTTCGGGTGGGGGGGGTTTTACAAATCTGTAGCTTGGAATTGTTGATGTTTTGACCTGACGAGGACCACAGTGGAAATATATCAGACTTACTGACTTTTTGTTCTGACAGTCACGTTTTTCAATGTAATAGATGTACTGTATGTAAATTATTAATTTTTTACTGACATAGAATCAATCAAACCCTTGTTGCTAGGCTACCACAGCACGTCCCCTTCAGGGAGAGCAAGCTGACCCACTACCTACAGGGTTTCTTCTGTGGGCGGGGCAAGGCCTGCATGATAGTCAACGTCAACCAGTGTGCCTCCATGTACGACGAGACGCTCAACGTGCTCAAGTTCTCGGCCGTGGCTCAGAAGGTGGTGGTGCTGACCACCAAGACCGTCCCCCACCTCGCCACCAAGAGGTCGGCCCGGGAACTGTCCATGATCATCAACAACGCAGACAGGAAGTACCTGTTGGGTCAGAAAAGAAGGAGCTCCCTGGTTGGCTGGGAGACCAGTCTGGAGGACGTGCAGGAGCATGACGACACAGAGGAGGAAGAGGAGAGCATGATGGAGACCATGCAGGAAGTGGACGATGACGTAAAGGTTCTCATCTATAAAGACACTTATGAGGTAACTCTCTCCCCCCCCTAACTACTTCTGTGGCTATTTTTTTATTTTATTCTTACACAGAAATTCCAATTGGCTCATCAAGGCTAAAAACCCTAATTTAATTGATTAGACATTTTTGGGAAGATTTAGGCCTGCTAATAGTAAATGGACCAGAGTTTCGCTCTTCGGGTGAAATGGTCAAAACTCTGGGACTCCATTCATGTGAAGTTCATCAAGGGGTTAACCTAGAACTAAAGTGTCACGTAATGCTCAATGAAGTCTGTCCACACGAGGTAAATGTCTTGTCAACCCTTCAGAGCCAGCTACTCCAGTTGAAGGAGCTCCGGGAACAGCTCCAGGAAGAGAGGTCTAAAAACGCTGCTTTGGAATCCCGGATCCGTGACGAGGTCACCAAGGAGTTCTCGGAGTTCTTCTCTGAAATGCAGACCGATTACAGGTGAGCTCTTCTGTGCCTTGTTTCAGTCATTATTTTTTGTTTTGGTTGCTTTGTATAGTGCTTTTCTACCAACTGAGGTACTCAAACTACTTTACATAGTAGGGGAGCTTTTAAAGGTAAATGTTTTTCTATGTCTTTTGATACATAACTGAACAAGCTCTAGCTATAATATTTGGGGCGGCAAGGTAGCCTAGTGGTTAGAGCGTTAGTAACCGAAAGGTTGCAAGATCGAATTCCCGAGCTGACAAGGTAAAAATCTGTCGTTCTGCCCCTGAACAAGGCAGTTAACCCACTGTTCCTAGGCCGTCATTGAAAATGTGAATTTGTTCTTAACGGACTTGCCTGGTTAAATAACGGTAAAATATATATCTTGATGTCTGTCTTACAGGGAGCGTCTGGCCAAAGAGGAGAAGAATGTCGAGGAGAGAACAGAGAAGCGTCTAGAGATCCTGAGGAATCTAGTGAACAATAACACCGGTCAAGAGGAGTTGGACAGAGTAGAGCTAGCCACAGTAATGCATCCTGCTTAGATATGTTGCACATTAGCAGTGTCAACCTTCATGATGTAGCCATGTCTCTCTTCCTTAACCTTGGTGTTCAAAGTGACAAAAAAAACTAACATAACTTGTCTTTTCTTACTAGTGCTGACTTTGCTGATGGCTACTTTATTGAGGAATAATGTATTTACTATGAGAGCGATATGTGCTTGTCTCACCTAGCTATCTTAAGATTAATGCACTGATTGTAAGTGTGTGTCTCTCCAAAATGACTCAAACATGTCTTCTCTGCTGTAGGAGGACAGCTCGTCATTGGGAGGGATGTTTGACTCCATGTGCAGTGACCTGGCAGGCATAAAGAAGGCGGCTGAGGAGGCCAAGACATGTCTGGTGGTCACCCAACCCAGTAGTGAGACCATCTCCAATCTGGAGAAGAGAGTGGATGATCTCTCAGAGCTGCTGAGCCAAGCCCAGGAGCAGCTCTCTGTCAAAACCAATGGTAGCCAACTGACAACCAGTTGCCTCGTAGTTTCTTTTTTTTATAGCCCAGTGTTTCTTCACCGTGGTCGTCAGGACCCAAAGGGTTCACATAAAAAAAAAAAAATAGAATTACCCAAGCGCTACACCTATTTACAATAATGCTGTGTTCATGAACAAGTGGGAAGGTGGTATTTATCACATACAACTGGGAAAACTGGCATAAGCAAAGGCTTGAGGAGTTGTTTATTTGAATCTGGTGTGTATAATGCTTAGGCAATAACTAAAATGTGACACTCCTTTGGGTCCCCAGGAACAGGATCAGGAAAACACTGGTGTAGCCGATCACTTTCACATACACCTAAAGTGTATCTCTTTCAGCAATCACCTGTTTTCACTATCCATCAATGACTAATCTCATAACAGTGGCTGTCATGGAACGCATGTTTCCCTTCGGTTGAGTAGGCGTTGTCTTCCGTTCATTTCAGAACTAGAACATTCTTGCAGACAAGCGCAGCAATCGAGCGAACAGCTTGAAGAGGCTAGAAAGGTACTGTGCAGGTTTTTTTGTTGGTTCTTTTGCAGCAATGGGACTTGTTTTGAGTTGTCTGTTCTACATTAACCAAATTCCCTTTAGGTTTTAGTTCATGATTAACAGAGGACGTTCTGACATAACTTTTTCTCTTTTAGACTCTCGAGTCTCAGGAGCTGAAATTCTCCCACCTCCTGGAGATGTGTCATGAGAAGGATGAGGTGATCTCCGCGCTTCAGAACACCGTGGACCAACAGGTCCAAGCCACCATCAAGGATGTATGTAGATTTTTAAGTGGCGCTTTGATTAGATCTGACTAGCTAATGGTCATAATCCTGGTTCATACTTAGTATTTCACCTTTACATCTCCCATTATACTTGACTGGTGCCAATTTCCCATCCTTGTGTCACATTATGCTCATATCCAGAATGTGACTTTAAAAAAATATATATATATTCCAGCTTGAGTAGGCCATGCTTGATGTCTTTAACATTTTGTTGGGTTTTTCCCCTTGACAGAAGACTACATTTGACGGCTTCAAGGTTGAGATCCTGCAACTGAAGAGCAGCTGCACTTGCTCCAGAGGGGAGAGGCCCAGCTCTCGCGCAGAGAGCCGCAAACGGCTGGTGGACCTCCAGGCCAACCTGGAGGACCAGCCCCCCTGCAAGAAAGGTACGGGGTGGGCTCCGAGCACTGCCGGGAAGCCCCTCCCACCGTTTGTTGGGGTGAGAGCAGGGGGGCGAGAGAACACAGCCAAAGGTCGCAAAAACATCCGCTTAAAGAGGCGACTGTCTGCGCTCAAGAATTAATGCTGCCCTAAGTCTCAGACACTGGAGCACATTTCATCATGTTTTTCTATGTATGCATATTTGTGTTCCCCATTTCTGGCTTGATGTTTTTTAAGTGGTTGTATTCCATATGATTTTGATAAATAAAGTTTTTTTTTTTGTTGTTGTTGCTATGCTGCGCTCAGATATTTTTCCAAACATTGTATAACATTGGTAGGAATTATTGATGTGTGTCATTGGTAGAGAGACACCACTTAATGTCCTGGGAAATGGCTTTCACTAACCAGACACTCACTATATTGATATGGTTATTAAAGGATTTATATATTTTTTTTAAACATTTTGTTTGCTGACCGAAATTGCAACGTGTCCAGTTGTTTTGGTATATAGCAAACAATTTGTCCTAATCTCATTCCACTGGCTAATGCTTAAGGAGCACACTAAATTCAGTTTTCCTCTGTTGAGCATCAAGTCAACCTAAAATAACGTCCCACCATACCTCAGAGGCTTTGCAACACCTTTTTAAAGATAATTAAACAAGTGTCCGTGTCTTTGTTAGGGTTCCTGGGAAGAGGAGAGGAGAAGATGGACAGATTGCGCAGGGAGCTGGAGGAGGTACAAAAGGACAGTGGGCTTCTCCGAGACAAGATGACGGAACAGAAAAGAGAATTCCCCGGGGCCCTAGAGGAGAGTGAGAAAAGGCCCCTGCAGAAACAGGAGCTGGGAGAGAAACTGGCCCAACAGGAACTGAACTTGGAGCAGCTCAGGGCAGAAATAGAGGCTAAAGCCATGGCCCACATCGACAGCCAGAACTCTGTAGCTGAGGTCGTGACCTTGAAGGGAGAGATGGCTGCACTGGAGGAGAAGCGGTGCACCCACCAAACGGAGAGGGAGGCGGCCGTAACCGTGTCCCAGTCGTATAACGACGAGCTCATGTCCCAAACGAAGAGAGTGGCAGAGTTGGAGAAGGCACTGTTTGAGAAGGAGGCTCAGGTGTCGGGCCTGCAGAGGAGCCTGATGGAGGCGCAGGAGATGCGGGAGGATGAGGAGACCGCTATGGTGCAGGAGGCTCGTAAGAAGGAGGTGGAGAGGAGGAGGGAGCTGTTGGCTGTGGCTGAAGAGGCCATCACTCAGAAGAACGCTGAGCTGGAGAGGAGAGAGCAGGTCATCACCAGGTTAGTGGGCTGGCTGGTACCTTTCACTCTGGATACTGGGGAGACCTATGGGCCAATCCTAAATCATAACCTACGCCCTATGCACGTGTGGAGTTCTGAGAGGATTTGATTGGTATATGCAATATGGTGAAACTTCTGCCTAGCCTATCAGGGAGCAAGGTGTAGCTATTACATGATTGATTACGCTTGTCCTCTCAGATCTCCACAAGTGCGTAGTGCACAGGGGACGATTTGGGATTGGCCTAAATGTTTCTTCCTTTCCCCTGCTCCTCCTTACTGGTAAACCTCTCTAATGTAGTGCTCTTTGAGTTTATCTCATGTGTTCATGACCACAGATTGAAGGAGACTGCTAAACTTGACTCCGACAAAGTGAAGAGTTTGAGCCTGGACCTTGAGAGGAAAGACGATGACACTTCTGATCTCAAAGAGAAGCTGTCAGACTCAAAAAAACAGATACAGCAAGTTCAAACGGAGGTAAAAGCTGATTTGATGTTTTAATATTTATTTATGCAACAGATACTATCATAGTAGGTTCATAATTACAATCACTAATAACATCAATCTCTATTAATAACGTATGAATCACTATTATTAACATATGAATCACTGTAATATATGAATCACTATTCATAACGTATGAATCACTATAATAATATATGAATCACTATTCATAACGTATTAATCACTTTTATAACGTATGAATCGCTATTGATAACATGAATCGCTATAAAAATATATGAATCGCTATAATAACATGAATCACTATTAATAACGTATTAATCACTTCATGACGTATGAATCGCTATTCATAATGTGTGAATCGCTATTCATAATGTGTGAATCGCTATTCATAATGTGTGAATCGCTATTCATAATGTGTGAATCGCTATTCATAATGTGTGAATCGCTATTCATAATGTGTGAATCGCTATTCATAATGTGTGAATCGCTATTCATAATGTGTGAATCGCTATTCATAACGTGTGAATCGCTATTGATAATGTGTGAATCGCTATTGATAATGTGTGAATCACTATAATAACGTATTAATCACTATAATAATGTATGAATCACTTTAATAACGTATGAATCACTATAATAACGGATGAATCACTAGTGATAATGTATGAATCACTATAATAATGTATGACTCACTATAATACTGTATGAATCACTTTAATAACGTATGAATCACTATAATAACGGATGAATCACTAGTGATAATGTATGAATCACTATAATAATGTATGAATCACTATAATAATGTATGACTCACTATAATACTGTATGAATCACTATAATAATATATGAATTACCATTGATAACGTATGAATCACTATTGACAACGTATGAATCACTATTGACAACGTGTGAATCACTATTGATAACGTATGAATCACTATAATAATATATGAATCACTTTAATAACGTATGAATCACTATAATAATATATGAATCACTTTAATAACGTATGAATCACTATAATAATGTATTAATCACTATAATAATATATTAATCATTTTAATAACATATGAATCACTATTAATAATGTATCTCCCCTTTTGTTTTCCTACCCAAGATCATCTCCATGCGAGAAGAGGGGAAATCTCTCAAACTAAAACTGCAGGACTTGGAGAAAGTGAAGAACCGGCAGCAGACAGACTTGGTTAATAAAGACAGGACCATACACCAACTGAAAACGGTATGTTGTTTACTCCCGCTCCTGTTGTTTTACTTTAAATGTGTCTTTGTTGTTGACCGGAGCTTGATCCAGCTCTTTCTCTTTCCAGGAACAGTCTGCTGACGAGAACCTCGAGCTCTATCAGAGCGCTTGCAAAGGTACATAGCCTATTGATCCATACTGTTCTGCTCTGTACTTTTGTGTTCTTGCCTACTACTTAGTAAAATGACATACTGTGTATGTATTGTCCTACATACTCTTTAGAACACACTGTTTAGTTCAAATGTATGGAGTAAGCAACAAATATCAACATACTAGACTCCCCCATACTGAGAATGTATAATCTAATACTAGACTCCCCCATACTGAGAATGTATAATCTAATACTAGACTCCCCCATACTGAGAATGTATAATCTAATACTAGACTCCCCCATACTGAGAATGTATAATCTAATACTAGACTCCCCCA
>QNTS01001320.1:327165-340412 GCA_003317085.1 Hucho hucho | reverse complement strand
GTCCTGTAATCATGGAGTTAGGCTGCTCTTCTCTCTGTCCTGTAATCATGGAGTTAGGCTGCTCTTCTCTCTGTCCTGTAATCATGGAGTTAGGCTGCTCTTCTCTCTCCTGTAATCATGGGGTTAGGCTGCTCTTCTCTCTGTCGTGTGTTAATGGGGTTCATTGTTCTTCCCCAGACCTTCAGGCTAAGGAGCGTATGATGGAGGACATGCGTCTGGCTCTGAATGAACAGGAGGATACCCAGACCCAACAGGAGCAGGTGTTGGAGGCCAAACTGGATGAGATTGACGCCCTCACTGAAGGTGGGATTATTGCAAGATGTGGTTTTCCATGATTGTGTATATTTGGTGTTTTAAGTTTTGGTTTATTTATTCGCACACTCACAAAAAGGCAAGTGAAAGACAAACCGTTCAGATAAAGAAACAAGGTATCAAAATCAAATTTATTTGGATAGGTAGAACATGGCCAAGATGTTCAAACGTTCATAGATGACCAGCAGAGTCAGATGATAATAATAATCACAGTGGTTGTCGAGGGTGCAACGGGTCAGAACCTCGGGAGTAAATGTCAGTTGGCATTTTAATAGCCGATCTTTCAGAGTTTGAGACAGCAGGTGCGGTAGAGAGAGAGTCCAAAACAGCAGGTCCGGGACAAGGTAGCACGTCCAGTGAACAGGTCAGGGTTCCATAGCCGCAGGCAGAACAATTGAAACTGGAGCAGCAGCATGACCTAATGGACTGGGGACAGCAAGGAGTCATCAGGCCAGGTAGTCCTGAGGCATGGTCCTAGGGCACAGGTCCTCCGAGAGAAGAGAAAGAGAGAGAATTAGAGGGAGCATACTTAAATTCACACAGGACACCGGATGAGACAGGATAAATACTCCAGATATAACAGACTGACCCTTGCCCCGCGACACAAACTATTGCAGCATAAATACTGGAGGCTGAGACAGGAGTGGTCGGGAGACACTGTGGCCCTGTCCGACGACACCCCCAGACAGGGCCAAACCGTCCGGATATAACCCCACCTACTTTGCCATACTTTGCCAAAGCACAGCCCCCACACCACTAGAGAGGTATCTTCAACCACCAACCTACTACCCTGAGACAAGGCCGAGTATAGCCCATGAAGAACTCCCCCACACGGCACGAACACGAGGGGTTGCCAACCCGAACAGAAAGATCACGTCAGTGACTCACCCCTCCTAGGGACGGCATGGAAGAGCACCAGTAAGCCAGTGACTCAGCCCCCGTCATAGGGTTAGAGGCAGAGAATCCCAGTGGATAGAGGGGAACCGGCCAGGCAGAGACAGCAAGGGCGGTTCGTCGCTCCAGTGCCTTTCCGTTCATCTTCACACCCCTGGGCCAGACTACACTCAATCATAGGACCTGCTGAAGAGATGGGTCTTCAATAAAGACTTAAAGGTTGAGACCGAGTCTGCGTCTCTCACATGGATTGGCAGACCATTACATAAAAATGGAGCTCTATAAGAGAAAGCCCTGCCTCCAGCTGTTTGCTTAGAAATTCTAGGGACAGTAAGGAGGCCTGTGTCTTGTGACTAGCATACGTGTAGGTATGTACGGCAGGACCAAATTGAAAAAAAGATAGGAAAGATAGGTAGGAGCAAGCCCATGTAATGCTTTGTAGGTTAGCAGTAAAACCTTGAAATCAGCCCTAGCCTTAACATAAAGCCAGTGTAGGCTAGCACTGGAGTAATAGGATCATATGTAGGCTAGCACTGGAGTAATATGATCAAATTGTTTGGTTCTAGTCAAGATTCTAGCAGCCGTGTTTAGCACTAGCTGAAGTTTATTTAGTGCTTTATCCGGGTAGCCGGAAAGTAGCGCATTGAAGTAGTCTAATCTGGAAGTGACAAAAGCATGGATACATTTTTCTGCATCATTTTTGGACAGAAGGTTTCGGATTTTTGCAATGTTACATAGATGGAAAAAAGCTGTTCTTTAAATATTCTTGATATGTTCGTCAAAAGAGAGATCAGGGTCCAGAGTAACGCCAAGGTCCTTCACAGTTTTATTTGAGATGACTGTACAACCATCAAGGTTAATTGTCAGATCCAACAGAAGATCTCTTTGTTTCTTGGGACCTAGAACTAGCATCTCTGTTTTGTCCGAGTTTAAAAGTAGAAAGTTTGCTTCCTTATGTCTGAAACACAGGCTTCTAGGGAGGGCAATTCTGGGGCTTCACCATGTTTCATGGAAATGTACAGCTGCGTATCGTCCGCATAGCAGTGAAAGTTAACATTATGTTTACGAATGACATCATCAAGAAGTAAAATATATTGTGAAAACAATAGTGGTCCTAAAACGGAACCTTGAGCAACACTGACATTTACAGTTGATTTGTCAGAAGATAAACCATCCACAGAGACAAACTGATATCTTTCCGACAGATAAGATCTAAACCAGGCCAGAACTTGTCCGTGTAGACCAATTTGGGTTTCCAATCTCTCCAAAGAATGTGGTGATCGATGGTATCAAAAGCAGCACTAAGGTCTAGGAGCACGAGGACAGATGCAGAGCCTTAAAAGGTAATTTACCACCATGAGTGCAGTCTCAGTGCTATGATGGGGTCTGCCGCTGAAAAACATCCCCACAGCATGATGCTGCCACCACCATGCTTCACCGTAGGGATGGTGCCAGGTTTCTTCCAGACATGATGCCTGGCTTTCAGGCCAAAGAGTTCAATCTTGGTTTCATCAGACCAGAGAATCTTGTTTCTCATGGTCTGAGAGTCCTTCAGGTGCTTTTTGGCAAACTCCAAGCGGGCTGTCATGTGCCTTTTACTGAGGAGTGAATTCCATCTGGCCACTATCATAAAGGTCTGATTGGTGGAGTGCTGCAGAGATGGTTGTACTTCTGGCAGGTTTGCCCATCTCCACAGAGGAACTCTGGAGCTCTGTCAGAGTGACCACTGTGTTCTTGGGGACCTTCAATGCTGCATAAATATTTTGGTATCCTTCCCCAGATCTGTGCCTCGACACAATCCTGTCTCGGAGCTCTCTGGACAGTTCCTTCAACCTCATGTCTTGGTTTTTGCTCTGGCATGCACTGTCAACTGTGGGACAGTATATGGACAGGTGTGTGCTTTTCCAAATAATGTCCAATCAATTGAATTTACCACAGGTGGACTCAAGGATGGTCAATGGAAACAGGATGCACCTGAGCTAAATTTCGAGTCTCATAGCAAAGGGTCTGAATACTTACGTAAATAAGGTATTTCCGTTTTTTATTTTTAATAAATTTGCAAAAAAATCTATACCTGTTTTCGGTTTGTCATTATGGGTTATTGTGTGTAGATTGATGAGGGAAAACATTTATTTAATCCATTTTAGAATAAGGCGGTAGCGTAACAAAATGTGGAAAAAGGGGAAGGGGTCTGAATTCTTTCCCGAATGCACTGTATATATGCGTGTACATGTATTTAAAGTACTCTAAATAATATTTAAACCCAGATCTGGATACTGTCGGCGCTGGGTTCGACTGAGATTGACTTTGTCTTCAATGGATTGAGACTGTTCTGACAGCTAAAGGGAGGGTGCAACTCAATATTAGGAAGGTGTTCCTAATGTTTGTATACTCACTATATACAAAACATTGTTCAGTCAATTAAACATAGAATAGTAATTACAACTGAACATGGTGATTGTACTCATGGTGATTGTACTCATGGTGATTGTACTCATGGTGATTGTACTCATGGTGATTGTACTCATGGTGATTGTACTCATGGTGATAGTACTCATGGTGATAGTACTCAAGTGTTCTTGTTGTTTTTTTTCCCCAGAGGTGGATAAACTGAAAGGACTGTTACGCTACCAAGACCGTGGGAAAGACACTGCAGCCCTGAGAGACAGCCAATCGGACGAGGCCAAGCTAGCCATACAGGAAGCAGTTCAGGCTCAAGTGACCTTGAAGGTGGACATATCTCAATATGTGACTCACCACCTGGATTTGGTCCTTATGTAGCAAAATTACATTTTTTATGTTAGTTTTTATACATTGGATAAAAGTAGAGATTCAGAGCAACGAAATGGTATATCATACACTACATTTTTGAGGAACAACTGGAAAGTAATTCTGCTTTGAAAGATGGTGAACTTCCCTCTCCTGTGAAGTCGTGACTTGCAACATACGCCTAGTTTCCTGAAACGGGTCACATAGTTGTTGATAGTGTGTATTTTCTCCTTTTATTTATTACGTTGGATTAGTCAGTACATGTAAGTGTACTTCCAAGTATAAGTAATCATGTGTGTTTCCAGCTGTGTACTGAGAAACACCAAGCTGACAGGAGGAAGTGGCTTGAAGAGAAGACTGTTCTGATCCGGCTGGCCAAGGAGGCCGAGGACAAGAGGAACCAGGAGATGAGGAAGTTTGCAGACGGCCGCGAGCGTCACGCCAAACAGCAAACCCAAGTGGTAAAACAATTTCCCCTCTGGGACCCCAAGCTGTTCCATGTATGAACTAATTCCACAGTTATCAAACCTGATTCAACTAATCGTCAAGCCCTTTACTAGGTGAATCAGGTGAGCTAGTTCAACAACATTGTGAACATCTGGGGATCCCCTAGGAGAGGTTTTCCTTAGAATACAGCTACAATACCCTCTGCAGACAGAGGCTGCATTTACACAGATCAGACCTTTTGCCAATAATTGGTTAAAAAGATCAGAATTGGGCTGCCTGTGTCAATGCAGACTACGAAACCACTGTCTGTCTGTGACCCTGTAGGAAGGTCTAGTGGCCCAGCTCACTGAGAAGGAGCAGGACCTACTGAAGTGGAGGAAGGAGAGGGACACCTTGGTGACAGCTCTGGAGGTCCAGCTAACCAAACTCCTTTCCAGCATCGCAGACAAGGATGAACAGATAGCCAGTCTCCGCTGCCATGCCACCTCTCAGCCAGCAGAGGTCAGTTCAAGCACACGTGATGGACTGTTTAGTTGGTGGTGATTGTCAGACTATAGTCCCAAAACCCCAGCAAAAATGGGCTTTTCATTTATCTGACTGTCGTTTATCTTCATGTCCAGCCCTTATAATAAGTGTTTTACTATGTTATTTTCAGGACAAGCAGGACTACAAGTAGAACACATAACAATTTGACAAACAGTTGCATTCATGTTTTTTTTTTTTTTATGAAAAATTTAATAAAAAAAATATAATGACCACCAAAGCAAAAAACCTGATAAAATGCATTTGTATTTGTATTTATGGGGATCCAACCAAATTAAGGCAGTTATACATTTTAAAAACATTACAATACATTCATAACAGATTTCACAATATATTAAGTGTGTGCCCTCAGTCTACTACCACATATCTATAACACCATATTAATGTGTAGATGTGTGTATAGTGCATATGTTGTGTTTGTATACGTGTCTATGTTTGTGTTGCATCACAGTCCCCGCTGTTCCATAAGGTGTGTTTTATCTGTTTTTATTAATCTAATTTTACTGCTGGCATGAGTTACTTGATGTGGAATAGAGTTCCATGTAGTCATGGCTCTATGTACTACTGTGCGCCTCCCATAGTCTGTTCTGGACTTGGGGACTGTGAAGAGACCTCTGGTGGCATGTCTTGTGGGGTATGCACTGGTGTCTGAGCTGTGTGCCAGTAGTTCAAACCGACAGCTCCGTGCATTCAGCATGTCAATCTCTCCTCCACTTTGAGCCAAGAGAGATTGACATGCATATTATTAATGTTAGCTCTCTGTGTACATCCAAGGGCCAGCTGTGCTGCCCTGTTCTGAGCCAATTGCAATTTTCCTAAGTCCCTCTTTGTGGCACCTGACCACACGACTGAACAGTAGTCCAAGTGAGACAAAACTAGGGCCTGTAGGACCAGCCTTGTTGATAGTGTTGTTAAGAAGGCAGAGCATCGATTTATTATGGACAGATTTCTCCCCATCTTAGCTACTGTTGTATCAATATGTTTTGACCATGACCGTTTACAATCCAGGGTTACTCCAAGCAGTTTAGTCTCATCAACTTGCTCAATTTCCACATTTTATTTATTACAAGATTTAGTTTAGTTTTAGGGTTTAGTGAATGATTTGTCCCAAATACAATGCTTTTACTTTTTGAAATAGACTTTAATTGAATATATGGCAAATAGGAGTGGCGATATCGGTTATTTTTTTTTATTTAATTTAGTCACATGATTTCTCAATTTGCAATATGTTTGCCAATCGGTTGTACAGCCAGACCTATTTGCCATCTCTTTTGCCTCGTCCCTCTCAACCATACTATTTCAATTCCTCATCAATCCACGGGGATTTAACAGTTTTTACAGTCATTTTCTTAATGGGTGCATGCTTATTAGTAACTCGGATAGTTGCTCGTCCTTACACCACAGACCAGCAAATATTCTTCACATCAACAACATAGGAATCACTACAAAACCTATTGTATGACCTCTTATACACAATATTAGACCCAGCCTTTGGAACTTTGGTTTTCCTAGATATGGCTACTATATTGTGATCATTACATCCAATGGATTTGAATACTGCTTTCAAACAAAAGCATTAGTAAAGATATGATCAATACATGTTGATGATTTCATTCCTGTGCTGTTTGTAAATACCCTGGTAGGTTGACTGATAACCTGAACCAGGTTGCAGGCACTAGTTACAGTTTGACGCTTTCTCTTGAGTGGGCAGCCTGATGAAAGCCAGTCAATATTTAAATCACCCAGAAAGTATGCCTCTCTATCACATACAGTACCAGTGAAAAGTTTGGACACACCTACTCATTCAAGGCTTTTTCTTTATTTTTACTATTTTCTACATTGTAGAATAATAGTGAAGACATCAAAACTATAAAATAACACGTATGGAATCATGTAGTAACCAAAAAAGTGTTAAACAAATCTAAATATATTTAATATTTTACAATCTTCAAAGTAGACACCCTTTGCCTTGACGACAGCTTTGCACACGCTTGGCATTCTCTCAACCAGTTTCATGAGGCAGTCACCTGGAATGCATTTCAATTAACATGTGTGCCTTGTTAAAAGTTCATTTGTGGAATTTCTTTCCTTTTTAATGCATTTGAGCCAATCAGTTGTGTTGTGACAATGTAGGGGTGGTATACAGAAGATAGCCCTATTTGGTAAAATACCAAGTCCATAATATGGCAAGAACAGCTCAAATAAATAGAGAAACGACAGTCCATCATTACTTTAAGACATGAAGGTCAGTCAATCCCGACAAGAGTCATGGAGTGCTGCATCAGATGACCTGGCCTCCACGTTCACCCGACCTCAACCAAATTGAGATGGGATGAGTTGGACCGCAGAGTGAAGGAAAAGCAGCCAACAAGTGCTCAGTATATGTGGGAACTCCTTCAAGATGGTTGGAAAAGCATTTCAGGTGAAGCTGGTTGAGAGATTGCCAAGAGTGTGTAAAGCTGTCATCAAGGAAAAGGGTGGCTACTTTGAAGAATATAAAATATATTTTGATTTGTTTAACACTTTTTTTTGGTTACTTCATGATTCCATATGTGTTATTTCATAGTTTTGACGTCTTCACTATTATTCTACAATGTAGAAAATACTCAAATTAAAGGAAAAACCCTTGAATGAGTAGGTGTGTCCAAACTTTTGACTGGTACTGTACATTATCAAGCATTTCACATGTTATCCAGATACTGACTGTTAGCACTTGGTGGTCTACAGCAGCTTCCCACCAGAATGGGCTTTAGGTGAGGCAGAGGAACCTGTAGCCATATTACTTCAACAGTATTTAATATGAATGCTGTAAGTACAGAAGTTGTTATCTCACTGGGAAATGAATATGCAACACAGGAAGTTGGTGGCGCCTTAATTGGGGAGGACGGGCTCGTGGTAATGGCTGGAGCGGAATCAGTGGAATGGTATCAATCACATGGTTTCCATGTGTTGGATGCCATTCCATTCACTCTATTCCAGCTGCTATTATGAGCCGTCCTCCCCTCAGCAGCCTCCACTGACATCCAACTATGTGAGGTTATAACAGTGTTATAGACACTATGTCCTGGGATTTCCTATGACCGTCTATGTGTAGCTTGTGTGCGTGGTAAGAGCAAAACATGTTACCTGTGCGTGTTCGTGAGACTCTCCAGCTTTTCATTGATAGCTTTCGATAGTTTGTAGCTCTACAGACGTTTTTTGTTCAAAGACCCGGGCCCCCTTCGGGATCTGCCCTTGTCTCAAACTCCGCTCAGCCCAGTTAATCACACAGATGCAGAAGAAATAGACGAATCCAATAGGTTTAATCCAGAACGCATGATGTTTGAAAGGGGTTAGAAGTCCATGACGCGCCAGGGTTGTTGGTAATTTCAATTTTAAATGATTTGTATTTTGCACTTATCCTTATTGAAAAATGTTGCACTTTTATTTTGCACATTGAAATGCGCTCTACAAATTAATTATTTTTGATATTATTATTATTATTATCAATTATTTTGAATTTGAAATAAAAACGGACACAAACTCTGTATGGGGGCACAGTTCACTTTCAGTGACCTTCTGTGGTACTGTAGCATGATAAGGAATACAGCTTTGGACCATGTGGATAGATAGTGTTATTGGTCCACTGTTTCCTTCCAGTTGTATTCTTCCCCCTCCCCCAGAGGGACCGTGGCCAGGTGGAGGCTGAGGAGCTGCAGGGCCTTCTGTCTGACAGAGACGCTGAGATCCTTAACCTGAAGGAACAACTGAAAGTTCCATCCAAAGCCAGCAGCAATGTCTCAGCCCCTACTAAACACAGAGAGACAGCCGATCAGGTGAGGGAGCATCTCCTCCTTCATAACAAATAAAATACAAGTTTATTGGTCTCGTGCACAGGATACAGGCTGTAAACGGTACAGTGAAATGCTTACTTGCAAGCTCTCCTCAACATGCAGTACATATTATCCAAAAATATGAATAAAAAAAATATAGCTTTTTATTCAATCCCCCTATACATATGTTAGTCTTGTTTAATACAATGGATGTTGTTCATGATATCTCTCACAGACTAAAGCAGAGGAGTGCCCTCCCAAAGCCCGTGAGAGGACTCTCCATGACAACAGTCAACTAGAACACGGTGTTAAGACGTTGAAGAGGACCAGTCAGGTAATCTCTCTAGACATCCGGGTCTCCTCCCGCAATCTTCCAATCTTTGGGAGCCGAGCCAGTACTTCACTGCCTTATCTGCCTGTTTCACACATCCCCCCCGACAAAATAGTAGCTATCGAGATGGAGATCACTGAGGTTATTTTTTTAATGAGTGCATTTCACAAGTGACTAGTTCGCATCACAACTACCTTCGCTAAAACCTCTGCAAAGGTTTATCCTGCAAACCTTGGTTTTTGAGTTGCCACGTTCTGGCATGTCTGCCTCGTGGTTCGTTGGGAGTCACTGCTGTTGCCTAGGGCCGGGTTTCCAAGGCTAGGTTCTCATCTGTATGTCTTATGTCAGTTAGTGCCACGTCCGTCTGCTCTGATGGAAGTTTAGGAATGGAACCACGGTTATGTGAGCTATTGAATCAATCCAATATGGTTCCTTTCGTGCTTCAGGAGACATGAATTACTGCAGAAACAATAGACTGTGGGCATTCTAGTCCACACTCATTTTTGCAGTGAGTAAAAAACATATATATTTTTTTGGGCAGATCTAATTATTTTGTCAGGTAAAAATGTATTTCAACTGTTTTTTCACAATCAGACATAATGGTAGGCAATGTTTTAGGCTTTAAATTATAGATTGACAATTTCCTCATGGTTTTAGGTCAGTTTTAAGCACTACTGAACGAAGAGCCGTTTGGGAGCCGAGCCAAAAGAACGACTCTTTTAGGTGAATGGAGCCAAATGATCCGGCTCACTGAAACGACTCGGAATGCCCATCACTAGTTCCATAGCTACGGTAGTCAAGGGGTGGCGCAGTGATTTTAAGAGCTATTCTCAGGCAGATTAAGACAAATCTGGTTTTTAAAGATGAGTTCCACGATTTGCAGCCCTGATGGCTCCTGGCAACGCGTGTCGCATAGAATGACATCATCTGTCAGAACATCATGCTGTATTGTTCCAACTGACTAGACTCTCCTGTAGGTTAACCCAACTGACTAGACACTCCTGTAGGTTAACCCAACTGACTAGACACTCCTGTAGGTTAACCCAACTGACTAGGCACTCCTGTAGGTTAACCCAACTGACTAGGCACTCCTGTAGGTTAACCCAACTGACTAGGCACTCCTGTAGGTTAACCCAACTGACTAGGCACTCCTGTAGGTTAACTCACCCTCACTGTCATACTGTCTACCCCTGTCTGTCTGTAGGGGTCTGGGGGCTACCCATCGGTGCTAGACTCCTCAGTAATCTCCACAGAAGGAGGCAGTACCAGCCGCTTCCCCAAGCCTGAGCTTGAGATCTCCTTCAGCCCGCTGCAGCCCAACAGGATGGCCCTGAAACGCCGGGGAGAGGCTGTGGTCAACGTCAAAATCACCCGCAAGAGGAAGAGCTCTGAGATTGACAAGGTAGACAGTGTTAACTGCAGTGAGGGACGTACTGTAGGTTCAGTCTAGGATACAACTGTGTGGTCCTTCTGCCACTGCGAACCTGTAGCTGCGGACCCTGTCCATCTTACCATTCAGGTGGTGGTCTTTCCTGTCAGGCATCTTAAATACATTTTACAGAGAGAGCATTAGTACTGCAACACTTCTGCTATCCCATGTCCAAAGTCAGGAGTCACTCACCTAACTAATTGCAATGGCATAAGAAACCATGCAAGAAGCAAAATGTTTAAATAGCCTCAGATAAGCCATAATGAAGTGTTAATTAGGTTCATCTGAAGAACAAGTTGTTCAACATATTAATAGTTTACTGCCCCGTATTACATTATGCTTTGAAATGAAAGGCTTGTGCTTCCTTTTTATGGAAGTAAATAATAGAGTTTCCTATTACATGTGGTGTGATCTAACACACGCATGGTTGTTGTGTGAATATAATGAGTTGATGAAGTGTGGGTCTCGGCTGCAGCAACGTAGGAGGTGGGTTTCTGCTGCAGCGGCGTAGGAGGTGGGTCTCGGCTGCAGCAACGTAGGAGGTGGGTTTCTGCTGCAGCAACGTAGGAGGTGGGTCTCTGCTGCAGCGACGTAGGAGGTGGGTCTCCGCTGCAGCAGAGACCCACCTCCTACGCCGCTGCAGCAGAGACCCACCTCATACGTTGCTGCAGCAGAGACCCACCTCCTACGTTGCTGCAGCAGCGGCATATGAGGTGGGTCTCTGCTGCAGCAACGTAGGAGGTGGGTCTCTGCTGCAGCAACGTAGGAGGTGGGTCTCGGCTGCAGCGACGTAGGAGGTGGGTCTCCGCTGCAGCAACGTAGGAGGTGGGTCTCCGCTGCAGCGGCGTAGGAGGTGGGTCTCCGCTGCAGCGGCGTAGGAGGTGGGTCTCTGCTGCAGCGACGTAGGAGGTGGGTCTCTGCTGCAGCGACGTAGGAGGTGGGTCTCTGCTGCAGCGACGTAGGAGGTGGGTCTCTGCTGCAGCGACGTAGGAGGTGGGTCTCTGCTGCAGCGACGTAGGAGGTGGGTCTCTGCTGCAGCGACGTAGGAGGTGGGTCTCGGCTGCAGCGACGTAGGAGGTGGGTCTCGGCTGCAGCAACGTAGGAGGTGGGTCTCGGCTGCTGCGGCGTAGGAGGTGGGTCTCTGCTGCAGCAACGTAGGAGGTGGGTCTCTGCTGCAGCAACGTAGCAGTGAGTGAAGGCTATGGTGCAGTATTAAGTCCATATAGGAGGAGTATTTATGGGGTTAAACCTCTGCAGTTTGAGACTAAAGTAATTCCATTACTGACTTCCCTGCTGACTGTCCCAGAGGGGTCAGGAGAGAGAGGGGGGGAGGAGAGGGAGACTTGATTCCTCGCCTCCCTGAGAAGTCCTGAGGGGAGGAACCTCAGATCTTTTGGTCCAATGTGCTTTGAGAAGGAGACAATGAGGAAACAAGGAAATACTATTGAGATTCACCCGAGGACTTGGGAAAGGTGTGTTTGGTCCACTGGCCTAAACATGGTCTGTACTTATTTTTGTATTTTTTTTACCTTTATTTAATTAGTCAGTTAAGAACAAATTCTTATTTATAATGACGGCCTACCGGGGAACAGTGGGTTAACTGGGCAGAACGACAGATTTTTACCTTGTCAGCTCCAGGGATTTGATCTAGCAACCTTTCGGTTACTGTCCCAACGCTCTATCTACTAGGCTACCTGCAGCCCCTAGTTAACAACATGTTAACTAACTAAAGCCCACACAGCTCAGCGGGGAGTCTTTGGGAGCTCTGATGTTACTAGTCCTATCTTTACTGTTACTCAGTCGTTCTGTTATCTGTTGGGACACAAAAAAACTCTGCTCCTGGGGGTCTGTGTCGCCTGGGGGTCTGTGTCCCCTGGGGGTCTGTGTCGCCTGGGGGTCTGTGTCGCCTGGGGGTCTGTGTCGCCTGGGGGTCTGTGTCACTGACTCCCCACTCCTGGGAATTTTGTTGAACACGAGATATGAAGAAAGATATGTTGAGAGATGACGACAAGGGAATGTCGAATTCAATTCAAAATATATTTCACAATGTTTTCTGTTTAGTAATAAACGTTTTATTTATTTCATTATGAAGTTATTATCAGCTTTCTCTCTGCCTTCAGGGATCCAGGCGTAAAAAAAACACAGCCACTAAATATTTTAGACGGTTAATTGTTTTATGTAAGGTTCACAACAAACACATAAACAGGGCAATGGTTTTAGTATTAAAGATAAATGCTTCAACTTCTGGTGCTTCAGATGCATCTAAAACCCTTTAAATGCAGTATTTATCTCCACATTATGACACGCCCTTGTAGCCTTTTAGTCCCGATGTAATTCACGTGTCAATATAACATCAATGTCCGATTTTATAGGCGTCTTTGTGGTTGGTTAGTTACTTTTTGTACATGGTTGACGCTTATAGCCCTCGATGTATTAGACTCAGGTTATTCCTGCTAACTTTATAACAAACCTCTTTCTTTTTTTAAGAAGAGCGGATGGCACAGTGAAGCTAAAAGGAGAGCGAGGCATGAGCTCCCCTCTCCGGTACTGCTCCCCTCTCAGGTACTGCTCCCCTCTCTGGTACTGCTCCCCTCTCTGGTACAGCTCCCCTCTCTGGTACAGCTCCCCTCTCTGGTACAGCTCCCCTCTCTGGTACAGCTCCCCTCTCTGGTACAGCTCCCCTCTCTGGTACTGCTCCCCTCTCTGGTAC
>QNTS01001320.1:291093-310461 GCA_003317085.1 Hucho hucho | reverse complement strand
ATAGTACTTTATTGTGATCATCTCAACGATGTTCATGTAAAAAACAGTATAGTACTTTATAAAACACAGTATAGTACTTTATAAAACACAGTATAGTACTTTATAAAAACAGAATAGTACTTTATAAAAACACAGTATAGTACTTTATAAAAACACAGTATAGTACTTTATTGTGATCATCTCAACGATGTTCATGTAAAAAACAGTATAGTACTTTATTGTGATCATCTTAACGATGTTCATGAAAACAACACAGTATGGTACTTTATAAAAACAAGGTATAGTACTTTATGATCATCTCAAAGATGTTCATGTAAAAAACACAGTATATTCCTTTATTGTGATTATCTCAACAATGTTCATGTAAAAACACAGTATAGTACTTTATAAAAACACAGTATATTCCTTTATTGTGATCATCTCAAAGATGTTCATGTAAAAAAACACAGCATAGTACTTTATAAACACAGTATAGTACTTTATTGTGATCATCTCAAAGATGTTCATGTAAAAAACACAGTATATTCCTTTATTGTGATTATCTCAACAATGTTCATGTAAAAACACAGTATAGTACTTTATAAAAACACAGTATATTCCTTTATTGTGATCATCTCAAAGATGTTCATGTAAAAAACACAGTATAGTACTTTATTGTGATCATCTGATGTTCATGTAAAAAAACACAGAATAGTACTTTATAAAAACAGAATAGTACTTTATAAAAACACAGAATAGTACTTTATAAAAACACAGTATAGTACTTTATAAAAACACAGTATAGTACTTTATAAAAACACAGTATAGTACTTTATTGTGATCATCTCAAAGATGTTCACGTAAAAAACACAGTATAGTACTTTATTGTTATCATCTCAAAGATGTTCATGTATAAAAACACAGTATAGTACTTTATAAAAACACAGTATAGTACTTTATAAAAACACAGTATAGTACTTTATAAAAACACAGTATAGTACTTTATTGTGATCATCTCAAAGATGTTCATGTAAAAAAAAACATCTGTATGCCAATGACACAATTATTCATTTATGCGTATCTAATATTCAGAAGGCTTTTCAGGACTTAGTTGGCTTTTGATGTTATTCAAAGGCAGCTTTTCGAA
This sequence comes from Hucho hucho, assembly GCA_003317085.1. NCBI lineage: Eukaryota > Metazoa > Chordata > Actinopteri > Salmoniformes > Salmonidae > Hucho > Hucho hucho. The sequence continues at coordinate 309,335 of QNTS01001320.1, read as the reverse complement.
TTGAAACTTAATGCAAGGAAAACAAAATGTATGGTTTTCTCTTCCCTGAAAGGAAACAGATGGACTTACTGGCAGATTTTAACTATAAAATGCCAGCACATTGATAGGGTCACCTCCTATAAGTATCTTGGGATTTAGGAAAGTACTTTATTGTGATCATCTCAACAAAGTTAATGTAAAAAATACTAGTTAATTTTTGTGCAACAGAATGAATATCTCACTAGGGACAACCACTACCAAGTCCTATTTCTGTTGTAAACGTGTTGATAGTACATGGTGTAACATAGATATAGGGCCCTATTCAATCAGAACTGCCAATCAGCGTAGTATCTGGGGTAAGATGGAACACCAGTACAAACTGCTATTTTGTTTTCGCTCTGTAAACCATATTTACTAAATGAATCTAAATGTCTTTCCCAGTCTCCTTTTCAATACTACTGCTAACATATACCAAGGTGGTTGAATAAAACACTACTATTCCTTTGTAATACTGTACTGCTAACATATACCAAGGTGGTTGAATAAAACACTATAACCTGGTTGAGCCATCCATTGTTTAAGTTTTGTGCATACACACCCTTGCCTACTAAAATCGAACTTTCTAGTTTGCTGAAGTATTGCAGTGAATGAGGCTAGCTACAGTAACTAAGTACAGTTGAAGTCGGAAGTTTACATACACTTAGTTTGGAGTCATTAAAACTCATTTTTCCAACCACTCCACAAATTTCTTGTTAACAAACTATAGTTTTGGCAAGTTGGTTAGGACATCTACTTTGTGCATGACACAAGTCATTTTTCCAACAATTATTTACAGACAGATTATTTCACTTATAATTCACTGTATCACAATTCCAGTGGGTCAGAAGTTTACATACACTAAGTTGACTGTGCCTTTAAACAGCTTGGAAAATTCCAGAAAATGACGTCATGGCTTTAGAAGCTTCTGATAGGCTAATTGACATCATTTGAGTCCATTGGAGGTGTACCTGTGGATGTAGAGTTGAAGTCAGAAGTTTACATACACCTTAGCCAAATACATTTACATTTTTCACAATTCCTGACATTTAATCCTAGTAAAGATTCCCTGTCTTAGGTCAGTTAGGATCACCACTTTATTTTAAGAATATGAAATACCACGTTCATCTGTACAAACAATAGTACGCAAGTATAAACACCATGGGACCACACAGCCGTCATACCGCTCAGGAAGGAGAGGCGTTCTGTCTCCTAGATATGAACGTACTTTGGTGTGAAAAGTGCAAATCAATCCCAGGACAACAGCAAAGGACCTTGTTAAGATGCTGGAGGAAACATGTACAAAAGTATCTATATCCACAGTAAAACGAGTCCTATATCGACATAACCTGAAAGGCCGCTCAGCAAGGAAGAAGCCACTGCTCCAAAACCGCCATAAAAAAAGCCAGACTACGGTTTGCAACTGCACATGGGGACAAAGATCGTACTTTTTGGAGAAATGTCCTCTGGTCTGATGAAACAAAAATAGAACCTTTTGGCCGTAATGACCATCGTTATGTTTGGATGCGTGTGCGAGCAAGGAGGCCTACAAACCTGACTCAGTTACACCAGCAGGAATGGGCCAAAATTCACCCAACTTATTGTGGGAAGCTTGTGGAAGGCTACCCGAAACGTTTGACCCAAGTTAAACAATTTAAAGTCAATGCTATCAAATACTAATTGAGTGTATGTAAACTTCTGACCCACTGGGAATGTGATGAAAGAAATAAAAGCTGAAATAAATAATTATCTCTAACTGACCTAAGACAGGGAATTTTTACTAGGATTAAATGTCAGAACTTGTATTTGGCTAAGGTGTATGTAAATTTCTGACTTCAACTGTATATACCCAGTGGTGTAAAGTACTTAAGTAAAAATACTTTAAAGTACTACTTAAGTAGTTATGGGTATCTGTACTTTACTATTTATATTTTTGACAGCTTACTTCACTACATTCCTAAAGAAATAATGTACTTATTACTCCATACATTTTCCCTGACACCTAAAAGTACTCGTTGCATTTTGAATGCTTAGCAGGACAGGAAAATACACGCACTTATCAAGAGAACATCCCCTGGTCATCCCTACTGCCTCTGATCTGGTGGACTTACTAAACACATGCACTGAGTTTTGCCCCTGGCTATCCGTATAGAAAAAGGTTCCTGTCTGGTTTCCTTAATATAAGGAATTTGAAATTATTTTTTACTTTTGATACTTAAGTATATTTTAGCTATTGCATTTACTTTTGATTCTTAAGTTATTTAAAACCAAATACTTTTATTCCAAGTAGAATTTTACTGGGTTACTTTTACCTGAGTCATTTTCTATGAAGGTATCTTTTACTCAAGTATGACGATTGGGTACTTTTTCCTCCACTGTATATACGAACCACTCCAAGTATTGTGCAGTCACTGTTTTGGGACATGATGGATGTTGCTTTTTTTGTTATTCATAGAATATTTGAATTGCATCCGAATACGCTAAATGATTAAGTGACAAATCAAGACAAGGCAGCTGCCAAGCTGGCAGTATTGAAAAGGTTTTGTTCTGGGACGGATGTCACAGTTATGGCCGTTCAGCATGGACGGGGGGGGGGTTCTTGTGCCTTTTTCTTTCTCTGCAAAGCTGTAAATGTGTGGAAGTGATATAATGAGCCTGATTCTCATTCACAGCACAATCATGTTCTTCACTATGTTTTGAAATGAGAAGATAATCATTTGGCAGAGTTCTGGGTTTGGCGCAGTTGGTATTAGCTCAGACCCAGAGATAGGCCTTATAGTCAGCTAATTATATATTACAGCACCATTGAATCCAGCTAAAATCTTAAGCTGAAGATTTCCAGAGTGCTAAGTGCTTCGTGAACCAGGAGAGAAGGAAAGGAGCCTTCATCCAAAGGCCTCATCGGGAAACCTTTGGTATTTGGTATTTTATTAGGATCCCCATTAGCTGTTGCAAAAGCAGCAGCTAATCTTCCCGTGGTCCACACAAAACAGGAAATAATGCAGAACATTAATAAACAAGAACAGCACAAAGACAGAACTACATCAATTGAAATACATTTTAAAAAGGCGCACGTAGCCTACATATCAATACCAATACATACAAACAAACTATCTGGGTCAAATAGGGGAGAGGCATTGTGCTGTGAGGCGTTGCTTTATTTAGTTTATTGAAACCAGGTTTGCTGTTTATTTGAGCAATATGAGATGGAATGGAGTTCCATGCAATAATGGCTCTATATAATAATGTATGCTTCTTTGAATTTGTTCTGGATTTGACCCCTTAGAGGGCCTAAGGGGAGCTGCCCTGTGGTACACCAGACTTTACATGTTTGACATTAGAGAAGCTTCCATTAAAGAAAACCCTTTGAGTTCTATTAGATAGATTGCCATGTTGTAGATTCACAGCTGAGGTTGAAAAGCAATAACACATGTTTTCTCAACAACAGGTTATGGTCAATAATATCAAAGGCTGCACTGAAATCTAACAGTACCGCTCCCACAATCTTCTTATCAATTTCTTTCAACCAATCATCAGTCATTTGTGTCAGTGCAGTACATGTTGAGTGCTCTTCTCTAAAAGCATCCTGAAATGCTGTTGTTAATTTGTTTACAGAGAAATAGCATTGTATTTGGTCAAACACCATTTTGTCCAACAATTTGCTAAGAGATGGCAGCAAGCTTATTGGTCTGCTGTTAGAACCAGTAAAGTCCGCTTTACCACTCCTGGGTAGCGGAATTACTTTGGCTTCCCTCTATGCCTGAGGACAAAGACTTTCCTCTAGGCTCAGATTAAAGTTATGACAGGAGTGGCTATAGAGTCAGCTGCCATCCACAGTAGCTTTCCATCTAAGTTGACAATGCCAGGAGGTTTGTCATTATTGCTCGTTAACAATCATTTTTCCACCTCTCCCACACTAACTTTACAAAATTCAAATTTGCAATGCTTTTCTTTCATTATTTGTTTTTTTATGCATGAATACGATGGATCACGGTTCGTTGTTGGAATTTCCTGCCTACGTTTTCATTAAAATAATTGTCAACATCAAATGGTTTTGTGATGAATAAGCCATCTGATTCGATGAAAGATGGAGTTGAATTTGTCTTTCTGCCCATAATTTCATTTAAAGTACTTTATATCATTGATCTTGGCTTCATAATACAGTTGTCACATAATTAATTAATTTTCAGTAAGTCAGCCAGTCAGATGTGTTTTCAATTCCTCATTAATCCGTTCTAACAGGTGCATGTTTATCAATAATTGGAAGAAGCCATTTCAATGCAGCTGTATTCTCCTTATTATTCACAACAGAACAACAAATATTTTTTAACATCATCCACATAGTCACAGCTAAATATTTTTTTATGATTAACCACATAATGGCACATACAGCACTGCAGAACTAAACATAACATACAGATAGGCTACAGTACCGTAGAGCTAGAGATAACAGATAGGCTACATCACTGTAGAGCTAGAGATAACATACAGATAGGCTACATCACTGTAGAGCTAAAGATAACAGCTAGGCTACATCACTGTAGATCTCAAAGTCAAAATTATTAGTCAGTTGTACAACCGAATGCCTTCAACCAAAATGTGTCTTCTGCATTTAACCCAACTCCTCTGAATCAGTGGGGTGCGGGGGGCTGCCTTAATCGACATCCACGGCGCCCAGGGAACAGTGGGTTAACTGCCTTGTTCGGGGCAGAACGACAGATTTTTTTCCTTGTCAGCTTGGGGATTCGAACTTGCAACCCTCCGGTTACAAGTCCAACGCTCTAACCACGAGGCTACCTGCCACCCCACTAAAGATAGCATACAGATAGATGTGTGACTAGAAGGCCACGTTCCTAAATCAATGGCGCTCCATCTTCCTCATAAACAGTGCATTTGGAAAGTATTCTGAAAACTTGACTTTTTCCATGGCCCGAACGGCATAGGCAAGATGTAGTAGATGGTATAGAGTACAGTTTATACATCTGAGATGAGTAATGTAGGATATGTAAACATTATATAAGTGGCATTGTTTAAAGTGGCTAGTGATACTTTAATAATAAAAAATTGGATGTAATAAATGTGTCTATAGATTTGAGTCTGTATGTTGGCAGCAGCCACTCAGTGTTAGTCATGGCTGTTTAACAGTCTGGTGGCCTTGAGATTGAAAAATAACTTCTGTCTCTCGGTCCCAGCTTTGATGCACCTGTACTGACCTCGCCTTCTGGATGATAGCGGGGTGAACAGGCAGTGGCTTGGGTGGTTGTTGTCCTAATGATATTTTTGGCCTTCCTGTGACATCGGGTGGTGTAGGTGTCCTGGAGGGCAGGTAGTTTACCCCCGGTGATGCGTTGTGCGGACCTCACTACCCTCTGGAGAGCCTTACGGTTGTGGGCGGAGCAGTTGCCGTACCAGGAGGTGATACAGCCCGACAGGATGCTCTCGATTGTGCATCTGTAGAAGTTTGTGAATGTTTTTGGTGACAAGCCAAATTTCTTCAGCCTCCTGAGGTTGAAGAGGCGCTATTGCGCCTTCTTCACCACGCTGTCTGTGTGGGTGGACCATTTCAGTTTGTCTGTGATGTGTACGCCGAGGAACTTAAAACTTTCCACCTTCTCCACTACTGTCCCGTCGATGTGGATAGGGGGGTGCTCCCTCTGCTGTTTCCTGAAGTCCACGATCATCTCCTTTGTTTTGTTGACGTTGAGTGAGAGGTTATTTTTCTGACACCACACTCCGAGGGCCCTTACATTTAAATGTTTTACTCACGTTGGCTGCGGTGAAGCAGAGCCCGCAGGTTTTGGTAGCGGCCGTGTCGGTGGCACGGTATTGTCCTCAAAGCGAGCAAAGAAGTTGTTTAGTTTGTCTGGGAGCAAGACATCGTGGTCCGCGACGGGGCTGGTTTTCTTTTTGTAGTCCGTGATTGACTGTAGACCCTGCCACATACCTCTCGTGTCTGAGCCCTTGAATTGCGACTATACTTTGTCTCTATACTGACGCTTAGCTTGTTTGATTGCCTTGCGGAGGGAATAGCTACACTGTTTGTATTCAGTCATGTTTCCAGTCGCCTTACCCTGATTAAAAGCAGTGGTTCGTGCTTTCAGTTTTGCGCGATTGCTGCCATCAATCCACGGTTTCTGGTTGGGGAAGGTTTTAATTGCAGCTGTGGGTACAACATCACCGATGCACTTGCTGATAAACTCGCTCACCGAATCAGCGTATTCATCAATGTTATTGTCCCGACGCTATGCGGAACATATCCCAGTCCACGTGATTGAAGCAATCTTGAAGCATGGAATCAGATTGGTCGGACCAGCATTGAGCAGACCTGAGCACGGGCGTTTCCTGTTTTAGTTTCTGTCTATAGGCTGGGGGCAACAAAATGGAACAGAAACACAGAAACACTTTATTTACATGAGTAGTCAGACCCTTTTTCGGGAATTGAGCTCAGGTGCATCATGTTTCCACTGATCTTCCTTGAGATGTTTCTACAACTTGATTGGAGTCCACCTGTGGTAAATTCAATTGATTGGACAGGGGTACCAAAACATTTCTGCAGCATTGAAGGTCCCCAAGAACACAGTGGCCTCCATCATTCTTAAATGGAAGAAGTTTGGAACCACCAAGACTCTTCCTAGAGCTGGCTGCCTGGCTAAACTGAGCAATCAGGGGAGAAGGGCCTTGGTCAGGGAGGTGACCACGACCCCAATGGTCACTCTGACAGAGATCCAGAGTTCCTCTGTGGAGATGGGAGAATCTTCCAGAAGGACAACCCTCTCTGCAGCACTCCACCAATCAGCCCTTCATTGTAGAGTGGCCAGACGGAAGCCACTCCTCAGTAAAAGGCACATGACAGCCCGCTTGGAGTTCGCCAAAAGGCACCTAAAGGACTCTTAGACAATGAGAAACAAGATTCTCTGGTCTGATGAAACCAAGATTGGACTCTTTGGCCTGAATGCCAAGTGTCACATCTGGAGAAAACCTGGCACCATCCTTATGGTCAAGCATGGTGGTGGCAGCATAATGCTGTGGGGATGTTTTTCAATGCCAGGGACTGGGAGACTAGTCAGGGTCGAGGGAAAGATGAATGGAGCAAAGTACAGAGAGATCCTTGATGAAAACCTGCTCCAGAGCGCTCAGGACTTCACCTTCCATAGGACAACGACCATAAGCACACATCCAAGAAAACGCAGCAGTGGTTCGGGACAAGTCTCTGAATGTCCTTGAGTGGCCCAGCCAGAGCCCAAACTTGAACCCGATCGAACATCTCTGGAGAGACCTGAAAATAGCTGTGCAGCGACGCTCCCCATCCAACATGACAGAGCTTGAGAGGATCTGCAGAGAAGAATAGGAGAAACTCCCCAAATACAGGAGTGCCAAGCTTGTAGCATCATACCCAAGAAGACTCGAGGCTGTAATCACTGCCAAAGGTGCTTCAACAAAGTACTGAGTAAAGGGTTTGAATACTTATGTAAATGTGATATGTTTTTTATTTGTAATACATTTGCAAAAATGTCTAAACCTGTTTTTGCTTTGTCATTGTGGGGTATTGTGTGTAGATGGGGGGGGAAACTATTTAATAAATTTTAGAATAAGGCTGTAACGAACAAAATTTTTAAAAAGTCAAGGGGTCTGAGTAGTTTCTGAATGCACTGTAGCCTACTCAGAGCCAAGTCAAAGTCTTCCCACACAGCTGTGCCATTGTACCTTCTGAATGTCAGCTACAGCTTCCTGTTCTCCAAAGACAGAGTGAGAGTGCCTGTGTCACACTAGCATGATTCCAAACGGAGAAGTGAGGATAGAAGGAAGATAAGCCACTTCATTAACTCAGCAGCTTCTGCTGTGAGCTCAAAACAGGATCTGGGAAAGGAGAAAAACTCAACAATCCATTCTGAAGACCATAGGATCTACTGTTATGTATGGCAGGCTGTTCTGTGTGTGTTGAATCAGAATGGTTGCCTTCATGGTTAAAATATTTGGAGTCCCAAACTCCCAGCAGGAGAGTGACACTCAAGTGCATTCAAGTAAAAATCCACCCAAAACCACTCATTCCTTTAATTTAGTGTTAAATAACACTATGTGAGAACAATATTTTTTTGGTGAACAAATGTTTCGTTTTGGAGTTATATTTAGGTTGGTATCAACATGGAAAATCATTGTGGAAATCTGTTGCACCACAAGTCGACTACAAAATCCACAATGCAATGCTCTCTCAATGGGCTTGCTGGCTCCCTCGCTAGGTAGCAAACGTAGCTACACACAATAATACCAGAGTCAATATCAGCATGTAACGTAGCTCGTTAGCTGTAAAATGTCCTAAACAAACGGCACTATCAATTTAGGAGTCTCCAGTCTCCCCATGTTCAACCTGCAGATCGATGTGCCTCACAGAGTGGAGTCTGACATTCACAACAGCAGATAAACTTGTGAGGAGATGGGAAACGTTGCCCCTGCTAAGGCAATGGGCCGTGCGGTGCATTCAGGGCGATTCTGGGACACGGAGCGCTCTCCATCAAGGGGTGAACGGGAGTCTATTGGGCATCAGCCCAGAACCCCAACATTAGCACACATTCTGTCAACAATAAGTTCAGAATTACACATCTTTTCAGAGATCTGAGATAATTAACTTGCTATATGTAGCATCGTATAGCTTTGTAATCGTGACATTACGTACTTTTGAGGAAAATAGGCACGTTTCTCGACATACACACTGACTTTGAGAAGGGATTGTGTGAAGATTAGTTTAGCAGCTGGGTGGGGCGTTTTGCGTTCCTTCATTCAATGGATTCCTATCTCCTTTCTATAATATCTCTGACAACGGTACCATGCAATGCACCCTGGACTAAAGAGGCAGACAAATAGGAAACAATGTGCTAGACCCTCCGTTAAATTACACATTTCTCAAGGTCGGAATATCGCAAAAAATATGATCAATGGCTCATTCAAGAGAAGACATCCTCCCGCGTTATGACATCGGCTAGTATTGGAATGTATGATAGATGTTTTCACGGTCTAAAAGTCGTATTCCTATTAACTTCCAGTGTAGTGAGAGAGACTTTATCACAGTGCTACGTCATACCGGACGGATCTCTGCCTGCCTGAACGCCAATAACTCAGATACACATGAAAACATGAAATGACCCAGGGAATGGATAGAACATGACTCAGAGATGCACAAAAACAATATAATATTCAAAATGGGTGAGGCTTTTCTTTAAGCAGGAAAGAGCGATGTCAGATTCCCTTTTCTCCTTCACTTGTTTCAGAGTAAAGCCACAGCGATCGGTGCCCATCTTTTCAGAATCATGCCTTTACCCCTGGCCCCTTTAATATTCAAGAGTCTGGAGGTATTTATACCGGCTCTACTTTGTTTCAACAAGAACCATGGCCTCATCCCTGGGATTGGTACACTCACTCTGTGTAGTTCAGTTGGTAGAGCATTGCACTTGCAATGCTAGGGTAGTGGGTTTGATTCCCGGGACCACCCATACATAAACAATGTGTGCACGCGTTACTGTAAACCACTCTGGATTGAAAAGTCTACTAATGGCATATTATTATACACTGAACTAAAATATAAACACAATATATAAAGTGTTGGTCCCATGTTTCCTGAGCTAAAATAAAAGATCCCAGATATTTACCATACACATAAAAAGCTTATTTCTCTAAAATGTCTCACAAATGTGTTTATATCCCTCTTAGTGAGAATTTATCCCTTGCCAAGATAATCCATCCACATGACAGGTGTGGCATATCAAGAAGCTGATTAAACAGCATGATCATTACACAGGCCACTCTAAAATGTGCAGTTTTGTCACACAACACAATGCCACAACACCAGATACTGACTGGTTTTCTGATCCACGCCCCTACCCTTTTTTAAAGTATCAGTGACCAACAGATGTATATCTGTATTCCCAGTCATGTGAAATCCATAGATTTGGGCCTAATGAATTTATTTTTAATGGATTGATTTCCTTATGTGAACTGTAACTCAGTAAACTCTTTGAAATTGTTGCATGTTGCGTTTCTATTTTTGCTCAGTATATTATTGGAATCCTCACTCTGGTGATTAATCCACCATTGAAAGGCTTGATTTTCTGTGCATTTCTGAACATGGGATAATATGTATGGCCATCAGATACGATATTAATCCAATAGGGATTGTTTTAGTGTGGGGAAAGTGAGGATGAGACCTTCATCCTGAAAAGGCAACATCCTGCTCTGATTGCATCACATTTCCATGGTAACACACAAACACAGACATCCATATGGCATGTTGTCAACAATGAACGCCTTGTAACTAGATAATGTAGATCCGCAGCGTAGCTCTAGGCCTATTGTGTCGGTAGACGGCTACAAGCTGTGGGCTAATTTCACTGAAAAGAGAGAGAGAGAGAGAGAGAGAGAGAGAGAGAGAGAGAGAGAGAGAGAGAGAGACAGAAAGCAGTTCTCTGAGATGAACCATGCGTTGGTCTGCCAGATGACTGGGCTCTAGTTCTACCACCACAACGATGCAATTACTGTTTTACTGTTTTTAAAGGGGAGTTAAATAAAATGAAAGCAAATCAACAAAAACACATTTCCTCCAGCTAAATATAAATACATGTTTTATGGTTGACGACTCTAATTGTGTTTGTATGACAACTAAACTCAATACTGGTTCTCAGGCCTACTGAGACCCGTTTTAGGGTGTGGAATTTTGAATTGAATATATTTGGGTAAAGAAACATATACAGTAGGATGTACAATGCATTCCCAGAGGATTTTACTGAAAAGTATTAATTAAAACTCTTCCAAAGTGGTCCTCGATCTATGGTTAAAATCAATGAAACATCTAATGATTGAATGACAAGACTACAAACAACCACATTATAATTCATATTGACGTACCAAAGAAGTGGCACTATATATCTGATGAATCTGATTAATGACAGAGACGTCCCATACACAGATACAATGCTCTCAGCATTCTAGGTTTCTGAGTGTGATTTATTGGGGATAACATTATTTACAGGGAGGAAAATCACATCGTATCTTATCAGTGTCCCCAGGCAGTCTGTGCAGATCGCCTTACAAACCCCATTCATCACACTTGAATGCTGAATACCAATAGCGCAACTGGCACTTTGATAAATGTACCTACCTTTTCCTGAAACACATTATAGGCAGATACAGAAGAGATTCAGTAAACCTTTGAGTTAAGGTACAATGGGGAATTTGAACAAAGGCTCAATTTAATGAAGGCCTATTTCCGATAAGTTGCTATTTATGGCATTATTCTCTATAATGTAGATCAGGTGGTAAGGGTAGGTAACAACACATCTGCCACGCTGATCCTCAACACGGGGGCCCCTCAAGGGTGCGTGCTCAGCCCCCTCCTGTACTCCCTGTTCACTCATGACTGCACAGCCAGGCACGACTCCAACACCATCATTAAGTTTGCCGATGACACAACAGTGGTAGGCCTGATCACAACAATGATGAGAAAGCCTATAGGGAGTAGGTCAGAGACCTGACCGTGTGGTGCAAAGACAACAACCTCTCCCTCAACGTGATCAAGACAAAGGAGATGATTGTGGACTACAGGAGGAGGACCGAGCACGCCCCCATTCTCATCGACGGGATCACCAACAAACTAACATGGTCCAAGCACACCAAGACAGTCGTGAAGAGGGCACGACAAAACCTATTCCCCCTCAGGAGACTGAAAGGATTTGGCATGGGTCCTCAGATCCTCAAAAGGCTTTACAGCTGCACCATCGAGATCATCCTGATGGGTTGTATCACTGCTTGGTATGGCAACTGCTTGGCCTCCGACCGCAAGGCACTACAGAGGGTAGTGTGTACGGCCCAGTACATCACCGGGGCCAAGCTTCCTGTCATCCAGGACCTCTATACCAGGCGGTGTCAGAGGAAGGCACTAAAAATTGTCAAAGACTCCAGCCACCCTAGTCATAGACTGTTCTCTCTGCTACCGCACGGCAAGCGGTACAGGAGCGCTAAGTCTAGGTCCAAGAGGTACCCCGTGTATATAGACCCACTTTTGTAATTTACTGCTGTACCAGGTAGAGAGTCCAAACCCCTCCTCTGGTACTCTGGTGTACATAATCAGAAGTATTCTTGTTGAATCACACAAAATGTTAATAATTACTTTTTGTTTTCTGACATGTGGTATGTAGGTTTAAGTGGAATAATGGCACCTCTTCTCCAACTCTGCATGTACAGTATGTCTCCCTGGATACGTGCCGCCATGTAGAGGTCACTGGTGGTTGAATCTACATAGCTGACATCAGACAGACTCTTAACTCTTCCCTTACCTTTATGTTAACTCCTGCTATGGAGGTTGTGGTTTGCACCTTGGGAATAATAATCACTACCCACTGGGCACATACGTCAATTCAACGTCTATTCCACTTTGGTTCAACGTAATTTCATTGAAATGACGTGGAAACAACGTTGATTCAACCAGTGGGTAGAGTTAACAATTTGTACAAAATATAAAACGAATAGCTTGATGAGTTATTTTTGTTGTTCCAGCTTTGCTGACTTTTCGGGCACTTAGTTGAGGTTAAGTGTGCAAAAGGATTCTTTGTTATTGCTGAGCCTCCCCTTCATTTGCCATGCTCTACAGAGTGTAAATGGGGATAACTATTCGATACAGACCAGTAAAAGGCTATTTATGGCCCTTATATTGTGTTTTCTTAAGGTCAAACAATAAAAAGCTCATATGGAATTCCAGTTCTAAGGGGAAGAGCTTAAGGTGCAGACAGGAGGGGCAGGCAGGGTTGGACTGCTCCATGGAAACCAAGCACCATGGCAACAGACGTGGGGTCAAAATGCCCTGTGATATTACCAACTTCAATTTAATTTGGTTCACTTTTCAAGTGTGATGGTTTTTCCGACACTATTGTCACCGCTCTGTTAGAAAAGGCAATAAAACCTCTTAAACCAACCCTAAAAGCAGGCCTTGGTCAACAATGGCAAGAATATCTCATCTAATAAACAGAATAATATATCTCGTCTAATGAATAGAATAACATATCTTGTCTAATGAATAGAATAGTATATATCCTCTAATGAAAATAATAATATATCTCCTGTAATGAATAGAATAGTATATATCCTCTAATGAATAGAAAGGGGGCTCTTGACTTTGAGAGCTGACAAGGTTGAGAAGAGGACAGGCCCATAAATCTAAAAGGAGATTTTCAGGTGTGGGCTTTTAAGTCATTAACTTCCAGACAGCCACAGCATTAATCATGCTGTGAAGACTGGAAATGTAATTCTGCACAATAATCCATAAAATATCTTTTTAATGCTAAATTGTGTCAAATAAATAAGCTATCTGTAAATTATCTTTGAACATTTTGCTATTGCAGTCACATCCCCCTTCTGACATCTTGGAGAAATAGCCTACTATTGTGCATCCCATAGCAAACCCACCAACACTTAACAAACCCACCATCACTTAGCAAACCCACCATCACTTAGCAAACCCACCATCACTTAGCAAACTCACCAACACTTAGCAAACCCACCATCACTTAGCAAACCCACCATCACTTAGCAAACCCTCCAACACTTAGCAAACCCACCATCACTTAGCAAACCCACCATCACTGAGGATGGTAGCTGACTCTATAGCCACTCCTATCTGTCAAATTTGTAATCTGAGCACAGAGGAAAGTCTTTGTCCTCAGGCCTGGAGGGAAGCCAAAGTAATTCCGCTCAACATGTACTGTACTGACACAAATGACTGATGATTGGTTGAAAGAAATTGATAATAAGAAGATTGTGGGAGCTATACTGTTAGATTTCAGTGCATCATTTGATATTATTGACCATAACCTGTTGTTGAAAAAACTGAAGTGTTATGGCTTTTCAACCTCTGCCATATTGTGGATTCAGAGCTATCTATCTAATAGAACTCAAAGGGTTTTCTTTAATGGAAGCGTCTCTAATGTCAAACATGTAAAGTGTGATGTACCGCAGGGCAGCTCTCTAGGCCCTCTACTCTTTTCTATTTTTACCAGTGACCTGCCACTGGCATTAAACAAAGCATGTGTGTCCATGTATGCTGATGATTCAACCATATACACATCAGCAACCACAGCTAATGAAGTCACTGAAACCCTTAACAAAGATTTGCAGTCTGTTTTGGAATGGGTGGCCAGTAATAAATTGGTCCTGAACATCTCTAAAACTAAGAGCGCTGGATTTGGTACAAATCATTCCTTAAGTGCTAGACCTCAGCTGAATCTGGTAATGAATGGTGTGGCTGTTGAACAAGTTGAGGAGACTAAATTACTTGGCGTTACCTTAGATTGTAAACTGTCATGGTCAAAACCTATAGATTCAATGGTTGCACAGATGGGGAGAGGTCTAGCCGTGATAAAGAGATGCTCTGCTTTTTTGACACCACACTCCAAAAAGCAAGTTATGCAGGCTCTAGTTTTGTCTAATCTTGATTATTGTCCAGTTGTGTGGTCCAGTGCTGCAAGGAAAGACCTAGTTAAGCTGCAGCTGGCCCAGAACAGAGCGGCACGTTTTTGCTCTTAATTGTAATCAGAGGGCTGATATAAATACTATACATGCCAGTCTCTCTTGGCTAAGAGTTGAGGAAAGACTGACTGCATCACTTCTTCTTTTTATAAGAAAAATTGTGTTAAAAATCCCAAATTGTTTTCATAGTCAACTTACACACAGCTCTGACCCACACACACTCATCCCACCAGACATGCCACCAGGGGTCTTTTCATAGTGCCCAAATCCAGAACAAATTCAAGAAAACTAACAGTATTATATAGAGCCCTTATTGCACGGAACTTCCTTCCATCTCATATTTCTCAAATAAACAGCAAACCTGGTTTAAAAAAACAGATAAAGCAACACCTCGCGCCATTCCCCTATTTTACCTAGATAGTTTGTGTGTATGTGTTGATATGTAGGCTACCTGTGCCTTTTTAAAAATGTATGTAGTTCTGTCCATGAGCTGTTCTTGTCTAATTATGTTCTGTATTATGTTTCATGTTTTGTGTGGACCCCAGGAAGAGTATCTGCTGCTTTTGCAACAGCTAATTGCGATCCTAACAAAATACCAAATACCAAACACTTAGCAAACCCACCATCACTTAGCAAACCCACCATCACTAAGCAAACCCACCATCACTTAGCAAACCCACCATCACTAAGCAAACCCACCAACACTTAGCAAACCCACCAACACTTAGCAAACCCACCATCACTTAGCAAACTCACCATCACTTAACAAACCCACCATCACTTAGCAAACCCACCAACACTTAGCAAACCCACCAACACTTAACAAACCCACCATCACTTAGCAAACCCAGCAACACTTAGCAAACCCGCCAACACTTAGCAAACCCACCATCACTTAGCAAACCCACCATCACTTAGCAAACCCACCAACACTTAGCAAACCCACCATCACTTAGCAAACTCACTAACACTTAGAAAACCCACCAACACTTAGCAAACCCACCAAAATGCAAACGTAACAAAAGTAAGACCCATGACAAAGACTGACCAGGTGAATCCAGGTAAAAGCTATGATCACTTCAATCAGTGTAGATGAAGGGGAGGAGACAGGTTAAAGATGGATTTTTAAGCCTTGAGACATTTGAGACATGGATTGTGTATGTGTGCCATTCAGAGGGTGAATAGACAAGTGCCTTTGAACAGGGTATGGTAGTAGGTGCCAGGTGCACCGGTTTGTGTCAAGACCTGCAACGCTGCTGGGTTTTTCACGTTCAAAAGTTTCCTGTGTGTATCATGAATGGTCCACCACCCAAAGGACATCCAGACAACTTGACACAACTGTGGGAAGCATTGGAGTCAACATGGGCCAGCATCCCTGTGGAACGCTTTCAACACCTTGTAGAGTCCATACCGCAACAAATTGAGGATGTTCTGAGGGTATAAGTGTGTGCAACTCAATAGCATAAAGGTGCTCCCAATGTTTTGTACACTGAGTGTACAGGCTACATATAAAATATTATTTAAAGAATTTTCTATCGTGTTCCCACTAGCAAGAGTTTCCGATATGGTGGTGGGGTGATGTGTGTACGCTTAGATAAAATAGTATAGCGATGAACAAACCTACGCTGTTACTGGTAATGGTGTGAGGTTAGCATGTTTTTAAGGGAATGATATTTGTGCATCAGTAACTTTCTCACTTATCATTATTCACAATTCATTTATGATTATCCTTAATCATGGTAGCATTCAGATGAATGTAGAAGTGTTCAGGAAAAAATGTTCTTATTTACAATAAAAGTGACTCCAAAATGACACAATACATTCTTTATCATTCCTTTCTATTGGGCACAAAATAATCTGAAACTCAACCAAAAAAACAAAATGCAAATGCATCTGAACCAACAAGTTTGTAGAGTCACAAGCTTGATGTATTTGGATGTAGTTGCGTGCTTGGAATATGGGATCAAATACTAAGCTTTTGAAAGTGAGTTTGTCCAAATACTTATGACACCTTCAAATGGGGAGACTAGATGCATAAAGTGCATTCATTTCTAAATGGTAAAACAGATATGTATGAAAATACCCTAAAATAAAAGGTGACATTCTGTACTGTGGCCTCATATAAAACATTTGATCTCAAATCCAAAATGCAGGAGTATAGAGCCAAATTTAAAGTTTTAGCACTGTCAAAATAAATGTGTAAGGGAATATATACAGTACCAGTCAAAAGATTGGACACACCTATTCACTCCAGGGTTTTTCTTTATTTTTTACTATTTTCTACATTGTAGAATAATAGTGAAGACATCAAAACTATGAAATAACACATATGGAATCATGTAGGTCATTGTCCTGTTGAAAAACAAATGATAGTCCCACTAAGCGCAAACCAGATGGGTGGCGTATCGCTGCAGAATGCTGTGGTAGCCATGCTGGTTAAGTGTGCCTTGAATTCTAAAATCACTGACAGTGTCACCAGCAAAGCACCCCAACACCATCACACCTCCTCCTCTATGCTTTACGGTGGGAACCACACATGCGGAGGTCATCCATTCACCTTCTCTGCATCTCACATTGCAGTTGGAACCAAAAATCTCAAATTTGGACTCATCAGACCAAAGGACAGATTTCCACCCATCTAATGTCCATTGCTTGTATTTCTTGGCCCAAGCAAGTCTCTTCTTATTATTGATGTCCTTTAGTAGTGGTTTCTTTGCAGCAAGTCTTAAAGTAATGATGGACTGTCGTTTCTCTTTGCTTATTTGAGCTGTTCTTGCCACAATATGGACTTGGTATTTTACCAAATAGAGCTATCTTCTGTATACCACCCCTACCTTCCCACAACACAACTGATTGACTCAAACGCATTAAGAAGGAAAGAAATTCCACAAATTAACTTTTAACAAGGCACACCTGTTAATTGAAATGCATTCCAGGTGACTAGCTCATGAAGCTGGTTGAGAGAATGCCAAGAGTGTGCAAAACTGTCATCAAGGCAAGGGTGGCTACTTTGAAGAATCTGAAATATAAATATATTTTGATTTGTTTAACACATATGTTTCATAGTTCTGATGTCTTTACTATTATATTATATATATATATATATATATATATATATATATATATATATATATAAAATGAGGTACAGTAGGTGTACTATGTAGTATAACTACCTTGTATTTGACCTTTTTCAAAAGGTGCCACACATCCGTAATTGTCATCAGCTTTGAGCTAAGGAAATTGGATTATGGGAGTAGATTTTAACTGTTCTATATAGATGGGGTTTG
The DNA here is from genome assembly GCA_003317085.1 of Hucho hucho. Taxonomy (NCBI): domain Eukaryota; kingdom Metazoa; phylum Chordata; class Actinopteri; order Salmoniformes; family Salmonidae; genus Hucho; species Hucho hucho. Next base: position 291,528 of record QNTS01001320.1, on the reverse strand, counting down.
GGCAAGCCAAGTGGAGAGTGGAGGGGGGATTGGATTGATGGCTCTAATATCTAATAGCTCAATAAAGCGATCAGTGGAGGAACTAAATGTAAAAGCTGTCTTGGTGTCCATGTTCCCCCAGACAGAGAGAGAAAGAGAGCTGGGGAACACACCTGGATGTCCCAGACGGAGAGAGAAAGGGAGCTGGGGAACACACCTGGATGTCCCAGACAGAGAGAGAAAGGGAGCTGGGGAACACACCTGGATGTCCCAGACGGCGAGAGAAAGGAAGCTGGGGAACACACCTGGATGTCCCAGACAGAGAGAGAAAGAGAGCTGGGGAACACACCTGGATGTCCCAGACGGAGAGAGAAAGAGAGCTGGAAATACACATGTATATCCTAGACGGAGAGAGAAAGAGAGCTGGGGAACACACCTGGATGTCCCAGACGGAGA
>QNTS01001320.1:250641-281429 GCA_003317085.1 Hucho hucho | reverse complement strand
ATCCAACAGGTTAGTATCCCTCCAGTCTGGTCCTCTATGCAGGGAGGATCCTACAGGTTAGTATCCCCCCAGTCTGGTCCTCTATGCAGAGAGGATCCTACAGGTTAGTATCCCCCCAGTCTGGTCCTCTATGCAGGGAGGATCCAACAGGTTAGTATCCCTCCAGTCTGGTCCTCTATGCAGGGAGGATCCTACAGGTTAATATCCCCCCAGTCTGGTCCTCTATGCAGGGAGGATCCTACAGGTTAGTATCCCCCCAGTCTGGTCCTCTATGCAGGGAGGATCCAACAGGTTAGTATCCCCCCAGTCTGGTCCTCTATGCAGGGAGGATCCTACAGGTTAGTATCCCCCCCAGTCTGGTCCTCCATGCAGGGAGGATCCTACAGGTCAGGAGCATTTTGACTCCTGGTGCTCCACAGCTGCTGTGTTCACAGGGTTATGTAAAGATGGGAGCGCCTGTGGAGTCAACATGGTTACAGGATTCAGCCGTGGGTGAGCGAGGTCCAGCTGGGTGGAGGCCCGGTGGGTTGGGACAAATAATTAGATATATTATATGGGAAAAGGATGCCGGACGCATAATGAGATGAGGAAAAATGGTATACATTACTCACACTTTTGTATCTTGAAATCTGTTGTATTCATTTTACTCTGCCCTAGCAAAAGAGTCCCCTTCTTTGTAATTCCATTGTTGACCACTTGGGGGCCACTGTCCTGTGTTGATGTGTGTTGTTCTTTATTGTGCTAAATCCTGTAGAATAATATTCTTACGTCTGCAGCTCCACTGTGTGATTTTCATCATTTTGGAATGTGACAATTATTCTACAGGATTTAGCACAATATAAGATAGCCTAATGGAACTCAAACCCAACTACAGGGGCCAGAACACACCCCACCTGGTATCTGTAAGGATGCCACCATTAACCATTAAGACTATGCAGGTTAGAACTTCAATGTTACTTATCAGTCTCAGGAGAGAGGAGTAAGATAGTCTCTGAGACTGGATGCAGGAAGGTCTTGCGTGACCCCTCTCTTGCTGCCTTGACTTTTGACCTTTCTCACCTTTCCATCTCTGCCGGAAAAGATCTTTGTGACGATGCCCATGGTCCAGTCATTTCTTTTTATTTGGCTTTTCTTTTTATTTGGCTTTCAGCACCACAATGTCTCCTGGCTGAAGGTTGGGCTTCTCATTTTGCCACTTCCGACAACTCTGCAGGGAAGGAAGATATTCTTTCTTCCAACAGTGCCGGAAGGTGTCGGCAAGGCTCTGTACTGGCCTCCATTGACGGCTGAAGAGGTCTTTCTCGTTGAATTCTCCTTGTGGAGGGGGAACGGCAGCGACCTTTGGGTGAAGAGTGTCGCTGGTGTCAAGATGAGGGGGGAGTCTGGACCCGTAGACACAGGAACCAGTGGACGAGCATTCACAATGGCAGAGACTTCCGCCATGTGGTCAAGCCTTCGTGAGTAAGCTTGGATGGACCCACCTTCAGCAACATTAAATCCAGGATGCGCATCGTCACTCCAATCATTCTATCCCAGCTGCCTCCCATGTGAGACGAGTGTGGTGGGTTGAATACCCAAGTACACCCTTTGTCACTCAGGTACTCTTGAACTTGCTTGTCACTCTGAACGACCTCCATCTTTAGCTTTCTGCAAGCCCCAATGAAGTTTGTGCCACAGTCAGACCTGATTTGTTTGGCTGGTCCTCTGATAGAAAAGAACTGCCGCAGAGCATTTATGAAGCTTGAGGGGTCCATTGACTCAATGACTTCATTGTGTATGGCCCTAGTGCTCATACATGTGAACAGCAGAGCCCAGCGCTTACCGCTTGATAGGCCACCTCTGGTGCGACGTGCTGTAACCATCCATGGCCCAAACACATCCGACCCAACGAAGGAGAAGGGAGGGTCAGTGCTAAGGCCAGCCATATTTTGAGGTCAGACATATTTTGAGATTCCAACTTCACACTTAGTCTTTGGCAATTTACAATTAGGTAGAATGTGCAGCTTTTCTCAGAGCACCCTCAGTGAAGTGGCGCCCTTGATGGTGGACCTGCTCGTGGTGGTGGCGGATGAGTAGAGTAGTGATGTGGCTCCTTCCAGGGAGGATGAGAGGGTTGATTTCATCTTGGCCAAGGTTTGCTTGGGACAGGCGTCCTCCAATATTGTAGGGACACAGACTGAAGAGTGGGCTCTGCTTAGGAATGGCTTTACCTTCTCTGATGCATTCCATTTCCTCTTGAAAGGTGCTGTGTTGCAGACTGCGTATTATGATGGTCTTGGTCTAATCCAGGTCCTCAATGGAGTAGGGTTTGCCACAGATGTGCCATCCTTTGCACATCTGGAGTTAGCAACGTGCACAACCCGAGCTGTTGCATGTGTCAGTGTTCGACAGCTTGAGAACCTCTCAAAGTGCTTGTGGTTGAACTTCTTACTGGAGACGTTGGTGGCATGGCAAGCAACTTGGGGGCGGATCTCGACATCAGATCCAGAGTCTACCAAGTCGAAAGGTGTCCGATGGGTTTCTGACTCTGCTGACCTGAGCAAGGAAGCTGGTCCTGTCAACCATGTGCTGTGAGTCAGGCTGCCTGCTGGAACTGATCTCAAGACATGATCAGCAGGGTTCTGGTCAGTAGGAACGTGCTTCCACTGCTCTGGGTTGGTTGATCTCCTGATACGCTGCACCCTGTTGTTTACGTACACATAGAATTGTCTGGAGTCGTTGTGAATGTAACCCAGGACTACTTTGCTGCCGGAGTAGAATGTGACAGCGTCAAGTTGGATATCAATCTCATCGATGATTGCTTCTGCTAGAACAGCAGCACACAGCTCAAGTCTTGGAACAGGGATCTCAGGGCGTGGAGCGAGCTTGGCCTTGCCAAAGATGAAGCCGACATCTATGTTCCCACTGGCATCGGTGTTCTTCAGGTAAGCTACTGCTGTGATGGCATTTGTGGATGCATCACAGGAGATGCACAACTCTTTCTTGTGTGCTAGGCTGAGGGAGGTGGAGGTGTATGTGCAGCTCAAGCCCCTTCAGTGAGTATTTCCAGAGTTTCCATTCTTTGATCTTCTCTTCTGTGAGAGGAGTGTCCCAGTCGCAGGGCTCCATAGCAAGCTCTTGGAGTAGAGACCTTCCTTGAATGCTTACTGGAGTGGAAAATCCAAGCGGATCAAACAGGCTGTTGATCGTTGACAAGACTCCACGTCTAGTGTATGGTTTCTCTGCTGAGGACACCTGAAATGTGAAGCCATAGGGGAAAGGGGAAAGGCTCTCGTGATCTCTGCCTTGTTAGAGGCGATCTTGTGCATTGTGGAGAAGAGTGATGGCTTCTTTCTCTATGGGGAGGGATACGATACCGTCGTCAACGTAAAAGTTCCTCTCGATGAAGTGCCTTGCCTCTGCTCCATGATCCCTCTTGCCTTTTAAGGTGTCTTTCCTGAGCCCGTACATGGCCACTGCTGGGGGATGGACTGTTACCGAAGACGTGGACTCGCATCCTGCACTCCACAACTTCAACATCCAGGTCGTTGAGGAATTGGAATTGCAGGTAGTTCCGATGGTCTTCACAAACCACAAAACAGTGAAACATCTGCTGTCACAGCCACTGGCTATTTTCTGAACGGCAGTAGTACCCCAAGCAGACTGTTGTTCATGTTGGGACTGGTAAGCAGGACGTTGTTCATTGATACCCTGTGGTGCTGGGCACTGGAGTCAAATGCCACTCTTATCTGTCAATTTTTCAAGGATTATACACCCCGAAGATTGGAAGATACCAGCATTCTTCGTCTGCTTGGAGAGATTACAGCGTGCTCATTGCACATAAACTCAATGAAATGGTCCTTCATCTTTTTTTTCTTTTTTTTTTTACCTTTATTTAACTAGGCAAGTCAGTTTAAGAACAAATTCTTATTTACAATGACGGCCTAGGAACAGTGGGTTAACTGCCTTGTTCAGGGGCAGAACGACAGATTTCTTACCTCAGTTACTAGTCCAACGCTCTAACCACTAGGCTACCTGCTGCCCATCTCTGGACGTTTCTTGAGCGTGCGTGTGAGTGAAGTGAGGCAATTGTTGGCCTGGGCGCGGACGTTGGGTGAGTTTGGGATGAGAGCGATAAGGAGAGGTGGGTGGGTTTGGGATGAGAGAGATAAGGAGAGGTGGGTGGGTTTGGGATGAGAGAGATCAGGAGAGCTGGGTTGGTTTGGGATGAGAGAGATAAGGAAGATGGCTGGATGGGTTTGGCATGAGACAGATAAGGAGGAGAGCTAGGTGGGTTTGGGATGAGAGAGATAAGGAGGATGGCTGGGTGAGTTTTGGATGAGAGAGATAAGGAGGATGGCTGAGTAGGTTTGGGATGAGATAGATAAGGAGTATGGCTGGGTGGTGTTGGGATGAGAGAGATAGGGAGGAGAGCTAGGTGGGTTTGGGATGAGAGAGATAAGGATGATGGCTGGGTGGGTTTGGGATGAGCGAGATAGGGAGGAGAGCTAGGTGGGTTTGGGATGAGAGAGATAAGGAGGATGGCTGGGTGGGTTTGGGATGAGAGAGATAGGGAGAGCTGGGTGAGTTTGGGATGAGAGCGATAAGGAGAATGGCTGGGTGGGTTTGGGATGAGAGTGATAAGGAGGATGGCTGGGTGGGTTTGGGATGAGAGCGATAAGGAGAATGGCTGGGTGGGTTTGGGATGAGAGCGATAAGGAGAATGGCTGGGTGGGTTTGGGATGAGAGTGATAAGGAGGATGTTTAGAAATATCTTGGGCCTCCCGAGTAGCACAGAGGACTAAGGCATCGCAGTGCGTCACTACAGCCTTTGGTTCGATCCCAGGCTGTGTCACAGCCGGCTGTGACCGGGAGACCTATGAGGCAGCGCACAATTGGCTCAGTGTCGTCTGGATTAGGGGAGGGTTTCGCCGGACGGAATTTCCTTGTCTCATCGTGCTCTAGTGACTCCTTGTGGCGGAATTGTAATTCGTAACATATAATAAGAAATGGGTGATGGACATCCACAGATTAATACATACCATACAAAACTTAACATATCCTACTAGATAGTGTTTCAGATTTACGTACAGAATAATGCAAAAATGCTCAGAGACCAGGTTGAGCTGTTAGAGCGGATGTGTTATGAAATGACATAACCCAGGGCCTTGTGGACCTCTGGTGCTAATGGCTCATTTAGATCTGAGTGGTTGATAATCCACCACTGGATTTGTCACATTCCGTCGCAGTAATTAATTTACAAGACGTGTTTTACCGCTGCTCACGTGACCTGTCAGGGCAGTACGTGCTGGGCACGAAGACACTGGACATCTGGACACTCAACACGAGTGTGTGTGTGTGTGTGTGTGTGTGTGTGTGTGTGTGTGTGTGTGTGTGTGTTGGGAGCTGTGGGGACTGGTCAGGGGGCGGATGGATAGATAAGAAATGTACTTAATTCTGATAGAGAATTAAGGAACGCTACAAACAGGAAATGACCCTATTCATACAATTACAATAAACGTTTGAGGACTGAGAATTTATAATGTCCGTTTTTGTATATTGCGAACTAGGATAACTCGTTTTCCCATAATGTGTTGATTTATATCATAACCAATAATCTATAGCCTACGTGTTTCTTCTGTGTTTTTTCTCTCCAACTTTGCTAAGTGAGTGACTGGTTAAATGTTGGAATTAGAATAGAAAGTCACCCAAATCCCTTTTCCTCCTTCAGCTGTCTTGGTTTTGACTCATAATCAGATATTAAGATGCCTTTGTGACGTATGATTCAGTGGTGTTAAGTGCGTATGACCGCCTACACCCCTGCGCTTTCCTGTACTTCTCTGGGCATTCATGTAACATTTGACTGGAGAGAATACTGACATTTTAGTCAAGAATATGTCAAACACAAATTATGACAACTGTAAATATTTAATAAATGATTATGTAAAAAAACAGATTCATAATGCTATGTAAATTAAACAATGTTATCGCCATTCTATAAAAACTATTAATGGTTAACAGAATACCCTCGGATTACATTTACAGTTTAAATCTTTATACCATTACCATCAAAACCATGCAATTCTGTCTGTTTAATCCTTTAAATGTTTAAAAAGTACATAATGACTTGTCAATCACATTTATATGCAGGCATTCAACAAACATACATTGAACATAAATTAACAGAGATTTAAAAATGTCTTTATACAATTGAATGGGCATACATACTCCCAGTAAGGAACATATCAGGTGTAGGTTGTTTTGGCCATTGGTTATGACCCATGTCCAACACGTCACAATGAAACACTTGCATTTAGAGTCTGCATTGACTGTAATTAAAAAGATGTCTGTAGGTCAAATGCACAAACATGGTACAACATCAACACACCATAGTTGATTTTTCACCGAGCCACAAAATTGTTGCAGTGACATTCAGAAAATGTTCATTTCCAACTCTTGAGGGGAAATTTTGCAGTTTTAACATCAACAAAGCTCACCCCGCCACTTTTTAATAAACAGCTGAGGGATGGGTTTGGAGAAATGTAGCCACTCTCAAATTCGTAGACACAGCTGTGGATCCAAGGACTGACCATCCATTATATCAACATTTGTTTTAACTATGTTTTGGGACTAAATATGGTTTGTTTACATTTACTTTGTTTACAAAAATTGGACAAAAGAATCTTCTATTTTGGGTTCTCATGGTGTATGACAGTGAACTAAGCTCATGAGGCATTTCTAAGTTATATTCTTCAAGAATCAATGGGTATATCTTTAATTTAAGTACAAAAATGGATGTGGCAACTGCTGATTGCCTCTTTAAGCAACACCTCACCAAATCAAATCAAATTGTATTGGTCACATACACATGGTTAGCAGACGTTAATGCGAGTGTAGCAAAATGCTTGTGCTTCTAGTTCCGAACATGCAGTAGTATCTAACAATTTCACAACAACTACCTGATACACACAAGTGTAAAGGAATTTTCTGAGGGGGCATGTTTGGGCAACCATAGCACAACTGGAAAATGCAACACCCCATAGTTGATTTTTGACAGAGCCACACCATTGTTGCAGTGACATTCTGTACAGAAAATGTTTTGTTCCATGCAACAGCTAACCATCATCAATTGCTGTGAGACATCATCACAACCATAGCACATCTGAGAAAAGCCCAGGTGAAGAACCATAAGCTCACGGACAACGCCAGTGATCATGGACTCACATTCAGATGGAAAGATTGCTTCATATTTGTTTCATAATCAGACCTCTCCAATACTGTACCAGGGCTCTCCAACCCAGATCCTGGAGAGCTGTAGGTTTTCGCTCCAACCCCAGTTGAAACTAACCTGATTCAGCTTTTCAACCAGCTAATTATTAGAATCAGGTGGCTAGATTAGGGCTGGAGCGAAAACCTAAAGGAAGGTATATATCCAGGAACAGGGATGGAGTTCAAACCTACAGGAGGGGTTCCCTCCAGGAACAGGGTTGGAGTTAAAACCTACAGGAGGGTGACTCTCCAGGAATAGGGTATCTCTCCAGGAACAGGGTTAGAGTTAAAACCTACAGGAGGGTGACTCTCCAGGAACAGGGTTGGAGAGCCCCGTTTTAGACTGTCTGGACATGCAGGACCAGGCAAGCAGATACCATTAACCTAAGACTTTCTCAGTGTGCCAACTCCCACAATACCAGAACAATAACACCATTTAGATGGCAACTCCCACAATACCACAACAATAACACCATTTAGATGGCAACTCCCACAATACCACAACAATAACACCATTTAGATGGCAACTCCCACAATACCACAACAATAACACCATTTAGATGGCAACTCCCACAATACCACAACAATAACACCATTTAGATGGCAGCTGCCACAATACCACAACAATAACACCATTGTCACATTTAGATAACAGAGTGAGTCTTTTCAACCAGTTTGAGGGCCTGGTGCATCCCGGCGGCGGACAGCTTGCGGTTGATGTTGCGGTAACGGCAGCGCAGCAGGTTACTGTAGGTGGTCCTCAGATCCCTGTTGAAGAAGGCGTAGATAAAAGGGTTGAGGAGGGAGTTGGCATAGCCCAGCCACAACAGGGTCCTCTCCACCCACAAGGGCACACAGCTAGGGCAGTCCGCCCTGCAGATGAAGGGTCTGGCCGTGGACAGCAGGAAGAAAGGCATCCAGCAGACGCTAAAGGCCCCTACCACGATCCCCAGGGTGGCTGCTGCCTTCTGCTCCCGCTTGAAGATGGACATGTTCCTCCGGTTGCTCCTCATGAGGCGCGTGAATCGCGTGCACTCCTCCACCTCCCTGTGGAGCCTCAGGGCGGCCGACACACAGTCCACGCTCTCCTCTTCCTCCTCCTGTTCCTCCATGGCTTCCTCCTCTTCCCCCCGCGCCTCCTCCTCCCCGACCCGCGGGAAGCCCGTGATGGTGTGCTTGGCGGCGCTGAGCTTGGCAGCGCGGTAGATGCGGTAGTACATAATGAGCATGACGGATACGGGGATGTAGAACGCCACTGAGGTGGAGTAGATAGTGTAACCAAAGTCCTGGCTGATCAGACACACCTTGTTGTCGTTGACGTTCTGAGCCCAGCCGAAGAGGGGGGGCAGGGTGATGGAGGCGGAGAGGAGCCACACGGACAGCACCATCTTGGCCATGCAACAGCCATTCTGCCTCATAGGGTAGGTCAGAGGCTTGGTTATGCCCAGGTACCTCAGAACGAACAACAAAAAAGCATATAATTAATTATCTGCTAGACAAACAGTTCATACATACAGAACATACTACTGTAAATACATTACATGAACAGAAAACAACTTCCAACAGAAAACAAACACTGGGGAGTTATTCACTCCAAATGAACTATAGCAATTCTAATAAGATACTGTATAACAATCTTATTATAATGTAGCCTACTACTACAGCTAGGCTATACTTTTGAGAATGAAATTCCGAACTCCTTACGTGCTTGTATTAATATAATTACAACAGGATAGGAACAGAAGCAGGGAGACAGAGTAGAGGGAGCAGCAGATACACAAAGGGCTCGGAAAAAATATGGTTCTGGAGGCGAAAGTGTTACCCACTCGATTTACTATGTAAATATGTATGATAGATTCTTTTTTTTAATAGATTTTTTAAATTTAGTACACGAATTGGTGCACAACCCGTATGGGAATTTTAACACACAATTTCATCAAGTAGCCTATGTGTGCACAAAACAAACAAATGAAATGCAATTGACAATTAAATGCATAATTAACAATCATAACCAAACTGATTTCACCTTGTCAAACAACACAAACAATACACTTGTCCTTCTATGAAGGTAATAGCAGTGCTTCACCAGAGCTGGAGCTGAGTACCGGCACTTCGAATGTTTACTGCTTGAGCTCCTGTCCCTCTTATAGAATGTTAGCTCAAAAGTATTGTGGAGCTCCTGCACCTATATATAAACAGCACACACACACACACACACACACACACACTTCAGCGCCCGCCTTACCCGGGGGCGCCCCGTGCCATAAATGCTCTTAAATGTTTATTGATTGCCAACATTTGACTCCCTCCTCTATGTTTAATATTACACACATGCATTACTTATTAATTTCGGTTGGCTATCTTGACGTGAAGTTTGTCCTATAGAAAGTATTTGACTCTAGCCACAAAATTAAGGAAACAACACCTGTACCTATTTCAGTCCGTCAATCACTGGACAATAGGAGTTGGAACGGCACTTACCTGTCTATACTAATTACGCACAGCGTCATTATAGATGCAGTGCAACACATCACGTCCATGGCAATAAAAACATTGCAGAAGACTTGGCCAAAAACCCATTGCCCCCCAATAAGGTCCGTTATACTGACAAATGGCATTACTGCCAGCGCGATTGAAAGGTCGGCAACCGCCAGAGACACGATGAGATAGTTGGACGGCTGCCGCAACTTTTTCACGAAGCACACCGAAATCACCACCAGCAAGTTCCCGCAGATAGTAAACAGCGTGAGCATGGTGAGGATCGCTCCGATAAATACTTTCTCCACCTCGTCGTAGTTCCGAATTTGTTCCCCGCACCGAGTGCCATTCTCCATCAGCAGAGTTGAAGACTGCGAAGTGGCGGACACTGCTTCCGCCGCCTCTTGCACAATCTTCAGCAAGTGTGGAACGAGCGCCTCCGAAATCATGTTAGTTGCGCCAGGCTCTTCCGCTCTCTCTGTCGCGTAAGATCTCGTGTTGCTGTGGTTGAAAGTTCCATTTGCATCCACGACCATGCTGATTGGTTTTTATCCATGAACATGCAACCCCGTAAAATGCCTACTCACAGACGTGCATGTGTGATGTAAATGACCAATCTGCATCGTCCGCCCAGAGCGCACATTCATAGTAACCATGTCAGAAACACGCAAATTGCTCTATTTTATGGACATTACTCAAAACGCACGGCGGAAGAATGTATCCAAAATGTTTCTGCGGACATCTCGCACTTCTGGACGCCACCTAGAAATAACAGCTCCTGGGGGCATGTCAGCGCAATTATAGCTGAGTAACAAATGACATCAGAAACACCCTGAATATTGGAGTACTAGGAAATATATTTAAAATAATTTCAAATGTATCAATGATTTATTCAAGACATTAAATAAATATGTCATTGTCTGAATAGTCAGCCAATCCAATGCGGCCACGGACAATTACGCATGGAGACACGGGGGAAATGCCATCCAAATACCTACTTTTATTGGCTGTAATAGAGTTACAAAGTAGGCCTAATAATTGTGTGTGTAGGCTGCAATATGGGCACAAGAAATGCATATATAGCCTACTGTAGCAACTTATTGGATCTGTGGTGGTTAGCAGGTCTAGGGGCTGGGAGACCCTGGATCGAGACGCCTGGTGGTATACTGTCGCTGTTCGCATATAATCGCTACTTTGGTGTCAGAAGTAGGATGGAGCCCGTGAGGCCATGGTATGTACACGTCCATTTGAATTCAATCACTTTTTGACAGCACCCCTTTTAATTTGAACCAAACCTTCCGTACACATTTGCCTATTGTAGTGGCTTTCTGGAACTGTATGGCAAAACACTAAACAGATAAAGGTGCTCAAAGTTGACGTATTTTGAAAACCCCACCTTTAAAAAGTACAAATGGACTTATTTTTTTCTTTGTTCCTTAAAACGTCAATTAGGTCTATCTAAAAACGCGCAAACTCAGTTATTTTTTTTCATATTCGCATATGTTGTGGCTTTTTTACACCATCTGAGGTTTTTCTGTCGTGCCCGCCATCGGTTGAGACACAACATGCTCTTGAATACAGGGTGGGTGTCATATTCTAACTGATAAATGTACTAAAATGGGAATCAAATTGAAATGTGGCCTTTCAAATGGTACCACAGAGATGGCTGGAGGTCCACACATCAGAGAATTTTGACATGAATGGGAAAATATGTTGTTTTAAATCATACTGTCAATCCTCCATGGGAAACCTATTGAAATGATAGAAATATAGATAATAGAATGGACATGACCATTTAAGTTGACATTTGAAGGTGGGTGGACCAGCAGAAGTCTTTGTGCTAGTAATTAGAAGTTACCATTTCAATTCAATGTAGCGAGTTTAAGCCAACACCTAGTAATCTCTTCGGACCTTATGGCATAATGGTTAAGGTGTTGTCTTGACAGTCGCGGGTCGAGTCTACCCGCCGAATTTGAGTAAGAGGCTTGACATTTATATGGTCCAGGCGCACTTTTCCCAGCCTGTGAGGTTGGGTACTGGAACAGCAAAATAAATAATATTTGTGTAAACGTGCAAGTATAGTGCTGTAATCTGATCGACACCTGGTCACAGCTAAGTATGACATGGGGCTATCATGTACTGAAGTGTGTTTATCTGACCTGTCCTGTATTATTCATAAGACTAAAGTCAAATCGGCTGATGTCTTACAATACCCAATATTATATGTAGAGGCTTTTTGGAGTCACTTTTCAATTATCCTCTTCACCTTGAGAAGTACAAAACTATACATTTAGGGCAGGTACTCCGAAACAGGGATACGCGCAATGCCGTCGGGGGTACGCCAAATAAAAATGTGATTCACATTTTAAAAAATCATAATAATACGTTTAAAAAATGGATTTTTTTTTCTTCTTCACATTTTCAAACAGTCCATTTATATTTTACAACGTGGCTATAAATTTGGGTGAAGTTTTTTTCTCGCCTGAGTAACCTCGTTTCACTGCCAAAAATACAATTAAACCATCTAGTGTTCAGCGAAATAACAACACAATGTCAAATACAGGTAACCTAGTCAAATAATTAACATCCAATCACATTAACCGTTACTCTCTCACGGGAATTCCACTAACTGTCAGTATGTAGCCAAACGTAGCTGCTGCTCATGTTGGTATCTGTACTGATGGCATAAAAGCCATGACAGAGAGACACAGTGGAGTGTTAATACTCGTGCAAGCAGTTGCTCCTGATGCAGCATCCACTGAGAGGCTCTTGCTGCCAAGGGAATGCCTGACAGCTTGAAATACGTTTTGAACACTACAGTTAAAATGGTTAACTTAGTTAAAGCAAGGCCCCTGAACTCTCTTGTATTTTCTGCACTTTGCAATGATATGGGCAGCGACCATGTAACGCTTTTACAACATACAGAAGTGCGCTGGGTATCAAGGGGCAAAGTATTGACACGTTTTTTTGAATTGAGAGGAGCTTAAAGTTTTCTTAACTAACCATAATTTTCATTTGTTTGACCACTAGCATGATGACAAGTTTCTCACACGACTGGCCTATCTGGGTGATGTTTTTTCTCGCCTGAATGACTTGAATCTAGGATTACAGGGACTCTCCGTAACTATATTAAATGTGTGGGACAAAATTTAGGCTATGATTAAGAAGTTGGACAACACAGGTCTTTCCGTCATTGTATGATTTTTTTGTGTGCAAATGAACTCAAGCTTACGGACAATGTCAAAAGCGAAGCACCTGAGTGAGTTTACGCAGGTACTTTCCCGAAACGGATGACACAAACAACTGAATTCGTTATCCCTTTCATGCCCTGCCTCCAGTCCACTTACCAATATCTGAACAAGAAAGCCTCATCAAATTGCAACAAGCGTTCTGTAAAAATTGAATTTAATCAGAAGCCACTGCCAGATTTCTGGATTGGGCTGCGCTCAGAGTATCCTGCCTTGGCAAATTGCGCTGTTAAGACACTGGTGCCCTTTGCAACCACATACCTATGTGAGAGTGGATTCTCGGCCCTCACTAGCATGAAAACTAAATACAGGCACAGACTGTGTGTGGAAAATGATTTAAGACTGAGACTCTCTCCAATACAACCCAACATTGCAGAGTTATGTGCATCCTTTGAAGCACACCCTTCTCATTAACCTGTCAGATGGTTAAATAAAGAGCAACATTATTGATTAGTATTATATTATTATTCGTGCCCTGGTCCTATAAGAGCTCTTTGTCACTTCCCACGAGCCGGGTCGCGACAAAAACTCACACTCATTCTTATGTTTAATAAATGTATCGTATAGTGTGTGTGTGGCAGGCTTACAATGATGGCAAAAAACAACATTTGAGAGTGCGCTGACCCTGGTGACAGAGGGGGTACGGCAGCTGGAAGTTGAATGTTTTAAGGGGTACGACACTATAAAAAGCTTGGGAACCACTGATTTAGGGGATTATCACCAGATATAGGCAGTGACTGTGACCCATTCAGCTGAATCGTTTTTGTTGAGGACGGTATATTACATAGCGCCATCATGTGGCCTTAATGGGTATCAGTATTTGTCCTCGTGGCAAAGCTGTGATCAACTCTAAAGTCTTTAGGTTGAGGGTCCGTCTGTTATATCTGGAGTATTTCTCCTCTCTTATCCGGTGTCCTGTGTGAATTTAAGTATGCTCTCTCTAATTATCTCTATTTTTCTCTCTTTCTTTCTTTCTTTCTCTCTCTCTCTCGGAGGACCTGAGCATCAGGACCATTCCTAAAGGACTACCTGGCCCGATGACTCCTTGATGTCCCCAGTCCACCTGGCCGTGCTGCTTCTCCAGTTTCAACTACTGTTCTGCCTGTTCTATGAACATTTTAAAATCTTGTCCATGTTCTGTTATAATTTGCACCCGGCACAGCCAGAAGCGGACTGGCCACCCCTCACAGCCTGGTTCCTCTCTATGTTTCTTCCTAGGTTCTGGCCTTTCTAGGGAGTTTTTCCTAACCACCATGCTTTTACACCTGCATTGCTTGCTGTTTGGGGTTTTAGGCTGGGTTTCTGTACAGCACTCTGTGACATCAGCTGATGTAAGAAGGGCTTTATAAATACATTTGATTGATATTTTGAAGACACTAATGACTACTCAAACCAACCATCATCTTCAATTTTAATACACTATAATCACTCCTGTGTTGGCTGGGGCTGCAGAGCAGAGCATCTTCCCAAATAAGATGCCAAGTGATGCTATATCAATTGTAACATTGTTACATAGGACCCTTTCACATTGTTACAAGTGTTCAATAGGACCTTGCTATGGTATCAAGTTTCACCAGTTTGAACAATAGGGCTACACAGAAAAGCTGTTGACAAAGAAGTTTTAAATGGAAAACAATCCCCACACAATAATAGGATATACATTTAATGTTATTTTATACTATACTGTAAAACATTATAACGTGTTTTACATTTTTTTTTTAAATGTATAATTAGCTTTTAATTAGGCTAAAGAACCGTAGGTTAAAGGAAAGGTTCACTCAATTTGAATATTATATTGTTTTTGTGCATCTCTGAGTCATGTTCTATCCATTCCCTGGGTCATTTCATGTTTTCATGTGTATCTGAGTTATTGGCGTTCAGGCAGGCAGAGATCCGTCCGGTATGACGTAGCACTGTGATAAAGTCTCTCTCACTACACTGGAAGTTAATAGGAATACGACTTTTAGACCGTGAAAACATCTATCATACATTCCAATACTAGCCGATGTCATAACGCGGGAGGATGTGTTCTCTTGAATGAGCCATTGATCATATTTTTTATGATATTCCTACCTCGAGAAATTTGTAATTTAACGGAGGGTCTAGCACATTTTTCCTATAGACCCCTTTCCAAGACAGTACACACGCACAGATGCGCGCTACTCTTGGCGGCAGTAAGAAAGCCATCGTCATCTGGTCCATTCAACATAGCCTAGATTAACGTTTTTATTACTTCTAAACAAAATAACTTTTTGGGGTTCTCAGACACTTACAATGATATTATGATTCTTGCTTGAACAGTCGCTAAGACTATACAGTACCAGTCTAAAGTTTGGACACACCTACTCATTCAACGTTTTTTCTTTATTTTTACTATTTTCTACATTGCAGAATAATAGTGAATACATCAGAACTATGAAATAACAAATATGGAATCATGTAGTAACCAAAAAAGTGTTAAACAAATCCAAGTGTTAAACAAGTCTTTTACCAAAAAAGGCTATCTGCTGTATACCACCCCTACTTTGTCACAACACAACTGATTGGCTCAAATGCATTAAGAATTAAAGAAATTCCACAAGTTAACTTTTAACAAGGCACACCTGTTCATTGAAATGCATTCCAGGTGACTACATCATGAGCTGGTTGAGAGAATGCCAAGAGTGTGCAAAGCTGTCATCAAGGCAAAGGGTGGCTACTTTGAAGAATCTAAAAAAAGTATTATTTGTGTTATTTCATAGTTTTGACGTCTTCACTATTATTCTGCAATGTAGAAAATAGTTGTTGTTTTTTTACCTGGAATGAGTAGGTGTGTCCAAACTTTTGACTGGTACTGTATGTGGCAGGGTCTACAGACAATCATGGATTACAAAGGGAAACACCTTCTTTGCCTGCTTTAAGAATAACACAGTGCCATCGACACGGCCCGCTCCTGTGGGCTCTTGTTTTCCGTGGCCGACGTAAGACATTTAAGCGTGATAACCCTCGCAAGGCTGCCGGTCCAGAGGACATCCCTAGCCACGTCCTCAGTGCATGCGCAGACTAGCTGGCTGGAGTGTTTACAGATATATTACATCTCTCCTTATTCCAGTCTGCTGTCCCCACTTGCTTCCAGACGTCCACCATTATTCCTGTACCCAAGAAAACAAAGGTAACTGAACTAAATTACTATCGCCCCGTAGCACTCACTTCTGTCATCATGAAGTGCTTTGAGAGGCTAGTTAAGGATCATATCACCTCTACCTTACCTGACACCCTAGACCCACCTCAATTTGCTTACCGCCCCAATAGATCCACAGACGATGCAATCGCCATTGCACTGCACACTGCCCTATCCCATCTGGACAAGAGGAATAACTATGTCAGAATGCTGTTCATTGACTATAGCTCAGCCTTCAACACCATAGTACCTTCCAAGCTCATCATCAAGCTTGGGGCCCTGGGTCTGAACCCCTCCCTGTGAAACTTGGTCCTGGACTTCCTGAAGGGCAGGAACCAACACCTCCACTTCATTGATACTCAACACAAGGGCCCCACAAGGGTGTGTGCTCAGCCCCCTCCTGTACTCCCTGTTCACCCATGATTGCGTGGCCACACACACCTCCAACTCAATCATCAAGTTTTCAGACGACACAACAGTAGTAGGCCTGATTACCAACAATGACGAGACAGCCTACAGGGAGGAGGTGAGGGCACTGGCAGAGTGGTGCCAGGAAAATAACCTCTCCCTCTACGTCAACAAAAAGGAGCTGATTGTGGACTTCAGGAAACAGCAGAGGGCGCACCACCCTACCCACATTGACAGGACAGCAGTGGAGAAGGTGGAAAGCTTCAAGTTCCTTGGCGTACATATCACTGACAATTTAAAAATGGTCCACCCACACAGACAGTGTGGTGAAGAAGGCGCAACAGCGCCTCTTCAACCTCAGGAGGCTGAAGAAATGTGGCTTGGCCCCTAAGACCCTTACAAACTTTTACAGATGCACAACTGAGAGCATTCTGTCAGGCTGTATCACCGCCTGGTACGGCAACTGCACAGCCCGCAACCACAGGGCTTACCAGAGGGTGGTGCGGTCTGACAAATGCATCACCGGGGGCACACTGCCTGCCCTCCAGGACACCTACAGCACCCAATGTCACAGGAAGGCCAAAAATGTAATCAAAGGACATCAACCACCCGAGCCACGGCCTGTTCACCTCGCTATCATGCAGAAGGCGAGGTCAGTACAGGTGCATCAAAGCTGTAACTGAGAGACTGAAAAACAGCTTCTTTTTCAAAGCCATCAGACTGTTAAATAGCCATCACTAGCGGCTACCACCCGGTTACTCAACCATGCACCTTAGAGGCTGCTGCCCTATGTATATAGACATGGAATCACTGGTCATTATAATAATGGAACACTGGTCACTTTAATAATGTTTACATCATGTTTTACTCATTTCATATGTATATACTTTATTATATTCTACTGTATTCTAGTCAATGCCACTCCAAAATTGCTCTTCCTAATATTTGTAATTTCTTAATGCCATTCTTTTACTTTTAGATTTGTGTGTATTGCTGTGAATTGTTAGATATTACTGCACTGTTGGCTCTAGTGTCACAAGCATTTCTCTACACCGGCAATAACATCTACTAAATGTGTGTGTGCGACCAATAACATTTGATTTGATTTAGGCGGAAAATCTACATTTTGCCATTACATTTAAGAGGTTAAAAGTATAATTCAGTTGATTTGCGATGACGAAGCAACATTATTATTAAACAGGACATTCATACGCGCCTTATAAAATCCAATTGTAATCCAAAAGTAGTGTGAAATGCACTCCTAAGCAACATATAAATATATACTTTTATTGGCTGGCGTTCTATACGAACTCCCCCCTTGTTCCTCCACCAATTTGCGCCCATCGCCCTGGGGCGGCAATGTTTGCAAACACAGAAAGGAGTCTTTTTGTCTGCCTCTTTAGTCCAGGGTGCATTGCATGGTGCAGATGCCAGAGATATTATAGAAAGGAGATAAGACTCCAATGAATATTTAGATTTTGTAACGCCCTACCCAGCAGACTGTTGACCAATTGCGTTGACGTTGTCATGTTGCGTCACGCGGTTGCTAAACTAGTCGTCACCCAAATCCCTTCTCAAAGTCAGTGTAATATGTCGAGAAACGTGCCTATTCTTCTCGAAAGTACGAAATCTCACGATTTCAAAGCGATACGATACTACAGTTAGCAAGTTAATTATCTCACACCTCGGAAAATATTTGTACTGTTGTACTTCTTGTTGACAAAATTCGTGCTTTATGTTGTGGGTTTTGAGCTGATGCCCAATAGACTCCCGTTCACCCCGTGTCCCAGAATCGCCCTGAATGCACCGTGCGGCCGAATGGGTAAAACGTTTCCCATCTCCTCAAAACTCGATCTGCAGGTTGAACATGGGGAGACTGGAGACTCCTAAATTGATAGTGCCGTTTGTTTAGGCAATTTTACAGCTAACTAGCTACGTTACATGCTGATATTGACTCTGGTATTATTGTGTGTAGCTACGTTTGCTACCTAGCGAGGGAGCCAGCAAGCCCATTGAGAGAGCATTGCATTGTGGATGTTGTAGTCGACTTGAGCTGTAACATATTTCCTCAATGATTTTCCATGTTGATACCAACCTAATTTATAACTCCAAAATGAAACATTTGTTCACCCAAAAAATATTGTTCACTGTAAATTAAATTAAAGGGATTAGTGGTTTTGGGTGGATTTTTACTTAATGGTTGTGTTAACATTGACTATATGGAATACAGTTTCGTGATATTAGAAGGGTATATAGAATGTTAAGGTCACAAAACAGATCTCATTAATTCACTAGTGATATGTTTACTATTCAAATGAATGGCAGAGAGTTGACATGACAGCGCTAACAGAAAAGGCGCTCGGACTACCTAGACTGGCTGTTACAAAACAAAATAACTTTGGGTTGTGTAAGTTTCTCTCTCTGCGACCCACAGAGGGCGTTGCTGTGGCTTCATCGCATTCACGTCTGTCATGGCTGCCGTAGCACTGGTACAGGGTGCGAGTAGGGGACTGGGACTCGAATTTTGCAGAAATATCTTAGTAAACAAATCCCGAAGCGCGGTGGTCGCGACATGCAGGAATCCGGACGACGCGGCGGAGTTGATGAGCTTAGTTGCGCAACACCCGGGAAAAGTGACAGTCCTGAAATTGGACGTAAACATTGAAGATGACATCCAATGCGCAGCTGAACGTGTTAAAAAGGCATTCGGCAAAGTTGACCTGATCATCAAC
This sequence comes from Hucho hucho, assembly GCA_003317085.1. Taxonomy (NCBI): domain Eukaryota; kingdom Metazoa; phylum Chordata; class Actinopteri; order Salmoniformes; family Salmonidae; genus Hucho; species Hucho hucho. The sequence goes on along the minus strand of QNTS01001320.1, from coordinate 262,155 downwards.
TCCTCAGCGATGCTTCATCCCTCTGGCAAAGGTGAGACCAGCCTGAAGGATGTTTCTGCACAGGTAAGCTGGCTAAATCGAGTCATACGACGATCAGTGATGGAGCTGGTGAAAAGTGAAGCAAATGGCTTGTTGAACAGTTTAAAGCTAATCTGTGATTGGTGCATAGCTGGGCTATATTGGTAAATACATTTTTTGGAATTTGAAATCAATTACAGTTATTTTCTTGAAGAAAAATGTTACAACTTTAATAGCCCATCAGAACCCATACTATATTTACTTATTGATTGTAAACAATGTCATTCAACATTCTTTACAACATGGTTAAAACTATCATGGACTGGCAGTCCTTATATTGAGAATACTGTCTATGGATTTGAGAGGTGTTACATTTTTCCTAGCCCCATCCCTCAACTGTATACTAAAACAAGTGGTTTTTCAAATGTCAGACTCATTTATTGTTGTGTTTTTAGGGAATAATCTCAACATTGACAACAAACACTGTGGGACCATTGGTGATGGCCAAGTACTTCGCTCCGCTATTGCAGAAGGGTAGTGGTGCATTTGGCCAGCAGCCGCCAGAGAAAGCCAAACAGCATAGTGGGATCATTGTCAACATCACTGCAAAAGTTGGATCCATTGGTGATAACGGTATGCATCATATGTATAATTTTGGAAGTCAATCCAATCAATCATAGAATCCTCCTAATTGATTGAATTGTTAAAATATTAAACAAATCAAATACAAGTCAAAAATCAAATGTCACATGCACCGAATACAACAGGTGTAGACCTTACAGTGAAATGCTTACTTACAAGCCCTTAACCAACAATGCAGTTTTAAGAAAATTCCTAAAAAAGAAATAAGAAATTAGAATAACAAATAATTAAAGAGCAGCAGTAAATAACAATAGCGGGGCTATATACAGGGGGTACCGGTACAGAGTCAATGTGTCAATGTGCGGGGGGCACCGGTGTCAAATTAATTGAGGTAATATGTACATGTAAGTAGAGTTATTAAAGTGACTATGCATAGATAATAACAGAGAGTAGCAGCAGCGTGGGGAGGGGCAATGCAAATAGTCTGGGTAGCCATTTGATTAGCTGTTCAGGAGTCTTATGGCTTGGGGGTAGAAGCTGGTTAGAAGCCTCTTGGACCTAGACTTGGCGCCCCGGTACCGCTTACCATGCGGTAGCAGAGAGAACAGTCTATGACTAGGGTGGCTGGAGTCTTTGACCATTTTTAGGGCCTTTCTCTGACACCGCCTGGTATAGAGGTCCTGGATGGCAGGAAGCTTGGCCCCGGTGATGTACTGGGCCATACGCACTACCCTCTGTAGTGCCTTGCGGTGGGAGGCCGAGCAGTTGCCATACCAGACAGTGATGCAACCCGTCAGGATGCTCTCGATGGTGCAGCTGTAAAACCTTTTGAGGATATGAGGACCCATGCCAAATCTTTTCAGTCTCCTGAGGGGGAATAGGTTTTGTCGTGCCCTCTTCACGACTGTCTTGGTGTGCTTGGACCATGTTAGTTTGTTGGTGATGTGGATGCCAAGGAACCTGAAGCTCTCAACCTGCTCCACTACAGCCCCGTCGATGAGAATGGGGGCATGCTTGGTCCTCCTTTTCCTTATGAATCATCCTTATGAATGATTAAGTGTCTAATGGCTTCTATTTTACTTTCAAATTTGACTTTCAAATAGAGTGCATTGATGTAGGCTAATATAATTTGACAGTTTTATTGACTTATGTTTATGGTTACACATTCACACATCAAGCAGTCTATGCATTTAAAAGTGAGGGGCATTATGTAACCTGCATATGGGCGTGGCTATGAAACTTGTAAGTTGAACAATTTCAGAATAAGTCTGTCTGTCCGTCTGTCCATCTAGGTCTTGGCGGGTGGTACAGCTATAGGATGTCCAAAGCAGCACTCAACATGGCCACGCGTAACCTGTCCATCGAACTGGGGAGGAGCAGGCCCAGAGTGGTGTGCGTGTCCATGCATCCCGGCACAGTGAATACGGATTTGTCCCGCCCCTATCACAAGAATGTGCCCAAGGACAAGCTCTTCAGCACGGGCCACTCCGTGCACTGCCTCATGAGCATTATAGATAGCCTGAATATTGACAAAACAGGGAAAGCCTACAACTGGGATGGTTCAGAACTGCCCTGGTGAAAAATAACACCACTACGCATATTCCTCAACAAAGTTTACCAAACTCAATCAACTCAGGTTTATCTTATATTCTGACCAACTGTACCAACTGTTAAATAAAGGTTAAATGTCAAAATCAAAATAAACTGTACCCAAAATAATGAGTTTCGTATGGGGCTTTCCATGAATGATGGTGGTATATTGTGTCCTAGAAGCTGGCATGAGAAAATAAAGAGATATTTTAGTGCTATTGTTTTACTTATATTAAAATTGATTTATTATCTGTGTAAGATTCTTGGTAAAAGAGTGACAGTTAATACAGACCCTTCCTTCAACCCTTCAAAGAGAGCATGAAAAGTTTGGTGCTTCTTTTGTTTTTGAAACAACGAAAGCAATAAAGAGAAATGTCAAGAGTTACTGTCAAAAAAATCTTCTTGAAAAGGTGATTGGTTGCATGGTGACACTTTGGAATAGCTTCTTTCTTTAGTTCTGTGAGTTTGTTCAGGAGCTGCTGGTTATGAGGGTAATTAAAACATCAAGGACAACATATCAAGGACAACAAATCCTACTTGGTTTTAAGGTCTCTCTACTACTTCATGCTTCTGGCCACTAGATGGTATTAATATTCCAGTTTCTCCCAACACAAGTCAACATTCAGTTTACCAGATGAAAGCCTACTTACTCTACACCGAGCCTGTTTGATACTCCAATCTCCATAGGCTACATGCTTAATGAGTCTCATTCACAAGACATTTGTGATGCAAATATGACAGAAACAGCACATACTGGTGGACATGTACACTACCGTTCAAAACGTTTGGGGTCACTAAGAAATGTCCTTGTTTTTGACAGAAAAGCAAAAGATGTCCATTAAAATAACATCAAATTGATCAGAAATACAGTGAAATACATTGTTAATGTTGTAAATGACTATTGTAGCTGTATGTAAGTACGTTTGTAAGTGACCCCAAACTTTTGAACAGTAGTGTAAGTCCTACAAAGATTACAGACATGAACAAGGCAAGGATAAAATCTCTCCTTGGGTGAAACCGATGATTAGAGTAAAACAAACGTTTTGATTTCAACAGACAGAAATAATATCCTTTCAGGCACTTGTTACATAGTGCAGACAGAGCAATCTGATTATCACACACTGGTGTGCATATAGGCCGAGGGTCATATTACCTTAAAAAATAAATAAATGGGACTCGATGTCCGCGCCCCCGTGAAAATCTAATTAGTATAATTTTAAAAAATCCCCATAAAAAGATCTGTCAATTTAAGCTAGAGATGGGCCCTATCTGCGGTGAAAGGTGACAGAGTTAGAGCAATGTTTGTCAGACCAGTAGGCATCCCGAAAATCAGTCTTCTCACGAAAAACGTCTGTATCGTTTAACATTAATATGACCTTTCTATGGAAAGATGAGACTCTCAAGAACACGATGATGTTCTCCGTTTTGGTCTACGACCTCCACGAGTGTCAGGAGACTCTTCTGAAGTCGCCAATCTGCCAACCTCTGTAGCGTCCCAATAGTTTTGGCTACACACTAATATGTCCCCTCTGTGGAAAGGTGAGACTCTAGGACGTCCGCAGGCCTCACAAGACTCTCTGAAAGCCTCCCCCCCCCCCCACACACCAGTTGTAAAAATGATTGGAAGTATACATGGAGACTGTATAAGGGGTTAAATACATGTAATAAAAATCTTTCCTGGTCTTTCTTCTATCTCTCAGATATAGGACAGACACTTCAGAACAAACTCCCTTTAGATTTATTGGGGGGGGGGGGGACTATCTGTTGTTCCATTAAGCGAATCTGTTATTCAATGTGTTTGTATGGGATAATAGCAGTAAAGTAATTTTTCATCAAATAATTGTTATGGGTTTTAAAGTCAATGTTCCCACGTTTCAGAGTAAACGCTGTAGTGTAGCCAAGGCTATATATCGTCTCAATCTGAAATTGCCTTTAAAAACCGCAATGCCCATAATCTGTGATTGGATTAAAACCTGGCCCTTGTTTAGTTTGGTTATTTCGAATTAGTAGCCTACACACAATTGCCGCTAAAAGCTTCACTGCCTACAAACATTTATAGTCTGCTAAATAAATAAACAACTGATTGAAATACTAAATGAACACTACTTTAAAATACATAATTTAACTACACAGTAATTAATTAGTCTCACAAACTACTGAAACTAGGGTATAGAGAGCTTTAGGACTTGGAACAGTTTCACTCATGAACCTGAGTAGCCTGTCCTCAGTAGCCTTGCTCTAATCATGACGCAAGTATATGAACAACAGGTTGGTCTGCAAGGTTATTACACAACCATTTCCACTCTGAATATTTGACAGTACTGTCTGTTCACAGTACGGCAAAAGAATATAACTTCTTATAAATAGATATTCTGAAAAATCATATCAACCTCACCAGACCAAATGTTACTGTGTGCCCAGATAAGAACCACTTAAAAATAAATGTGAGGAACAATCCCATCAGTTTGTCCTGGGACAGTTTGTGCCAGAACAAAACACAAGATAATGATGGCAACACCCAAAGATGCACTCAGACAATTTCCTCATTATATAGGTTACGAAGTATCAATAATTCACCGTTTGCCTCTGACCCACAGAGATGCACAGGTGTAAACAAAGCTTCACAATCACATGTCAAAAGCAAGCTTTGGGGGAAACAACATTACATAGCGAGAAGTATACCGTTTCTCCATCGGAGTCCGTTTTGACACACATAGGAAAATGTTCATCACAGCCGGTCATGCCCTCCACTTGGCTGTGTTCTGTGTGTTATAAATCATCTCAACATTCCTGTCTAGGCTACAAACAGCACGCGTGACCATTGCTTGATGCATACCTATAAATACGGCAGAGCCATGGCTGAACGTTACGTCCAGAGGGAATAACATTTAATAATCTAACAGTAATTAGATTATCCATTGCCTAGGCTATAACACGATTGTTCTACTTATTAGGCATGAAAATCTGAATGCTTGGTTGTATTTTCTGTATAGAACAGGAGCGCATTGCCCGTGTCCCCAGGAGAGGGTAAACCGGTTCGGGGAGCCATTATGCGTGACGTAACTAGCTCGCTAACAACCTGGCAGTTTGACTCCGGCAGCGGACTGTAAAGTGGGAAAATGACCTCGACCAAACCGTGTTTTAGCGGATAGGTCTTCACACCTTTCATCAACAGAATAAAAGTTATCGGTACCAAGAGCGGAGAAATATTTTCTACCATTTTAAGAGCAATTTCATATGAAACACATTTTTTTTGGGGGGGGGGGGGGGTTATTGAGCGTGCGCGCAGGGTTGCATTTTATCGCACGAGCTAATGTCAGCTATAGTGATAGCAGCACGTTTCCTTTAGCTCGGTAGCACGTCTTCTATCACACGTAGCTAGTTAGCTGCAACAATGGATGAAGCCAAATCAATGATCGATACAAAAGGGTCGGGATCGTGTTATGCCAATGGACTGCAAAGGGGGTTTCATTCTCAGGCTAACAACGGTGGATTCAATGCATCCAATTCAAGTGGAAACTGTAGTAGCGGTACTAGCAACGTTGAACACTTCCATTATCTGCATACCGATGACGTCGAAGCCAACGGGTCCTCCCCTGCGAAAAGATGCAGATTACGAAGAAGAGTTGAGTCCGTGAAGAGGAACAGACCACGTAAGTGTCGGGTTTTGCAGGTGTAGATTTTGCATTTAGTAATTTATGGGTTTACTCATTAAAATGACACAATTACAATATGTTACATTAGGCTACGTCAGGAGTTTTCAAACATTTCCTCGGTGACCCCCCCCTCCTCCTCCTCCTCCTCCTCCTCCTCAAACCGTTCCATCTATTTTAAATATTCTTCCACTGCTATCACATTCACACCTGATTCAACTTGTCTACTACTCAACACGCACTTAAATAGGTAAACCAGGTGAGCTAGTTCAGGGCTGCAACATTGTGAAACGCCTGGGGGTCCCCAGGGAGAGGTTTGACAACCACTAGTTTACTTGGGGTGGGTATAATTTGTGGAACGTTCCAACAACTCATGCAAAGTAGCATGATCAGTTCAACTAGCTAACGAATAGGCATCAAACCACCACGTAGCTTATTCTTAAAGTTTGTCCATATGCTGCAAGAGTGAGGATAGACATTTTTCGGAATAAACGTGGTGAATGAAAAACTTAACCAAATTGCCCACTCCCCGGTATCTTATTCTACCGCTTTACAACTTTGTATGTGTTGCTTGTTGGCAACCTTGTTATTTACAGTTTTTTGAACATATTCCTGTTGGAACGTTCCACAAATTATACCCACCCGGTTACATGCATGCTGCAGGCAGTTGAATGTAGAGAAGTTGCATAGTCAGCTGGCCATCGCTATGCATGGAAGATACTGACATCTTGCATAATCATATGGGTTTGCAAGGCAGCCACGGTGTTTTGGTCGCTGCACGTGTATTGTACAGTATATACTGTATGGACAGTATGTTTCAATTCCTCTGTATATATTGTGTCTGTAGGCCTATATTATGTATATCTCTAGGTAGTTGATGGAATCAAACGGTTTCCATCATCAGCTATAGCCTATATTGCTGGCAGCACAAATTAACCAAGTCAAATTCCGACTAGGCGCTTTGTAACCCATTGGAAATGTGCTATCATGACTGCTTTTGTCTGTCAGCAAACCATTCTTTTAAACACATTTTTTTTCTCATAATCTTAAGGATAAGGTCCTGGATATTAGCTGTTGTTAGTTCCAGCTACGTTGTTTTAGAAATTATGTGACTCCTTTTGTTTTTGTAATGGGTGCACCGTGATTGGTGTCTTCTCAGTCAGAAGTTGTGCTGAAATCGCTCCTGATAAGAAGGCTTGGCGTACTTCGGCCAATTAGCGGCCGCCCTCTGTCTCCGCAAGGCTGGGTTAAAGAGCCAGGGCACCGCCCCCAAATGTACAAAATTCCCTTTCCCTGGTTTCTAGGATGCTGTTAAAGCAGTTCAAACTTTTAAAGTCGAAGTCACAGTGCAAAAAAAGTTGCGTTTTCTTTGCTGTATAAACTGGGGGATCTAAAATAATTGGTAACACTGATCTTAACTTTGCATGCCTGTATTTTTTCCGGGTATTAATACGTCTTTTTGCATGCACCTGAGTGCATCACTATGAAGCTGAGAAATGTAAAGAAGCCAGGTAAGTTGTTTGCTATTGTTTACATGACAGTGGAATGTCAGACTCGCGCGACTAGAACATTTGATGGGAATCGGCTAAAGTGTTAATTTGTCAGCGTAGACTACACTTGTTGTCACAAGTAGGGCACTTCTGAACTGCCATTATTGAACAACAATCTCTGGGATATTGTGAAACATTCTCTTCGGTGTTGTTGAGCTGAGTTTCTTTCTAGAAACGACCTGGGGCAAGTTCAGCGGTCCACTGGCTTAGCATGCTAGTCGGCATTCCTCTGCTCCATCTCTAATTGTGTTAGACCTGAGAGAGAGAATTGTCTGCTGTGCCCTAGTTGTCGCGCCAGCCTGGTCTCATAGACTAGACGTAACATAGTAAATAGAAATCCGGGATACTCAAATTTAGTATGATATGTTACCTTTACATAAGACAAAAGGTTAATTAAGGCAAAAATGAAAGTAGGGTGGTTGGTCGAGAAGGGTGCTATTGCGGCCCGCAATTCGAGGCACTCCTGCATCTGCAGCAACCCCTCATTATAATTTAGTTGATACATTTTTAAGTTAGGACAGGTGGGAGGCGCGGCTGCTCCTGTAAAGTAGGTGGCATTAATGCACAATCATGTTGGATGCCAGCTGCCAATAAACTCCACAGAAGAATGGGTGGGGGGTAACAACGGTAGCTAGCCCTACACTGGTAGACAGTGTCCTTCACCCCCGACTGTCAGGTACTGTTTTCCCGCAATTCTCTTAACGGTGATGACCGTGTGCTAGCTTAGCCAGCTAGTCCAAAGGAGGACATCGGTTACTAGTCCAACACTCTAACCACTAGGCTACCCTGCCGCCCCAAATGCAGGAATGCCCTGAATTGCGGGCTGCAGTTGCACAATATTGGGTTTGTCAGGAGTATAACGCGAAGTGTCTAGCAACCCAAAGGTTGCGTGTTTGAGTCTCATCATGGGGGAATTTTGGATTTTAGCCGATTAGTAACTTTGCAACTACTTGCTACTTTGCAACTACTTAGCATGTTAGCTAACCCTTCCCCGAACCTTAACACTTTAACCTAACTCTAACCTTAACCCCTAGCCTAGCTAATGTTAGCCACCTAGCTAACATCAAATTGGAATTTGTAACATATCATACATTTTGCAAATTCGTAGCATATTAATACATACCATATGAAATGTAACATATCATACTAATTGGAATGTCTGGGATTTACATTTACTATGTAATGTCTATCCCTGAGTCCAGGTTGGTTGCACGTCCCCGTCTGTGTTAGAGGAGGGGTTCCCAAACTTCCCAAACCTTCTAGCATTGGAAAACATCCCGCGCCCCATGTCACTTTCTATGGGCACAAGCGCTGTTCATGACACAAACTGTTACCACCCGTCTTGTTGGCGGAGAGAAAAAATGTAGCAGGTTTTAAAGCGTATTTTCTGCAATTCTAGACGTTTTTGTCATGAAGTGCAGAGAACATTTAGCAGTTTTAAAGCTAATTTTGTTACAATTCTATACATTTTGCCATGTCTAATGTGATATGAGTGACTCAAACATTACAACAAACTCTATGGTCTAAAAAACGTTAGCTGACATTTGCTAGTTGATTTTTCGGCAAGTTATACATAGCTCTCTAAGGTATGCAATGACTGACATGACATGAGGATTCTACTATTACAACTTTCAAGTGTAAATTGAAAGCCGGACTGAGTTCATTAATGGGCGCGCCCCACAGTTTGGGAACCACTATTTTAGAGGTACCTCAATGAGATTTCAAGTGGAAGCTCCCATCCACACCAGTAGTTAATGTCTTGGTCTTTTCAAGTGTATTATGGTATCAGTATTCAGATAGAGTATTTGGAAAGAGCCTAATGTTCACAACAAAGCCTATATGTTGGTTAATAATTAATCCAGTGTTTCAAATACAATGGTGATCTTTGGTGCAATTTGATGGGTCTGACCCTGAGATTTTTCACAAGCTGATTTTGCAATGCATACTTCAAGTTCACTGAAGCCATTTAAACCATCAACTATATGCTTTAAATCACTAACTATGTCTAATGCCATGCAGCGTGTAGTCACATAAAAGGCATACGGGGTGGCAGGTAGCCTAGTGGTTAAGGGCGTTGGGCCTAGTGGTTAAGAGCGTCAAACCCCGAGACGACTAGGTGAAAAATGTGTTGATGTGCCTGTGAGCAAGGCATATAACTCTAATAGCTCCTGTAAGTCACTCTGGATAAGTGTCTGCTAAATGACTAAAATGTAAATACAAACTGAGGCTATAGATGAACATATCAGTAACACACAATGTACCTAAAATGGTGTGACCAATATCAGTGTAATTATAGAGATTTCAAAATCAGCCCTGATTTGATCTGAAGTGGTGTAGCCTATTACACAATATTTATATTGCACATTCAGCTTGGCAATATGCCCTCAACATTCTTGCTGAGCTGTCATTTGGATAACCTCAAGTCTAACGTTTACCATTGATTATTATAGCTATAGGTCATCTACCCAGGGATATGGCATAAAGTACTGCATCAGTTGGTTAAAGGAAAACACACTTCAAATTTGCCTACATCTCAGCTGGTTATGAATTAAACAATACATTACTTTAATATGCTGTAACTTTTTTAGTATCAATTAATCATAACACCACAGCAGGTTATTTCGTAGCCACTGCAAAAAAATCAAAATTAGCCGCGTTTAGAAAACCGTTTGGCTATAACCACAGTGCAGGCTAACCAATATAAAGCCTTTCCATAGAGCATCTGGGAGTAGTGTGAAGTAGACACTGATCAGTTTAACATTTTCCACACTAATGGTTAAGGTTAGGATTGGGTTTGGGGAAGCTGATCCTAGATCTGTAGTTAGGGGAATCTTCACCCAGGAGCGTGCATCTGACACAGTCAGTAAAGGAAGTGAGAAGGAACAGATGGTTTTGAAAGTGTGGTTATCTTTGTTTGCACAGAACGGCTCTCATAAAGAGAGATCCCAGATTAGAGACCAGGTACCATCGGTTAGGTACATTTTCTACCACTAGTTACAGTTCACAGATGATTAACATGTTTTGTGGACACCGGTTTCACTGGTATGTGTAGGTCAATTTTACTTTTTTTATTTAACCTTTATTCACCAGGAAAAGCCCATTTGAGACGCACTGTTTTGAGACCTGTCCAAGAAGGCATTAGCAATCAATACAACATTACACAATACAATCAACACAACAATAAGATCCATTGAAGGGTGCGTTCTGGTCTCTTGGTTTATAATGGAAATCAAGAGGAAGGTTGGAGTATGGTAGACTACACCAGGGTTGGACTCCATTCCATTTCAATTCAAGTCAATTAAGAAAGTAAACAAAATTCCAACTCTATTCTCACTCACTCACACAAAGCTCCTACAGCTGGACAGGGCAGAAGTCTCACTGATGGGGTGACTTTCATGTGCTCCCTAAATAATTATGATTCTACAACCCCACCTGCCCCTAGCCCTGATAAAGATTGATTCTACTACCCCACCTGCCCCTAGCCCTGATAAAGATTGATTCTACAACCCCACCTGCCCCTAGCCCTGATAAAGATTGGTTCCTCTACTCGGGAGGCTGGTTTGCCTCTCATCTAGTAATCCTTCAAGCTAAGGAAAGCTTGGAACAGTAGGCCCTGGTCTCATTCAATCAGTTGTTAGGGTTAGGTCCTTCAAGCTAAGGAAGTATACCTTGGTGTCACTATCAGTTGAGGGTTCACTTCCCAGTCTGTTTTCATGAAATCCTATCAGATATGGTATAACCAGTTCTGGCAGATTGTTATATAATCACTTTATAGAGGTCTTGCACACTAATAAACTCTGGGAGTCATAATCTCAACGTGGACTTTGCCTCTTGTCAGGCAGGGACTCTCCTAAACCTAGATATGACATTTGACCAGCAAAGAGGCTGCTTTACAACAGAACAACTAGTCTACCAGGAAAGAGGCTGCTTTACAACAGAACAACTAGTCTACCAGGAAAGAGGCTGCTTTACAACAGAACAACTAGTCTACCAGGAAAGAGGCTGCTTTACAACAGAACAACTAGTCTACCAGGAAAGAGGCTGCTTTACAACAGAACAACTAGTCTACCAGGAAAGAGGCTGCTTTACAACAGAACAACTAGTCTACCAGGAAAGAGGCT
>QNTS01001320.1:204578-243917 GCA_003317085.1 Hucho hucho | reverse complement strand
TTAACCTCTCAGGGATCATTGGGGCGCTAGCGACCCACTCCCGACACCACCAGGTAAAATGTAAAGCGCCAAATTCAAAATCCCAAAGTTGAATTATTAAAAATCCACCAATATACAAGTGTTTCATACTCATCAAAAGCTCTGTTTCTTGGCAATATCACAGCGTTGTCAGATTTCAAAAAGGCTTTACGGCGAAAGCACTACATTTGATTGTTTGAGGACAGCACCTCACATACTTTTCACATAGCCATGAATTCATTAGCCAGCGTGGCACACACATAACACATTTCACAGCAAAAACAAATCAATTACCTGTTGAAGAACTTCTGCTGAGGTCATCCTAAGTGTCCAACGAAGACAATCCATGGTTCTTTTGTTAGAAAAAGTCATGTATTATATCCATAAATCTCCATTTGGTTCGCGCGTCATAGTCAGAAACGACAGCCTCCACTAGTCCATTGAAACGTGGCGCGAACTCGTTCATCTTATACCTATAAACTTGTCCAAGAACAATCAAACATCATTTTAAATGTATCCTTAGGAACACTTTTACGTATATTTACTATAATAAATCAACCGGAATATAAACTGAGCTCTACAGACCGAGGGAAACACAGTGCGCGCTTGGCGAGAGCGCGTGCCCAGTCCTACAGAGTTCCAAAGAGGCACTTCCTGATTCTCTCTTCTTCTCTGTTCTAACTCATCTGAACAGCATGAAACCACTTTCTAGAGACAAAGGACATCCAGAGGAAGCGATAGGTACTGCATTCATATGCCCTTTTATGGGCATTTTCATGAGGGAGGGGTTCCAAATGAGGCACTCTGTGAAAACCACTTTCTCCAGGACAGAAATTCCTCGGGGTTTTGCCTGCCATATCCGTTCTGTTTTACTCACAGACAAATGGTTAACAGTTTTACAAAATTCAGAGTGTTTCCTATCCAATGGTACCAAATATGTGCATATCCTATTTTCTGGGCCTGAATGGGAGGCATTTTACTTTGGGCACGCCAGGCTCTCCAAAACGGTCAAGTTGTGCAGTGATCCCTAAGAAGTTAAGGGGGAGGGGGGGGTCACTGAGGTTGCCACATTTTCAGACATTGCTGTGGAGTAAAGTTTGTCAGCCCTCAAGAGCCCCCTAATGGCCTGGGGCCCCAAGCAGTTGCCTGCCAAGTCTGTTCACAAGCTGCGCCTCTTATTCTGTGGATCTGAATGTACAATGTGTGTGTGTGTAGTCTGCAGCGCAATAAGCAAGTTTTGGAAATTATAGGAAAATGACAGGCATATTGTAATTCTGCGGTTCACGTGTGCGTATTGAACCGTAGGGGGCGTACCGACCGGTTTGACAACATACTGTGTACCGTTGCATCTCTAGTATTGATACACCATCCAAAGTGTAATTAATAACTTCACCATGCTCAAAGGGATATTCAATGTCTACTTTATTATTTTTATTTTTACCAATCTACCAATAGGTGCCCTTTCTGAGGCATTGGAAAACCTCCCTGGTCTTTGTGGTTGAATCTGTGTTTGAAATTCACTGCTTGTCTGAGGGACTTTACATATAATTGTATGTGTAGGGTACAGAAATTAGGTAGTTATTCAAAAATCATGTTAAACACTTAATGCACATGAAACGAGTCCATGAAATGAATAATGTGACTTGTTAAGAAAATCTTTACTCCTGAACTTATTTAGGCTTGCCATAACAAAGGGGTTGAATACTTATTGACTCATGTCAGCTTTTCATTTTTAATTTATTCCACTTTGACATTATGGGGTATTGTGTGTAGGCCAGTGATGACAAATTCTCAATTTAATCCATTTTAAATTCAGGCTGTAACACAACAAAGTGTGGAAAATCATTTCTGAAGCCACTATAACTCTTTCAAAGAAGGATAACTTGGCTGTAGTTAGGTTGGTAAACGTGTTTGGGTAAACAAGGACAGCCGACCCAGGTCATTGTGACAATTCCTGGTGGCCTTGTGACAGTTCCTGAGGACTTGGGGTCAGCTTACAGTTCCTATGGGACCTGTTCTGCCTACCCCCACTAACTCTCCCTGTCTCAGGCTGAGAAGAGCCTCTTAGCTGTAAATTCATTTAGGACCCCTTTCAATGACCCTTCCCCCCAGCATAAGGGATGAAACCCTAACTTTAAGCATGGGTGTAACTACAAAATGTCACACATTTCCCATTGATGTCAATGCATTCAAGTATAATGTGCATGCTTTTAAGTTAGGATTCAACCTTGAGTGGAAAAATAAGAACTCCTGGTCCTGAGGCTTTTACTGGAGAATCTATTCCATAGAATAAGAAATCAGAATACTTAATTTAATAGGATCTCTATGGTCTATTAATTCAGTTTCCTTGAAGCTGCTTCTCTCCCTTAACTCTGTTTCAACAATCCCTTCTCTGTGTCCTCCTCGGTCTTGGTGGGGGTATGTTCCTGGGCCTTATCCCTTCTCTGTGTCCTCCTCTCAGTCTTGGTGGGGGTACGTTCCTGGGCCTGTGCTGCTTGCTGACGGGGTGTGAGACGTTTGAAGAGGCCCTGGATATGGCTAGCAGAGGGGACAGCAGCAATGTGGACAAGTTGGTGAAGGATATCTATGGAGGAGATTATGAGCGCTTCAGCCTCCAAGGATCTGCTGTGGCCTCCAGGTGAGCAAAGGACCACTCGGTACTGGGGCATTATACTGGATATACCATAATATATGCCATTATATCTACCATGATAATATACACTGAGTGTACAAAACATTAAGAACACCTGCTATGGTCCCTTATTGATGTCACTTGTTAAATCCACTTCAATCAGTGTAGATGAAGGGGAGGAGACAGGTTAAAGAAGGATTTTTACGTTTTAAGACAATTGAGACATGGATTATGTATGTGTACCTTTCAAAGGGTGAATGGGCAAGGTAAAAAATGTAAGCGGTATGGCAGTAGATGCCAGGCGCACTGGTTCGTGTCAAGAACTGTAACGCTGCTGGGATTTTCACGCTCAACAGTTTCCCGTGTGAATTAAGAATGGTCCACCACCCAAAGGACATCCAGCCAACTTGACACAACTGTGGGAAGCATTGGAGTCAACATGGGCCAGCATCCCTGTGGAATGCTTTCGACACCTTGTAGAGTCCACGCCCTGATGAATTGAGGCTGTTCTGAGGGCAAAAGGGAGAGGTGCAGCTCAATATTAGGAAGGTGTTCTTAATGTTTTGTACACTCAGTGAATGATGAGTTATATCTACCACTTAATATACACTTAGTTTATTAGGTACACCCATCTAGTACCGGGTTGGACCCTCCTGTAGCCATGAAAGGCTGCACTTGGTCAGGAACAATGTTCAGATACACTATGGCGTTCAAACGTTGATCAATTGGTATCAAGGGACCTAACGCGTGCCAGGAAAACATTCCCCACACCATTATACCACCGCCATCAGCCTGTACCGTTGACACCAGGCAGGCTGGGTCCATGGACTCACGCTGCTTACGCCAAATCCTGACTCTGCCATCAGCATGACGCAACAGGAACCGTGATTCGGCGGACCAGGCAATTGTTTTTCCACTCCTCAATTGTCCAGTGTTGGTGATGGCGTGCCCCCTGGAGCTGCTTCTTCTGGTTTTTAGCTGATAGGAGTGGAACCCTGTGTGGTCGTCTGCTGCAGTAGCCCATCTGTGACAAGGACCGACAAGTTGTGCGTTACGAAATGCCGTTCTGCACACCACTGTTATACTGCGCCGTTATTTGCCTGTTTGTTTGTGTCCCGCCTCTTAGCTTACACGATTATTGCCATTCTTTTCATCAACGAGCTGTTTTCACCCACAGGACTGCCGCTGACTGGATGTTTCTTGTTTGTCGCATCGTTCTCGGTAAACCCTAGACACCTTGTGCGTGAAAAGCCCAGGATGCCGTCCGTTTCTGAGATACTGGAACCGGCACGTGACTTATCATACCACGCTCAACCGCTTAGGTCACTCGTTTTGCCCATTCTAACGTTCAATCGAACAGTAACTGAATGCCTCAATGCCTACTTTATATAGCAAGCCATGTGACTCACTGTCTGTAGGAACGAACCATGTTCATGAACAGGGTGGTGTACCTAACTAACTGGTCACTGAGTGTATATATAAAGCAGGCAGACAGGCATGACGTCATTCAGTTAGGTTAGGTCCCTTGATATCATTTGTGCAATGTTTCTTTGCCCTGAAGAATTGTCTGTTCTGGAGGCAAACGGGGTCTGACCCGGTACTAGCCACTGAGTGTGTATACCATTTTATATCTACCATGATGATAATATATATATATATATATATATATATATATATATCTCTACTATGATAATATATGTTGGGGTTAATTCCATTTAAATTACAGTCAATTCAGGTAGTACACTGAAATTTCTCTTCTCTTCAATACTTCAATGAGGAAAATGTGGTATTGGGATTTGGTTTACTTTCTGAATTAAAATGGGATTTGAAATGTAATTGACCCCAACCCTGATATGTACCATTATCATCATTATGATGAACATTAGGCTATATCTACCATGATAAACCGGCCAGTCGTGCCTTCATATTTATTAAACTGAGTTCATTTACATACTCATGTGGATAATATGTAGGCTTTTATTCGTAAGAGGATGGCACATGAAACACATTTGTAATGTAATTTCTGAAAATATGCCATACTGAGATTGGTTTTAGAAATATATACTTATTTTGGGTATTTTAAATTCTTGTTTCTTAGAAATGCAGGGGTATTTTCTAATGGAGCGATGGCACCGAAGAGCTCTGAGGAAAAAAGGTGTTGCTAGTTGCTTCCGCAATAGTACAGTAATTCTGCAACTAATCCAGAATTCATTCTTAATTCTTGGCAATAATTCAGTATGTGACAAATCTCAGTGTAATTAATTACCAATGGTTACCCAGTATTAAGTGGTTTGTTATGGTAGTTAATGAACTGTAAAAGCAGGTACACAGATATAAGGCGCAATGTACAGGTAACCGCCAAAATAATGGACACTCCAGTAAATGAGGGATCGGTGTATTGAAAGCAGGTGCTTCCACACAGCTGTGATTCCTGAGTTAAACAATTTACATCCCGTCATGCTTAGGGTCATGTGTAAAAATGCTGGGCTGGGCATTATTTTGGCTACCATGGTTATGCCCTCATAGGATGACAATCCACAGGGCACGAGTGGTCACTGACTGGTTTGATGAGCATGAACAACTATGTAAACCCTATGCCATGGCCGTCTCGGTCACCAGATCTCAACCCAATTGAACACTTCTGGAGCGTCGTCTGAGACAGCGTTTTCCACCACCATCAACAAAACACCAAATTATGTTATTTCTGGTGGAAGAATGGTGTTGCATCCCTCCAATAGAGTTTCAGACACTGGTAGAATCTATGCCAAGGTGCTTTGAAGATGTTCTGTCTTGTGGTGACCTAACACCCTATTCAGAATCTTTATGTTGGTGTTTCCTTTATTTTGGCAGTTACCTGTAGGTGCAGTAACACAACAGTGTCCTTGTCCCAGAAGTGATCTTTATCACTGGCCTCGGCCTTATGGTAGATGTTCAATTCCCTTACATTTTTTACAAAACAATCTTATTGGTACTAGGGTTGCAAAATTCCTGGAACTTTCTATAAATTCCCTGGTTTTCCAGAAATCCTGGTCAGAGGATTCTGGGTTTGCTGCTTATTCCCTCCTGATTCTGGGAATCCTCCACTTGTTCAACCCTAATTGGTATTGTTTAAATTAAAGAAACATTTGTCAATTTCATGTAAGCACCTTTTTCTAAGAGGTTATTTTTTAAATTCTTCTGTTGTTTTTCTGTTCTGGGGTGACCTTTAACACACAGCTTTGGCCACATGATGAGCAAAGAGAAACGAGACTCCATTAGCAAAGAGGACCTGGCCCGGGCTATGCTGGTTACCATCACCAATAACATAGGCTCCATTGCACGCATGTGTGCCGTCAACGAGGTAACCACGCACACATTCTCCATACAGTTTGCATAATTACATATTAACATTTATTCACTCATTTACACTATATATATACAAAAGTATGTGGACACCCCTTCAAATTAGTGGATTTGGCTATTTCAGCCACACCCGTTGCTGACAGGTGTATAAAATTGACCACACAGCCATGCAATCTCCATAGACAAACATTAGCAGTAGAATGGCCTTACTAAAGAGCTCAGTGACTTTCAACCTGGCACCGGCATAGGATGCCACCTTTCCAACAAGTCAGTTTGTCAAATTTCTGCCCTGTTAGAGCTCCCCAATCAACTGTAAGTGCTGTTATTGATGAAGTGGAAACGTCTAAGAGCAACAATGGCTTAGCCGCGAAGTGGTAGGCCACATAAGCTCACAGAACGGGACCGGCGAGTGCTGAAGCACGTAGCACGTGAAAATCGCCTGTCCTCGGTTGCAACACACTACCGAGTTCCAAACTTCCTCTGGAAGTAACGTCAGCACAATAACTGTTTGTCGGGAGCTTCATGAAATGGGTTTCCATGGCCGAGCAGCCTCAAACAAGCCTTAGATCACCATGCGCAATGCCAAGCGTTGGCTGAAGTGGTGTAAAGCTCGCCGCCATTGGACTCTGGAGCAGTGGAAACTCGTTCTCTGGAGTGATGAATCACGCTTCATCATCTGGCAGTCAGACAAACTAATCTGGGTTTGGCAAATGCCAGGAAAACGCTACCTGTCCCAAGGCATAGTGCCAACTGTAAAATTTGGTGGATGAGGAATAATGATCTGGGGCTGTTTTTCATGGTTCGGGCCCCTTAGTTCCAGTGAAGGGAAATCTTAACACTACAGCATACAATGACATTCTAGACGAGTCTGTGCTTCCAACTTTGTAGCAACAGTTTGGGGAAGGCCTTTTCCTGTTTCAGCATGACAATGCCCCCGTGCACAAAGCGAGGTCCGTACAGAAATGGTTTGTCAAGACACCTTTGGGATGAATTGGGAACGCTGACTGCGAGCCAGGCCTAATCGCCAAACATCACTGCCCAACCTCACTAATGTTCTTGTGGCTGAATGGAAGCAGGTCCCCGCAGCAATGTTCCAACATCTAGTGGAAAGCCTTCCCAGAAGAGTGGAGGCTGTTTTAGCAGCAAAGGGGGGACCAGCTCCATATTAATGCCATGATTTTGGAATGAGCTGTTTGACGAGCAGGTGTCCACATACTTTTGGTCATGTAGTGTATGTTTTCACGAGAAGTAGTTGTCTCAAGGGCTTATTTAAATTTCCATGTTTAGTCAATTAGCAGACACTCTTACCCAGAGCGACTTAAAGTTGTTGATAGGAACTTGTTTTTAGCGTCACTGATAGTACAGACAGGACAATCAGTACAAGGCAGCTTAGTTCAACAGGGACACAGCAGTACAGATACAGATCTACTGTATGTAGCATTTCAAGGTCCAACTGACTTCTCAGCTCTGGCATATTGTAAGTTGATTCACAGGGCCGATGACAGCTCCACCTTGTGGTCATAATGAGTATTGTCCTTGCAATGTTGCTGCAGTATAATGTGTATGTACTTCTCTGCGTGTTTTGTAATATCAGTTTGTCAAAATAACTTGAATTGTCTCAATGAAAACATGTTTAAATGTTGACTGTTCCTGTTGTTATGATTCAGAACTGTTCATCTGTGTTTTGCAGGACTATTGGTTTATAATGGGGTTCTTAGTGGAAAACAAGTGAATTGGGATACGTGAACTATTTTACTACCGTGATCTTTTCACTTTCAGAAAATCGAGAGAGTTGTGTTTGTTGGGAATTTCTTACGGATCAACACTGTGTCAACTAAGCTGCTGGCCTACGCCATGGACTTCTGGTCCAAGGGACAACTGAAGGCCTTGTTCTTAGAACACGAGGTACAACACTTGATTTGGATTTAGAGATTCTGTCAGACTGGATGTAAACAAAGCTGTCAACTCTACTCCATAGCTCCCAGATTCCATAATCAATTGCCTTGATTCCATGAATGAGTATTGTAATAGTACTCGAACTGTATTTGCGTATTAGTAATAATACTATATTTACCACATTGTATGTTTTCTGTAGGGCTATTTTGGAGCGGTTGGGGCATTACTGGAGCTGTTAAAGTCGTCTGAGGAGCCATGAAGATATGCCCATGTCGTCTGTATAGAAGCTGCTGAAAGGTTTTCACGGAAGCCACCACAGGAAACTGGGGAAAAAAACTGGGAAAAGCCATTTAATAATTTAACTGTAAATATCCTTTCACTCCCTCTCCTAAAATCCCCTCAAATAGAGGTTTTAATATAACTAATGGAATGTCTCATGTCATGAACCCTGGGTGGCAGGTAAATGCTAAGGATCACAGAAACTGTGTTTGTTTTTGGCACTATGTGTAAATACCTATTTGTGTAGTTCTAGAGTGCACTAAAGCCAAAACCTGCTGAGATTTGACTTGTGTTGACAGTCCAGTTACGTCTGATGTATAGAGGAAAATTTGCTTATGTTCTGTCCAGCTATGTGTAAAAAAAAAAAAAAAGTCAAAAGGGGGAAAGGGTTTAGTTTCATTCGTATCAAATGAAGGGACCAAGAGGCTGTTTCATCATCATGGACTGGCCCTTTAATTAAGCGGGTCACACCAAGGGTCCACTCTCCGGTCGCCTGTGGCACACCCATCATCATAGCTTTATTATCAGAGCATGGTTAACAGTGATGGGGTGTTTTTAAAAACCATTGGTTCAACAACCTCCTCAAACTCTCTTTTTAGTGATGGAGTTTTGTGATCTGCCAGTATGTCAGTCACTTTTGCGTGATATGTCATGATCTTGGTACTTGCTGAATTATGAGTCTGCCTTTCTCACTAAGAAGGTGCCTCATCCTCTCCTAACCCTGGCCCATGACAACACCCACTCTACAGCCAGTCATGCTGTAGAATCGCCTAGTGTTTGAATTGCCTAGTAAAGACTTTTAATTTTATTTGTATCTATTGTAGTTGTAAGAAAGGTGCATAACTACTGCCAGCAGTTAGTCTATATAGGGATTTAAGAGATTTGTCTTCCTGTGTCTGTGGGAGTTCCTCACCCAGTGTAAAGGGTCCATTACCTGCAGTTTGGACAGGAAGTCTCTCTTTTGGCCCCCAAAGTAAATCCCATAGCTGCTATTAGTTGTTTTGTTCTAGTCATCAGTTAAAACTATTCAATGTGAATGTGCTTGTAACTAAAATATTGAAGGACCACCACAAGACATGTATTACCTGTTGGCCTTGGTATTTCAAACGGCAGCATTGACAGTGTCGTCCGGGTTTGGCCGGAGTAGGCCGTCATTGTAAATAAGAATTTGTTCTTAACTGACTTGCCTATTTAAATAAAGGTTAAATAAAATAAAAATTAATAAAAATTAACTGAGCAACAAGTAGTCAAAGAAACATTAAATGCATTGCATCCATCAACTTCTAAATTGCTTTGTTAGAATAATACTGTTGTCTCAACCTTTGGTATTATGACATCACAGAATGTTCTGTTTGTCCTTTTCGTTCCTTCGCTCCATGTTGGTTAATGGCCTCATCCTGTCAGGTGCCACTCTGTTGTAAAACTGGGTAGCAGTTCACACTTACTGGCTACTCGGTGCCATCCTCTTCTCAACTCAACCGTATGTGTTGCCTTTGGTGTTTTTAGTGGAAATAAACTGAACAAAAATATAAACGCAACATCCAGGCTGTATCACAATTGGCCCAGCGTTGTCCGGGTTTGGCCGGTGTAGGCCGTCACTGACTTTCCTCCTAGTTAAATAAAGGTTAAACAAATTAAAAAAAAAATATATATATATATTATAATAATTAGTGTTGAGCTAATTAGTGTTTAGCTAATTTCATTGAAATAAAAGATCCTAGAAATCTTCCGTACGCACAAAATTATTATTTCGCTCAAATTTTGTGAACAAATTGGTTTACATCCCTGTTAGTGAGCATTTCTCCTTTTGCCAAGGTAATCCATCCACCTGACAGATGTGGCATATCAAGAAGCTGATTAAACAGCATGATCATTACACAGGTGCACCTTGTGCTGGGGACAATAAACCGCCACTCTAAAATGTGCAGTTTTGTCACACAACACAATGCCACAGATGTCTCAAGTTTTGAGGGAGCTTGCAATTGGTATGCCGACTGGAAGACTGTCCACCAGAGCTGTTTCCAGATAATTGAATGTTCATTTCTCTACCATAAGCTGCCTCCAACGTCGTTGTAGAGAACGTCCAACTGGCCTTTCAACCGCAGACCACGTGTATGACGTTGTGTGGGCGATGAGTTGTGAACAGAGTGCCCCATTGTGGCGGTGGAGTTATGGTATGGGCAGGCATAAGCAATGGATAATGAACACATTTGCATTTTATCAATGGCAATTTGAATGCATAGAGATGCCGTGACGAGATCCTGAGGCCCATTGTCGTGCCATTCATCCCCCGCAATCACCTCATGTTTCAGCATAATGCACGGTCCCATGTCGCAAGGATCTGTACACAATTCCTGGAAGCTGAAAATGTCCCAGTTCTTCCATGGCCTTCATACTCACCAGACATGTCACCCGTTGAGTATGTTTGGGATGCTCTGGATCGACGTGTACGACAGCGTGTTCCAGTTCCCGGCAATATCCAACATCTTTTCACAGCCATTGAAGAGGAATGGGACAACATTCGGTGGTCACACCAAATTCTGACTGGTTTTCTGATCCATGCCCCTACCCGTTTCTTTTAAAGACCAACAGATCCATATCTGTATTCCCAGTCATGCGAAATCAATGGTTAGGGCCTAATGATTTTAGTTCAATTGACTGTTTTCCGTATATGAACTGTAGCTCAGTAAAATGTTAGAAATTGTTGCATGTTGCGTTTTATATTTTTGTTCAGTGTACATGTGTGTGCCATACATTTTCTTCATTTTAGGGGGGGGATTTCATATAAAGTGTTTATGCATCAGTGTGGCTGTTTGTGAAGGCTCCAGTTAGGCCCATTTAAAGTCAGAGCCCCACTGCAGCCAGCTGCCACATGGAGTTTAGTCAGGTCACCACATTTCATTCATCAGCATGGGTATTCTGACTTTTTATTTTCACAAAAAATCACAACAATCAACTTGTTTTTTGTAAAAAAAAAAAAAAAAAAGAAAATGACGATTTTTCAAACGTTCATTTTTGTGGTTGTATGTATTATTTGTTGTTCTATAGCCAGTCTGCTCTGAGAGTTATTCCAAGTACCCCCTGTTCCCAAACGTTGCATGTATGCGCTTATGATTGGATTAGACCTTACATTAGCCCCTGGTACTAGTCTGGATCAATGACTAAACCTTGGATTTCATTATTTATTACCCCCAATAGCTTTTCAAATGTATTTTAAAAGTATGTCCCAATTTTACATGTGTGTATCACAACTACTGATAAGATGAAATGAAGTGATGAAACACCTCAAGTCTCTAAACCAAGGGTGTCAAACTAATTCCACGGAGGGCCTAGTGTCTTCTGGTTTTTCCTTTTAAATGAAGACCTAGACAACCCAGATGAGGGGAGTTCTTTACTAATTAGGGACCTTAATTATTCATCAATCAAGTACAAGGGAGGAGCGAAAACCCGCAGACACTCGGCCTTCCGTGGAACGAGTTTGACACGTGCTCTAAACAATGTCCTGGAAAGATGTCAGTAACTGAAGTCCCTGTGCTGTGAGGAAGGCAGTATTAGGAAATGACGTTTCTCTTTGCTTCCAAAGCTCTAATTCCCTGGCCAGTGAAATTGTTGAGTCTAGTTTAAATTTAAAGTATTTTTCCTTTTTTAGTGGTCCATATGTTATATCCATGCATTAGTCACACCTGAAGACCACCTACAAGTCTAGTATTGAAGCATTGCGAGTACGTGACAGCCCTTCAAGTCAGTGTTTTAGTATGTTAGTCAACTCAATACGAAGCTCCTCTTCCTCAGTGTTTACACACTGTGTTTGCGTCTCATGAATTGAGCCATCAAAACTGTGTTACGTAAGAGCTGTGTTTTGTACAGTATTGTGTACAGAGATATTGCTTGCCACAGCACAAGGACAGCAATTACTTCATGCACCCGCTTTAAACCCATACTAAAGCGCTATTGAGTGATTGGCATTAAAGCAGAAGTCTTCAGAGTTATCCCTTACCCGACTCATGACAGTGTTGTTAATGAACAGGAGTTTGATCTCTGATAAGAGAACATGCTATGCAGTAACTTCGGTGTTGATCTCTTTGGTATAATGTTCTAGCAATGCTGCAAACTCTGCCAATAGCCCAAAATGAGTAAGTGGTTGTTCAAAGTTGTTTTGTAATGTTAAGAATTATGCAAACTTGCTCTGAGAATCCGGTTTTATCTTGAGTGAGTTTCTTCTGCTCGAGTCCTGCTGAATTTGAAATAAAACAGACTTTTATTCTGGAAGGTTTTAGAGGATGGACCTTCTATCATCGATCTGAATGTACACAGAGACCTATAAATATATCCACCAGCAATCTCTGCTAATGAAATGTCTAACCTGATGGTTATTTACAGTTTGTAAGGCTGCGTTTATACAGGCAGCCCAATTCTGATCTTTTGCCCAATTATTGGCAAAAGAGCTGATCTGATTGGTCAAAAGACCAATTTAGTGGAAAAAGATCCAAATTGGGCTGCCTGTGTAAATGCAGGCTTAGTGCTTAACTCTTGCTTAAGAAAAATGACAAAGGAACACAAAATATTCTGTTGCTATGTGTACGTACTGAAATTGACATTTTGTTTCTAAAAGGAATAAAATTGTACAGCTATAGAGATGTGTCAATTGGTGATTCTTGATGCTGTCAGGGAGAGGGGGGTTTGTTCAGATGGGAAAACATTTGTGGAGATAATAGGTGTTGGTTGAAACCTATAAGCATAATCACATTTCTCACAGTATCAAAAAAATATAGTTTCTTGCTTCTGTACAGTTGTGGCCAAAAGTTTTGAGAATGACACAACTATTAATTTCCACAAAGTTTGCTGCTTCAGTGTCTTCAGATATTTTTGTCAGATGTTACTATGGAATACTGAAGTATAATTACAAGCATTTCATAAGTGTCAAAGGCTTTTATTGACAATTACATGAAGTTGATGCAAAGAGTCAATATTTGCAGTGTTGACCCTTCTTTTTCAAGACCTCTGCAATCTGCCCTGGTATGCTGTCAATTAACTTCTGGGCCACATCCTGACTGATGGCAGCTCATTCTTGCATAATCAATGCTTGGAGTCAGACTTTGGACCCAAAATATCTATGTTTTGTTCCCCGAGCCACTTAGTTATCACCTTTGCCTTAAGGCAAGATGCTCCATCATGCTGGAAAAGGCATTGTTCATCACCAAACTGTTCCTGGATGGTTGAGAGAAGTTGCTCTCGGAGGATGTGTTGGTACCATTCTTTATTCATGGCTGTGTTCTTAGGCAAAATTGTGAGTTAGCCCACTCCCTTGGCTGAGAAGCAACCCCACACATGAATGGTCTCAGGATGCTTTATTGTTGGCATGACACAAGACTGATGGTAGCGCTCACCTTGTCTTCTCCGGACAAGCTTTTTTCCGGATGCCCCAAACAATCGGAAAGGGGATTCATCAGAGAAAATGACTTTACCCCAGTCCTCAGTAGTCCAATCCCTGTACCTTTTGCAGAATATCAGTCTGTCCCTGATGTTTTTCCTGGAGAGAAGTGGCTTCTTTGCTGCCCTTTTTGACACCAGGCCATCCTCCAAAAGTCTTCGCCTCACTGTGTGTGCAGATGCACTCACACCTGCCTGATGCCATTCCTGAGCAAGCTCTGTACTGCTGGTGCCCCGATCCCACAGCTGAGTCAACTTGCTGGACTTTCTTGGGCGCCCTGAAGCCTTCTTCACAACAATTGAACCACCCTCCTTTTGAAGCTTCCAGTCTGTTATTCGAACTCAATCAGCATGACAGAGTGATCTCCAGCCTTGTCCTCGTCAACACTCACACCTGTGTTAACGAGAGAATCACAGACATGATGTCAGCTGGTCCTTTTGTGGCAGGGCTGAAATGCAGTGGAAATGTTTTTTGGGGATTCAGTTCATTTGCATGGCAAAGATGGACTTTGCAATTAATTGCAATTCATCTGATCACTCTTCATGACATTCTGGAGTATATGCAAATAGCCATCATACAAACTGAGGCAGCAGACTTTGTGAAAATTTATATTTGTGTCATTCTCAAAACTTTTGGTCATGACTGTATTTCTACATTTCTGTTTTGTAGTCTTTGAGAAGTATGTTGATTTTGGGGAAATCTAGTTTCACGTTTATGTACAAGTGAATTCAGAAAGAGTGGGACATCACAAACTGGGACAGCTTAATCCTGATGGGTTCATTTCTGAATAGTTTACGCAGGGCTCTGGTTCTTGTGGTACTGTTATTAGTGCATTTCTGTCTTCTGAGTGACATCTATCCAACATATTAGCCCAACACATGATGCACTTCTGAAATCCTCAGATGTTTCCTAATCACACAAAATTGTATTGAATTGCCATTGGGGTACAATTAGGACTGTAATAATGGTGTCCCAGTTTATGTAACCTGCTGTCCCAGTCGACCAAATGCAAACTGAAAATATGGATTGTGACTCAGTGTACATAATTAATTGTAACAGATTATCTGTGATTAACAAGGAAATACATAAAATCCGTTGTATGGAATAATTATCAGATAGTTATATTTGAGCACACTAAACACAGGTTTAAGGTTTAATTTATACAGAAGATAATACCCACCAGAGGGCGAAATAGTCTTGAAAAAAATTGGCACCAACCAGGACTGAAAATGAACACTACTTCAACCTTAGGGAGCGCTAATTCCATAGAGCGGCGCACAATTGGCCCAGCGTCGTCCGGGTTTGGGTTTGGCCGGGGTCAGCTGTCATTGTAAATAAGAATTTGTTCTTTACTGACTTGCTTAGTTAAAATAAAGGTTCAATAAAAATAAATAACATGAGTACTCAAAAAAAAAAATTAAATGAATTAATTTTCTAAAATATATTTTTTAATGTTTAGCTCACATAATATAATTACAAAGTATGCATTCATGTGTCTGTAATAGAATACATTTGCCAAAAACGAATGTAGAGATTAATAAACACATTTATATAGCTTGCAAAATATATATATAATTGTTTTTTACAATTGAGGAGTACCAAGATATCCGCGCGGTGGCTTCAATACAGCGTACTGTACCCTGTTAGTCAGCCAGAGTTTATACACATCATTGATTTTACCTCGACGTTTGGCCATCAATACTCTCTGTAGTGGTATCCGTACAGGATCGAGGGAAAGGTGAACAGAGCAAATTACAGAGAGATCCTTGATGAAAACCTGCTCCAGAGTGCTCAGGTCCTCAGACTGGGGGCGAAGGTTCACCTTCCAACAGGACAACGACCCTAAGCACACAGCCAAGACAACGCAGGAGTGGCTTCGGGACAAGTCTCAGAATGTCCTTGACTGGCCCAGCCAGAGCCCGGACTTGAACCCGATTGAACATCTCTGGAGATACCTGAAAATAGCTGTGCAGTGACGCTCCCCATCCAACCTGACAGAGCTTGAAAGGATCTGCAGAGAAGAATGGGAGAAACTCTCCAAATACAGGTGAGCCAAAGTTGTAGTGTCATACCCAAGAAGACTGGAGGCTGTAATCGCTGCCAAAAGTGCTTCAACAAACTATTGAGTAAATGGTCTGAATACTTATGTAAATGTAATTATATATATATATATATATATATATATATATATATATAATTACATACACACAATACCCCATAATGACAAAGCAAAAACAGGTTTTTAGAAATGTTTTAGAAATGTTTGCAAATTTATATAAATATATTTATATAAATTTGCGAACATTTCTAAAAACCTGTTTTTGCTTTGTCATTATGGGGTATTGTGTGTATGTTGATGAGGGGTGGAAACTATTTCAATCCATTTTAGAATGATGCTGTAACGTAACAAAATGTGGAAAAAGTGAAGGGGGTCTGAATACTTTCCAAATGCACTGTATAGGCATTGACTTCAGAACCATGGATAGCACCGGGTCATTTGAAAGTGGTTTCTACAGACTGTACTGAGTACTCCCCAACCACACTTTTACCTCTGCAAATGAAATATATAGAAAGAAACTAAGCCAATATGAAAATAACTAGGCCTACAGTGTATTGCATTGTGGCCAATGGAATGGGTGGAGAAAAAGTCCAGCAACACTCCGTATTATTCAGACCCTCATATACTGTATCCATTCTACAGACCCTACTGAGTATTCCCTATAATACATTAACTGCGGCACCCAGAATAGTTTTTGCTCTATAAGCCAATATGTATTCCATATATAATACAGTATATATATTTAATAGTTAAAACGTTTTTTTTTTTACTTTAATTTAGACAGGGGGTCACTATTGAGACCAGGGTCTCATTCTCAGCCCTGTGAACACACAATGTAACCTTTATTTAACTAGGCAAGCCAGTTAAGAACAAATTGTTATTTACAATGACGGCCTACCCCAGATGTGCATCGCCCTATGGGACTCCCAATCACGGACGGACGTAATACAGCCTGGATTCAAACCAAGGACTGTAGTGACACCTCTTGCACTAAGATGCAGTGCCTTAGAGCGCTGTGCCACTCGGGAGCCTGAGTATACAGCCGATACAGAGAGAGGGTCTGAGGGTTGGATCTCCAATTAATACAGGAGCCGAGGTACTGCTTTTTATTTGTTTTTAAGTAGCCAATGCTGAGCCCTTCTTGTATGCAGAGACACCCATACAGAAAAGCTATATATATCCATATATATCAAATAACGTGATTTAAAAATATATGATCATATTTAAAACCCATACAGTGCCGTGAAAAAGTATCTGCCCCCTTTCTAATTTCCTCTATTGCATATTTTTGACACTGAATGTTATCAGATCTTCAACCAAAACCTAATACTACAGTAGATAAAGGAAACCTGAGTGAACAAATAACACAATAATTACATACTTGCTTCATAAACAAAGTTATGCAACACCCAATGCCCCTGTGTGAAAAAGTAATTGCCCCCTTTACACTCAATAACTGTTTGTGCCTCATGTAGCTGTCATGACTCCAACCAAATGCTTCCTGTAGTTGTTGATCAGTCTCTCACGTCGCTGTGGAGGAATTTTGGCCCACTCTTCCATGCAGAACTGCTGTAACTCAGCGACATTTGTGGGTTTTCAAGCATGAGCTGCTCGTTTCAAGTCCTGCCACAACATCTCAATTGGGATTAGGTCTGGACTTTGACTAGGCCATTCCAAAACTTCAAATGTGTTGCTTTTTAAAAATGTTCATGTAGACTTGATTGTGTGTTTTGGATCATTGTCTTGCTGCATGACCCAGCTGCACTTCCACTTCAGCTCACAGACGGATGGCCTGACATTCTCCTGTAGAATGATCTGATACAGAGCAGAATTCATGGTTCCTTCTATTAAGGCAAGTTGTCCAGGTCCTGAGGCAGCAAAGCATCCCCAAACCATCACACACTATCAGCACCATGGTTCACCGTTGGTATGAGGTTCTTACTGTGGAATGCAGTGTTTGGTGTTCGCCAGGCATAATGCGACCCGTGTCGTTCAAAGCTATACTTTTGACTCATCTGTCCATAGAACATTCTTCCAAGAGTCTTGATGATTATCCAGGTGCTTGCTCTAGCACTAGATCAATAGGGTCTGTAGAATGTTGTTTTTTTACATTCATTTACCTAAGCACCATTTCTCAATGTGCTCCACCTTATAATATCTATTTTGTATAAAGTAGCTGTTTTCTTTAACTTAGATTTTCCCCCGATGTAGTTTTAATTTTGTAACATTATTTTTGACATTATGCACTATGCAAAGCTGCAAAAAATGATTGATTTATTCTCATACACATAGCGTTTAACCGCAGACTTTTATTTTGAAGGCAAAATCGGAAATACGATATTGTTAATGTTGCTGCTGGGACACTAATGTTGCTGCCATAACGCTAATGTAGTTAGCTGCGTGTTCACATTTTCTAACTAATCTAAAATATGTGCCATTTACTAGGCAGGATTTGAGCCATACCGATAGTTTGCTGCACCTTCTCCACAAAACTGCCTTGGATCAGTCGTATAGTTGCAAGCCATGAGTTCCAACAACGTTTCCCTGTCAAAAGGTAAACATGCCGTGCTAACTAGCAAACAAGTTGAAGCTAGCTACGAAAACTGTTGTTATTTAGCGATATTTCAGAAAAAAAATGGAGCTAGTTTATGACAAGGGTTAATGTAATCTGTAAAAGTTTTGACGATGGCATAATAGCTAGCATTCCTGTCATTTCGTAAGACTGCGACCTTGACTTGTTGCCTCCTGTGTTGGCTAGCCAGGCAGTTACTAAAGACTTCACAACCATTTCCCCATAAATAAACTATATTAACTAACTACAACTGATGCGTGTCAAGAAATTACGGCGACAAAACGCTCTGGAAAACGGTTTAAATTATAACTAAATTATAATTTTATGTCGACTTTGTTCATGGAAAACCGTATCAAGCGAGTTAAGGGTTTTTCGCATACTCTGTTGTTAAAGTCCAGAGCTTCTCTGTTGGATATTTGAAGTGGAAGTTATGGGACTCTCTCGTGTGCTTCTATTATGGGGAAAAGTTCACAATGAAACGGACATTAAATAAGGACAATGATACATTTGCATCTGGCCATCACATTAATTTCGATGCCATTATAGTCTACTATGGCCTGCATTTGATACAATAAATATGTTGGAATGGCGAAATCACTAGACTCATTCATTGGGGGGGGGGGGCAGTGCCCCTGTCACAATTTTGGACCCCCTTGTGGCCCCCCTAAATATGGAGTATGAAATAATTTTTGCATAACTAATGTTTGCTATCGTTCTTTTTTTACATCTGTTATTAGACAGTGGCAACGCGGAACACTAATTAAACCCACACATTTACTAGAGGGACATGGTCATTGGCCTGCTAATGCCTGCAATGCAGTGAAGAAAACCATATGACAACAATAACTAATGTCTAATGTATGGCCCCTCTAACAGTACAACTGGCCCCAGCTTGGCCCCCCCTTAGTTGAAATCGTCTAGAACTGCCACTGCCTGGAGCTGGCAAAGGATTTAATAAATATCCTATAACTTCAGTTTATTGCTTACTGCTGTTGTAGCCTTCTGTTATTATGCGATTATTAACGCCCAAGTTTAGTTAATTCAATTGGAAGTTATCAATTGTGATCACGGTCACAGCTCGCCTCTATTGCAATTTGCAGATCAGCTGTTAGAATGGTTGCATTAGATTGACAGAAACAAGTCAGACAGATTAGGCTAAAGTAAAAAGCCAAACACTGGCTGTTGTTGACAAGCTTATTCAGTTCATATTAATATTTGATTCAGTGATTGAAATTAATGATGTGGCGAGTTTAATAAAGGCGAATTATATTTTCTCCTGCAACATCTTTGCATTTTATGTCGCTACAGGTTACGCCGATATTCCTTCTTAATTTCGCTCGATAACGTTATGCGAAAAAAGGGTTCATATGAGGTGGAGAAGAGTATTTCTCTGTAAGGCAGAGTTTCCCAAACTAGGGGTCGTGACTTGGGGTCACGAGAGAAAATTTGCGCATGGTTCATAGAACCGGGCTTATGCCGGTATCCTGTAGCTTCTACATGCGGTTGTAATCAACGGAGCAGTTTCTGTTTTCTTCCAACAAATGTGTCTATCTTTTGAATGGTTTATGCTACAAAATATTATAACCCCATAACTGAAAGGTAAGACTCTCAGGAACATGTGAATATGCACTCTACTATGCCCACAATCCATTAGAACTGAGTGGATAAGACCAGGCACTAAATCAGACAGTGGGGGAAAAATAACTTCTACACAGAAGATCTTACCACATCATCTTCTGAACTTCCCAATACCTTTCAGATGCATTTCAGTCACTTCAAACCAAACCTCCTTCAGATTGAAATACTGTCAATAATACCAGGAGCATGCCTCCCGAGTGGCACAGCGGTCTAAGACACTGCATCGCAGTTCTTGAGACCCACGGCACACAATTGGCCCGGCGCTGTCCGGGTTAGGGGAGGGTTTCACCGGCCGGGAAGTCCTTGTCCCATCGAGCTCTAGCAGCTGGCTTCCGAGTTAAGCGAGCAGTGTGTCAAGAAGCAGTGCGGCTTGGCAGGGTCGTGTTTCGGAGGACGCATGGCTCTCCACCTTCACCTCTCCCACCTCTCCGTACAGGAGTTGCAGTGTTGGGACCAGACTGTAACTACCAATTGGATATCACGAAACTGGGGAGAAAAAGGGGTAATAAAAATACCAGTAGCCACAGCAGCCATTATGGAATTGCATGTTGCGTTGAACAACAAAGGAGCTGATTGGCTGACCCTGCCATTCCAAAATGGCTATGGTGGCTACTGGTAACTAGCATGAGGATGGAAAGGGCAGTTTTTCAGGAAAACTAGCAGTATTTCAATCTTCTCGATGTATCAGTGTGGATAAAGATAACATGTGGAGTACAATGGCATATCCCATCCCTGCATTGAGGTCTGTTTTTCGACACGTATCTCGCATCAGCTCCACGGTGTCCTAATGATTGCGTTCCGACCTCTGTGCATCTCAGTGTAAACAAGCATAATGGAAGGGTGGGTATCTTCTGGCAAGCAGCCACCATCCCATTCCATTCCATTAAATGTATCAACGTTAAAGCAACAAAATGTGACAACTGCAAGGTTTGGATTCTTTACAGAGGCAGTGCAATACATTAGAATGTAATATTCTTATTAAAGTGTGGTTGTAGCCCTACCTAAACTAGATACTGGATCAGAGTCTTAAGTTTTATTTATTTTTAACCTTTATTTAACTATGCAAGTCAGTTAAGAACAAATTATTATTTACAATGACGGCCTACCAGAAGGCCTCCTTACAGGGGCTGGGATCAAAAATAAAAATGTAGGACAACAAACACATCACGACAAGAGAGACACCACAACACTACATTTAGAGAGACCTAAGACAACAACACAGCATGGCAGCAACACATGACAACAACACAGTAGTAACACAACATGGCAGCAGACAACATGGTAGCAGCGCAAAACATGGTACAAACATTATTGGTTACAGACAACAGCACGAAGGTAGAGACACCAATACATCACGCAAAGCAGCCTGTCTAAGTTTCTGTTTTTGTTTTACAGCTGAATTGGCAGCAGCCATCGGCGTGACTGCAGGAGCTACAGCTGCGGGCATCCTCCTCTTCCAGTACTTCTCCAAGGGGTCAGGGGTCAAGCCCAAGGTCAACCTGGACCTGCAGAAAGACAACCCCAAAGTGGTGCATGCTTTTGACATTGAAGACCTGGGGGACAAGGCAGTGTACTGCAGGTGTTGGAGGTCCAAGAAGGTAGGCTAGCTGTCGATCTGATACTCTGTTTGATTTCCGTTTGATGGAAATGAAGCAGAGAGAAGTATTAAGATGTGGCTCCTATACATGAGTCATGTCTTAACCACTAGAATTTCATAGACACGGCATGGAAAGATGTTGTGGTTGTTAGGAGTGCTTTCCTAGAATCAGCCAACTAAAACAGACTGTAGGTTAGTTAGGCAACGTTATTAATTGCATTTGAGCAGGAACAAGGCAAGGAAGATGTGTTTTTGTGGAATCTAACAACTTTTCTCGCCCCCTAGTTTCCCTACTGTGATGGCGCTCACGCTAAACATAACGAGGAGACGGGGGATAACGTCGGTCCCCTCATCATGAAGAGGAAAGAGGCCTGAACAATCAATCAATCAATCATCCATGTGATTCCATGACTGCCGCTGCTAATATACGGACCCCAACAAGTGCTCTTCGCTACAGAAAGGATGGAACAGGTTGACTTGACACGTGTACACTTGGTAGTTACTCCGAAATTGAACAGTAATACCCTGACTACGACGCTCGCGTCGCAAAATAAATTTAGAAATCTATATTGTTCAAGTATTGCACCCACACTGCTCACGAGCGTCTGCATTGCCAAGGGCAAAAATAGAAGTCGGTTCTATTTGTGACGCTGATCGTGCTGCAAGTCCTGCCTCTCCCATCTCCTCATTGGTTTATAGAAGCAGGTACCCACGTGCCATCTCCTCATTGGTTATACCCACGTGGGTGATTGAAAGACGAACCGTGTTGTCGGTCGTCGTAGTAAGCTAGCTAAATTGCCATGAATGTTTAATACTTTTTGACCTGTCCCCAAATTAATGTAATTGGTTCAGAGTTTGTTTTGATATTTTAACCTGCGTGTCGTGATCGTGTTTGGTGTGGGGGGACAAAATACATGTATGCACGATGGCGCACGCGTGCAGTCGGTTTAGGTTCCGTGTAACAGTCATTTCGTTACTCTATGTTAATAACCAAATAATCACTTTTTGGTTGTAATTTATTGATTGATCGAAGCAACACTTATCCCAGGATCAAACAGTTATACAATTTTGTTGAAATTACTTGTGATAATACCTAGAATGATGGTAGATCATTTCAGTGTGATTACCGAAGAAACGGGCTGTGGAAGTACTGTAAAATAAAGTGCAAGGCTGGTTGTATTTATTTAATTGAGCTGTGGTTTCTGTGCATTTTGTGATTTTCAGAATGCAAAGACTTACTTGTATGTTTGATCAATGTCTGCCTACCCTTTTTTTTTATATACCATAGAGATGTATAGACTTCACAACGTTGTATCCGTCCCAGTATGGCGTCTTTGAACGCACGGGCAGCGCCATTGAGACCATCTCCATTTTGAAGTAGTTAATTCTTCTTCTTCTACTTCTATGAGTTGGTAAACAAACTGAAAGGGTGAATAACTCAACAAGATATCCCAGTCTGACTTCATGCCCCAACGTCCTTGGATAAACCCCAAATTCTGTGACAAATGTGTTAAATGTAGGCACACAAAAACAACTCCACGGTTAAGTTTGGGCATTAATTGCGACTGGGCTCGCTAAATCGTTGTGGACAGATGGCAGAGGGGTCAAAGTTGTGAGATCCTGCTCCGTAGAGCGCACGTTCAGTCTCCGTGTGGGGCACTCGTTTATAGTTATTAATTTTTTTGTCCCCTAGTGAACAGTTTTGACGGTATCTCCCAATTTCTTGAGGACATGCACAAACGTAAAATTTCGCAATGGATCTGGAGTGATTCCTCTGGCATACTCCCACCTGGAGTGTGTTGTTTGAACAGGTATAAAGCCATTTTACTGACACCTGCAGTTATGGAATGTTTACTCCCGAGTATAGTTCATTGGCTGATCTCTTCTGATGACCTGGATGGACTTAATGGAGATCCTTCCTTAACCCATAGGAAGTCCCACCCAGTTGACTACTTCAAAATGGTGAAAGTCCTCAATGACGCTGCCCATGCTAGACCAGGCTTTTGGGATACAATAGTCCTCTATCATTCTGTATGGCTGATACTCCAAAGTTTTTCCTGACCACGGGACCTGATCAGGGATATCTCTGGACCTTTTCTTGGAAGCCATAACTAGGTACTTTACATGGTTGTAGTCCATATAACCATAACTAGGTACTTTACATAGTTGTAGTTCATATAACCATAACTAGGTACTTTACATAGTTGTAGTCCATATAACCATAGCTAGGGCCCAGAGTTTTTCCATGTTTAGGTCATGTGGTTAGGAAAAACGTCTGGTCCTACTGAAGCATTGTCAAGGAAACGGTGAGGTTTGATTTGTTTTGATTCAACTTGTGAAATCAAATTGTGTAAATGGTGTCAATTTTCAATGCATTTGGGAGATAAAGGTTCTGCAGGTTTCTTAGTTGGAGGGGAAGGATTGCATTGTTGCCCTAAGTGTTAACGGTGAAGCAACAAGTCTAAACTTGTTCTATACTACATCCCAATTGGATTCCTGGGTTGTGTTCAGTAGGCAAGAAACATTTGTGGAATGTAGTGAAACTAGGAGGTAGTCTACTTGAACATGAGAAATACTGAACACAGCCCTGTACTAAACGCGTTTAGTAGCTGAATCTGCCAACCAGCTTTTTCAGTCACACCCAAGGGGTGCACATTTAGGTTTTTTGCCCTAGCATTGCACAGCTGAATCAAATAATGAACTTAGCATCAAGCTTCAATTATTTGAATAAGAAGTGTAGTACTAAGGCAAAAAAATGAAATGTGCACCGGGGGAGGGGGGGATAAGAATGTGTAGGTAATGTGTACTGTTTGTGTGATCTCTGATTTCCACAATATGTGATTTCATCCAAATCCATCACTTATTTATCAATAAAAACCAATATCGATGTTCCTCTAGTGCTAGACATTGTGTTATTTCCAAATGCTGTGCGCCAGTTCACACCAAAGTAATGTATTAGATTGAACCTTTCAATTAAAATAAATCAAAGGGATTTAATGGAAGGAATATGAGGTGTGAATATCAAGCATATTCCTCTCCCCAAAAGGTGTGCTCATTCAGAACTTCCTCTCTGGCTGATGTGTAGGCATAGGTGATGCAGACCTGGATCAAATTTTTTCAAATGTGCTGCACTTTATTAGGTATGCCTGGTAGCCTACGATCATTACAATGGAAATAGACGTGAAAGTGGAATCTTGCCTTGACCAGTTTCAACACCAAGGACGGCAACAATTTCTTACCTATAATTTTAAACTTCTTGATTAACTTTTAAATTGCTCTCTTTCTGTGTGTGAGTGGTTGTAGGCATGGTATGCATAGGTACATCTGAAAACTGTCCTTTTCTTTCTTTTTTTTTTACAGTTGGTGCAATTTTTACAGGTACAGTATATTGTTGATAGATTTAATGGTATAACGGTTAATGATAACTACTGATGGAGTTAATTCAAGGGTCTCTATATCCAACCCTTAATGATTAATTTAGATAGGATAACCAAATATTACATTTTTTATTTAACTAGGCAAGTCAGTTAAGAATAAATTCTTATTTACAATGACGGCCTAGGAACAGTGGGTTAACTGCCTTGTTCAAGGGCAGAACGACAGATTTTTACCTTGTCAGCTCAGGGATTCGATCTAGCAACTTTCGGTTACTGGCCCAATGCTCTAACCACTAGGCTACCTGCCGCCCCATACACTAACCACTAGGCTACCTGCCGCCCCATACACTCTAACCACTAGGCTACCTGCCGCCTCATACACTCTAACCACTAGGCTACCTGCCGCCCCATACACTCTAACCCCTAGGCTACCTGCCGCCCCATACACTCTAACCACTAGGCTACCTGCCGCCTCATACACTCTAACCACTAGGCTACCTAATTCAGATCAATTAGTTATTCCAGTAATTCATCAGTAAATGATCTTGAATATTAATTAGCCTAAAGTCACAACGTCGTTGCGTAGTCGAGAAGGAACCTGCAAGTAAGGATTTCGTTGGACGATGTATACCATGTGTATCCCATACATGCGACTAATACAACTTGAAACTTAAATTAAAGGGTAACTACACTCAAATAAAAATGCCTTAGTTTTTTGCCCAGACCTCAAAGGTGGTCTGCTGATGTGGTTTAAGCATTGTTGTGGACAATGTTGTTTTTCTATTTTTCTATTGAAAAAGTGTGACTTTGGGCATGAAAACCTGAGAAAAATTGGGGAAATCAAAAACCTGTGAATTTCTGACTCAGTTGACAGTGTCATGTATCTATTATTTCAATAGTAGGCCTACTATTAGCCTACTGCACAGTACAGCTTGGGTTGGCCTGACTGAAAGACCAACATGGGATTGATCATTTTAGGTTATTCAGAGTGTATGTCACTGTTTGTCACATATTTTTCCCACACAGGGCACAATTCCTTGGCCCAGGCAGGCCGTTTAGAAAATGATTGGCAAAATTAGAGTATATCGGGGTGCGTGGACATCGACTCTAGGCAGTTAAGGACAGAGCCATAGATACGATATCTGTAAATGGCTCTGGTTAAGAGCTCTCAATTCTCAAAAATCAGGAAGCAGCACTTTCTAGATCAGGTGACGAAGCAGAGCGAAGTATTTAGCTGGTGCTAAGGATGTAGCATGTGACACATTTTTATGTTTCTATAGTCGGACAGGATTAGAGATGGATCATCGACAATTGACATTGTCTGTCCACGTAAACAGTGTTCTGTTTTTTTTATCAACTTTGAACTAATTTAACCGATTTGATGACCCATGTATTTCCGGTAGTACCAGGGTAAAGTGCAGTAAAGTGCTGCTCTTTGGACTTTTAGATTCTACTAAGCTTGTAGGCATAGTTACTCTCTCCAGTCTATCTATGGACATCCTCACTTCGTCCGGAATACTGCTAATAACACACTAGTAGTCTCTAGTGCTCCACTTTTGACCACATGGGGGCTCATTGAGATGCACCCTGTCCTTTGGTACAGACCTGCTGAGAAACAGACACCTCACAAGTCCTCAACTGGCAGCTTCATTAAATAGTACCTGCAAAACACCAGTCTCAACGTCAACAGTGAAAAGGCGACTGGGATGCTGGCCTTCTAGGCAGAGTTCCTCTGTCCAGTGTCTGTGTTCTTTTGCCCATCTTAATCTTTTCTTTTTATTGGCCAGTCTGAGATATGGCTTTTTCTTTGCAATTCTGCCTAGAAGGCCAGCATCCAGGAGTCGCCTCTCCATCTCTTTATCACGGACCAACCTCTCCCCATCATTACAACCATTGAGTCAATGTGCTTTGACCAATACAGTTAACAATCTAAGGTAACAGTCTCCTGAACTTGCTCAAGAGTGTCACAATCGTCTGAAGGAGAGGACCAAGGAGCAGCGTGTGTTGAGTTCCACATCTTTATTTAAATGAAACTCACAAAATAAACAAACAAAGCACAACAATCTGACACAGTGTAGCACATACACCCAAACACAGTATAATCACCCACAACCCAGGTGGGGGAATGAACAAACTATATAGGATTCTCAATTAGAGGCAACGAACAACAGCTGCCTCTAATTGGGAACCACACAAAACCAAAACATAGAAAACTCTAGAAACCCCTAGTCACTCCCTGACCTAACACACCATAGAGAACCCAGAGGGCTCTCTATGGCCAGGGCGTGACAAAGAGCCACGTTGTTCATTACCAGATTTAGCTGAGGTCTAGAACTAAGGAAATTATTTGAATACAATGCTTTTAGTTTTAGAGATGTTCAAGACTAGTTTATTACTGGCCACCCATTCTAAAACTGACTGCAACTCTTTGTTTAGGGTTGCAGTGATTTCACTACCTTTGGTTGCTGATGTGTATAATGTTGAATCATCTGCATACATAGACACACAGGCTTTACTTAAGGCTAATGGCAGGTAATTAGTAAAAATAGAAAACAGTAAAGGCCCAAGAGAGCTGCCCTGTGGCACACCACACTTTACATGTTTAACATTATACAAGCTTCCATTAAAGAAAACCCTCTGTGTTCTATTAGATATCTTTGAATCAATGATATAGATGAGGTTGAAAAGCCATAGCACATACTTTTTTTCAGTAACAGGTTATGGTCAATAATATTAAAGGCTGCACTAAAATCTAACAGTACAGTTCCACAATCTTCTTGTTATCAATTTCTTTCAACCAATCATCAGTCATTTGTGTCAGTGCAGTACATGTTGAGTTCCCCTCTGTAAGCAGTTTGCTAAGAGATGGCAGCAAGCTGATAGATCGGCTGCTGCTTAACTATTCTTGGGTAGCAGAATTACTTTGGCTTCCTTCCAGGCCTGAGGACAAAGACTTTCCTCTAGGCTCAGATTAAAGATATGACAGATAGGAGTGGCTAAAGTCAGCTACCATCTTCAGTAGCTTTCCATCTAAGTTGGCAGTGCCAGGTGGTTAGTCATTATTGATAGACAACAATAATTGTTCCACCACTCCCATACTTACTTTACAAAATTCAGACTTAAAATGCTTTTCTTTCATCACTTGTTCTTTTTATGCATGAATACGATGGTTCACTGTTTGTTGTTGGCATTTCCTGCCTAAGGTTGCCTACTTTGCGATTGAAGTAATCATGAAAATAATTGCGAACATCAAATGGTTTTGTGATAAATAAGCAATCTCATTCGATGAATTTGTCTTTCTGCCCGTAATTTCACTATCAGGGCTCTCCAACCCTGTTCCTTGAGGGATACCGTCCTGTATGTTTTCACTCAAACCCTGTTCCTGGAGAGCTACCGTCATGTAAGTTTTCACTCCAACCCTGTGCCTGGAGAGCTCCCATCCTGTAGGTTTTCACTCCAAACCTGTTCCTGGAGAGCTCCCATCCTGTAGGTTTTCACTCCAACCCTGATCCTGGAGAGCTCCCATCCTGTAGGTTTTCACTCCAACCCTGTTCCTGGAGAGCTACCATCCTGTAGGTTTAACTCCAACCCTAATCTAGCGTACCTGATTCTAATAATTAGCTGGTTGATAAGATGAACCGAGAAAAACTCAAGCTAGATTCATTCACCACACTTGCATTTCACAAGGCATTTCACAATGCATTTCTCAAGGCATTTCTCAAGACATTCACAAGGCATTTCAAAAGGCATTCACAAGGCATTTCAAAAGACATTTCACAAGTCATTTCACAAGGCATTTCACAAGGCATTTCACTGTAATTCTGCATTTGACATTGAAACTTGAAACCAGGTTAGTTACAACTGGGGTTGGAGTGAAAACCTCCAGGAAAATAGTTAATGCTGGTTTGCCTGAGGCTGATGCCGTGCAGGAGTTTGTACACATGCATATACACACACTCATTAAAATAAACACATACAATAATACACACATACATGTATTAGTGCCAGACATGCACACAAACATATACAGTTGGCATTGCTGTTATGATTTTAGTTTTCCTTGATGTCCTTTGTTTTAAATTTATTATTATAAAAAAATATATTAAAAAAATGCATTGTTGTTTGCTGTTTTCTTCTGTCTTTTCCTTTTTTCTCTTTAGTTCATTCTCTTAGCATTTTTTATTTTTCTTCCTGGGGGGGACTGTGGGAGGGGTCTCGAATGGTTGAGGGACAGCTATTGGGGAACTGTGGGGGGATCTTGGAGGGTTCGGGTTCACGTTTTTTGGCCTGGTGGTAGATCGGTCAACATGCCCTTTAGCAGGGCATTGACCCTGGATGCTTCTGTGTGTCGCTCTGAATGGGAAACTGTTGGATGACTGGTGTGATGTGGTTGTTGAGCGGCTTCACTGCAAGTATATGGTATGTTTCGAATATTCAATAATAAAAAATATATTATAATATATATTTTTTTAAAGTGCAGCTTCTGGATGCTCCTTATTAATTCCATCAGACTAACAAAGATTTTTAACAGCATCAACATAAGAGTCACAGCAAAATCTTTTGTATGATCTCTTATCCACTATTTTAGGCCCAGATTTTGAAGCCTTTCCTGGATATAGACACTATATTGTGATCACTGCATCCAATGGGTATGGATACAGCTTTAGAGCAGAGTTCTACAGCATTAGGAAAAATGTGATCAATACATGTGGATGATTTTATTTCCTGTAGATTACGTGCTGCTGTGCGATTTGTTGCTAACGTTTCTTTGCTACCTGCCAAATTTACGTTTTTTGCTTTTTAATTACCGTTTTATATTTGCCCTTCACTCAACTTCTTTTATTAAACTTTTTCACCCCGGACGATTTATCTGGACATCTGTTCTACAAGACCTCCACCAGCCTAAGCCAAGTAGTAACATTAACATTGTGCCTTCTAATTGCAGTCGCTGTACTCATAATATACAGGAGAATGTTCGCCTAATGGCGAGGATAGCTGTGCTGCAAGCCCAGCTTCAGATGCAATCGTTAGGCAAGGGTAATGTAAGTGTAGGAAAGGATGGAACAGCGTCTGTGCCACCAAGTACAGATAGTAGTATAAATCCCCTCGCACAGTCTCCGCAGCCGGACAATTTTCTCATGGCTTCTGGAAGGAAATGCTGTAGGAATGCTCAACCAGTGTCGCTCATTCAGCCAACAGAAACTTTCAACCGGTTCTCCCCAATTTAATGCTAAATTGTAATTATTTCGCCTCTATGGCCTATTTATTGCCTTACCTCCCTACTCTTCTACATTTGCACACATTGTGCATAGATTTTTCTATTGTGTTATTGACTGTATGTTTGTTTATGTGTAACTCTGTGTTGTTGTTTTTGTCGCACTGCTTTGTTTTATCTTGGCCAGGTCGTAGTTGTAAATGAGAACTTGTTCTCAACTGGCCTACCTGGTTAAATAAAGGGTAAATAAAAAAAATAAAAATTAAGCAACAAGACGGAGTCAGAGGCAGAGCCTTCTCTGATCTCTCCTCCACCCGTTACGGGGTCTGAGACGCCGAAGCCTCCCACCATTAGCTCTGACAAATTGAAAACCCTAGTCATTGGCGACTCCATTACTCGCAGTATTAGACTTAAAACGAATCATCCAGTGATCATACACTGTTAACCAGGGGGCAGGGCTACCAACTTTAAGGCTAATCTGAAGATGATGCTGGCTAAGGCTAAAACTGGCAAGTGTAGAGAGTATAAGGATATTGTTATCCACGTCGGCACCAACGATGTTAGGATAAAACAGTCAGAGGTCACCAAGCGCAACATAGCTTCAGCGTGTAAATCAGCTAGAAAGATATTCACATGGAAAAGTCCAAAGACCCAGTCCAAAAGGCTTTCAAAGCCATCATCAACTCAGTGGGTTTTGTCCAACATGTCTCTGGACCTACTCACTGCCACAGTCATACAGTACTCTGGACCTAGTTTTGTCCCGTGGAATAAATATAGTGGATCTTAATGTTTTTCCTCATAATCCTGGACTATCGGACCACCATTTTATTACGTTTGCAATCTCAACAAATAATCTGCTCAGATCCCAACCAAGGATCATCAAAAGCTGTGCTATAAATTCTCGGACAACCCAAGGATTCCTAGATGCCCTCCACCTACCCAAGGACGTCAGAGTACAAAAATCGGTTAACCACCTAACTGAGGAACAAAATTTTACCTTGCGCAATACCCTAGATGCAGTCGCACCCCTAAAAACAAAAAACATTTGTCATAAGAAACTAGCTCCCTGGTATACAGAAAATACCCAAGTCCTGAAGCAAGCTTCCAGAAAATTGGAACGGAAATGGCGCCACACCAAACTGGAAGTCTTCCGATTAGCTTGGAAAGACAGTACCATGCAGTATCGAAGAGCCATCACTGCTGCTCGATCATCCTATTTTTCCAACTTAATTGAGGAGAATAAGAACAATCCAAAATGTATTTTTGATACTGTCGCAAAGCAAAATAAAAAGCAGCACCACTATTGTTTTCCCTATATATTTTACCTCTTGGTGATGTCATTCGGAAACATAATGTTAACTTTCACTGCTATGCAGACGATACACAGCTGTACATTTTGCTGAAACATGGTGAAGCCCCAAAATTGCCCTCCCTGGAAGCCTGTGTTTCAGACATAAGGAAGTGGATGGCGGCACATTTTTTACTTTTAAACTTGGACAAAACAGAGATGCTAGTTCTAGGTCCCAATAAACAAAGAGATCTTCTGTTGGATCTGACAATTAACCTTGATGGTTGTACAGTTGTCTCAAATAAAACTGTGATGGATGTAAGGAATGTCCCCACACACTCTGGTAGCTTCATGGCTGGGATAGGTTATTTCCTCTTCCGGCTCACAGCTTCAGGATAGTCCTTGTTGAGGAAGATGTACGTTCCTCTCAAGTTCTTGGCTCTTTCCAGAATAACTAAGTTGTCCTTGAACCTCATGAACTTGACCACTATTGGCCTGGGCCTGTCACCTGGGCCGGTGGTGGGTTTTACAGTCCTGTTGGCGCGCACCACCTCAATTTTCCTGTGGTCCATCTTCAGTTTCTCAGAGGATAATTCCCCCAACTTTGTCCTCAGACTCCATTCAGGTCTCATGTGGAGATTCTGCGATTCCGTCCACAACAATGCTCTACCTTGATTGTCCCTGGAGATAATCTGATTTCTCCATCATTGTTACCATGGATTCACACACAAAACTGATGTTCTCTCTCAATGACTTACAGATTGCTGTCATCTTGCTGTTCACCTGTTTAAACTCACCGAGCTGATCCTGGGAGAACTGCTGAGAAGAGATGTGTTCTCTGGTCCTGAAATGATTCTTTGAGCTTGATGCCTGCTGATGGTTGTGTACCCTTTCTTGTTGCTCTTTTCCTCTCCTCTGAGTTGGGTGGTTCCTTGGGCTGTTCCTTTTGTTCCCTTTAGTCCCTTGTTACTCGGTTTGTTGGCTCTAAAGTGTCTCCTTTTCTTGAAGAAGGTGAGCTTTTGGCCTCCCGAGTGGCGCACCGATCTAAGGCACTGCATCTCAGTGCTAGAGGTGTCACTACAGACCCTGGTTCGTTCCCGGGCTGTATCACAACGGCCCATGATCGGGATGTCCCTTTCATACTAAGATGTTTTGCTGCCAACTTTTTTTTATATCTGAAAGGTATTGGCAATATCAGGCAACCCGGCGCCTCACCAAAGAAGGTAGACTATTGTTCCACCATCTCTGGGAATTCGGGAAGATCGGGT
Organism: Hucho hucho; assembly: GCA_003317085.1. Taxonomy (NCBI): domain Eukaryota; kingdom Metazoa; phylum Chordata; class Actinopteri; order Salmoniformes; family Salmonidae; genus Hucho; species Hucho hucho. The sequence continues at coordinate 211,305 of QNTS01001320.1, read as the reverse complement.
GGATGGTGAGTACCCAGTGGTTCATATTATTCTTAATTTATTTTTGTATTTTACCCACCTTTTTCCCCCCAATTTCCATCTTGTCTTATCGCTGCAACTCCCCAACGGGCTCGGGAGGCGAAGGTCGAGTCATGTGTCCTCCGAAACATGACCCGCCCTGCTTCTTAACACCCGCCTGCACCAATGTGTCGGAGAAAACACTGTTCACCTGACGACCGAGGTCAGCTTGCAGGCGCCCGGCCCACCACAAGGAGTTGCTGGAGCACGATGAGTCATGTAAATCCCCCCCGGCCAAACCCTCCCCTAACCCGGACGACGCTGGACCAATTGTACGCCGCCCTATGGGACTCTCGATCACAGCCGCTTGTGATACAGCCCGAGATCGAACCCGTGTCTGTAGTGACACCTCTAGCACTGCGATGCAGTGCCTTAGAGCGCTGCGCCACTTGGGAGGCCCTAAGCGATTCATTTTACAGTATTTCTACCTGGGTGTATGAAGTAACGCAGGAAACAAACTGAGTAAGAACATTTTATAAAAACACTAGAAAAAGTAGAAACCTGCAATGTTTTGCAGGAGCTGAAGGCGAGGTGCCATCTGTCGGCTCCATCTTAGCAATGTTTGGACATTTGTCAATTGTTCTCAAGACATTTATTTTAACAGTCGTCAGGAAGTAACTTGATGGTTCCAGGTGTCCCAAACCATTATAAGTAAAGTAATGAAATGGTATGGGGGTTTTAAGGTAAGCTGTACCCTGTTCAGCTAAAATAGTGTAAAAATCGTAAATTAATGACAATATGATTACATTTGACATGATCACTTAGTATTGACTTTTCAGTATAACCCCACTTGGGATTTGAACTCACAACCTCTGGATTTGAGGTATGCTGACCCTTCTTCTGTGCCACAGTCTGTAGAAAATTTACTTATCAGTTAATCTGACTATTCTCTAGGGCTGACCACAAAACGTCAGAAAACACAACAGCTAGCTGATCTGCACATGCTATGAGGGCTCCGCTAGGGATACCATCTGGGCCGGCAGCCTTGCGCGGGTTAAACACGTTTGAATGACTTGCATACGTCTGCCGTGGAGATCCTAAGCACTTAGCCCTCGTTGTCCTCAGGGGCTCTCCTTGGCAGCTCAGAGGCGGTTTGCTCGAAGCGTGAGAAAAAGGTGTTTAGCTCGGCATTGGTGTCTGCGACGTGACTGTCTTTCTTTTTGTAATCCATGATCGCTAGAATCCCCTGCCACATACGTCTCGTGTCTGACCCGCTGAATTTCTCCTCCACTTTGTCCCTATACTTGTGTCTCGCCACCTTGTTTGATCTGCGTAGGTCGTATTTGTTCTGTTTAACCATACAATTGTCCCGGTCACCTTGCCATGTTTATAAGCAGCATCTCTCTCCTTCAGTTTCCTGACAAAGCTGCCATCAATCCACAGTTTTTGATTTGGATAAGTTTTGAAAGACACCATCGGTATCACATCTATGCATTTTATGATGATGGCGTATTCATTGATGTTAACCCCACAGGCGACCTGGGACATATTCCAGTCCACAAGATCAAAACAGTCTTGGAGCATGGATTCTGACTGGTCAGAACAGCGTTATACAGACCTGACCACCAGAACTTCCCTCTTGAGTCTTTGTTTGGAAGCGGAAAGGAGCAAAATGGAGTCATGGTCAGATTTGCCGAAAGGAGAAGTCAAAAAGGGATGTTGCAGTGGTCCAGTACTGACTTTGCAGTATAACCCCACTTAGGATTTGAACTCACAACCTCTGGATTTGGAGTATGCTGTCCCTTCTGCTGTGCCACAAAGCCTGTAGTTCATTTGACTATTCTCTAGGGCTGACCCCAATTAGTCGACTGGTCGATTGATTGGTCATAGGCTATTGATTGAACAATATATATTTTAATGGCACACCAGACACCTGTCTTATTCGCGCCCATCTCAGTGAACTAATCCATTGTGGAGGCCATGAGGATGGCACAGTCCAAGAAGAAGGATTGTGGCTGCACAATGCGTGTCTCTTTCCAGAATGTGCTCTCTCCTGCCAAATTGTGCACGTTCATTGTTTCATAACTTCATTGTGTGAATTGTTTGCGTTTTATTGTGTGCGTCTATCAATTCCCCATTACATAAAGTACATCACCAGTCGTACATTTACCGTTAATTCCTATCATTTCTAATCTACAAAGTTTGTTTGGTTACGGTAATGTCCGTTAATGCATTCAATATATTATTATTCCAGTCTTACCCTTGTCATTGTCACAGGGGACACGTTGTTTGCAGAGCGCACAATCTATGCTATACAAGTTTTGGTGTATTTTATCACCTTTACAAGTTCTGTCAGTTTAGTCACTGTCTTCTGTTTGGAGCACTCCTGTCAATGTTGAGTAAGGACATGCACCTGATTACGCATAGAAGTAGACCTATAGGCTACCTGGCATATAAATGTTCCCATTTGGCGATCTGATAGTATTTCTGATTGGCTTAATGCACCACCACTAATGAGCTGTGGAGCTTCTCAAAGTAATGTTTTCTTCACCTCAAACAGCAACCAAACAAAGTCTGTTTTTACATCCATTTAGAACTACAATAATTCCTCAATGTATTTGAAAAATCCTTCCAGCTCTCTCCCTTTCAATAACCAATCAGCGTGAAAGGGAACAATGTCATGCTCTGATCCAGTGGAAACGTCATGAAATAGGCCTGTCTGATTACTTGTTATCCCTTGTGAAAATAGCCTACAGCTGTGTCTGTCCAGAGCTCATGGGCTCAGGAAACTCTGAAGGCCCAGAATATTTTGCACAATGTTGCAAGGAGCTTCAGGCAGACCAAAGTTAATAGTTTAACATTCGTTGCAGATAGGCCACGCTCTACCAATTGTATAGCTCAGTTAGTAGAGCATGGCACCAGGATTGTGGGTTCAATCCCCATGGAGCACCAGTCTGAAAAAAGTATACAAATGTATGCACTCACTACTGTAAGTTGCTCTAGACAAGAGTGTCTGGCAAATGCAAAATGTTGCCGATTTATAGAATATTTATTTTTATCCAGATATTTTCTACCTGCAGGCTGCAATCTTTTTATTTGTTGGCTTTATAGGCTATTTTCACATCGTTGGCAATGGCAATAGAAGTTACTTTTTAGGTTTGTATCATATCATTCAATGATTTTGAGATACAAAGACCTTATTATAAATTAAATGAAACTGTTCCACGAAAATGTGCATATGAAAACCATAACTGGCACGAAGATTGGAAGAAATGGTGAGCTAAATTGGCAGGCCGACTCGCCCTTTAACCTATTACCTGCAACTTCAGGAGAGTAATGGCAGAATCTGAGAAAGCCAGTAGAAACGGGCGGAGATGGCCGAGACAGATTACGTTTTTTCTTCTCCTGGTTAACTAGATCTCTGGCTCCGTCTTAACTAATTTGTGTCTTATTTAGTAAAACAGTGAGCTTAAAGCATCAGACAAGCTAAACAAAGGTTATTAAAACAAAGGTTATTAAAACAAAGGTTGTCTCTATATATGGAAAAATACACGTTTCGATTGGTCGAAAGAACAGACTACTTTCGGTCGGCCAATCATTTTTTTAGTCGAGGACAGCCCTACTGTTATTTCTGCTATGATTTAATTGACTTATTTCAGTAATTTGAGTGTTTTCTGTATAGTTGTTTAATGTTGGTGGGGCATATTATTCCGTTTTAATGTTACTCCTGAATCATTATGATAAATATAATAGTATATTTTTAACAGAGCTGAGATTTACTTTGAAGTCCAAAGTGTAGGAATTAATACAGGTGTGATCGAGACTGGCATAGCAGGAAGATTGGAATTCTTTCAACCAAGAGGTTGTTAGTTCAAATCCCAGGTGAGGACGCATTGAAAAATAATTACTGCATACATAAAGTGTGAAAAATTCTGATAAAGTTAACATTTGCAAACAGTGGCAAGGTTAACCAAAACATGGGTTGCTGTCATACCTTGTCCAAAGACTACTTACAGGGTAAAGAAATCAATGTGTCATTTGGATGAATTAACACTTTAATCAAACATACAGTGTATCTGTACTTAAGAACAAACACCTTCACAAGGCATAAATAATATTTATATCATGAATAATGATAAAGTTGATTGGTACTCACCAGTGTTCTGTTCCTGAGCAATAGCGTTGGTAGAATGAATGATGAGTACTGAAGGATGAGAATGAATGATGAGTCTACTGAAGGATGAGAATGAATGATGAGTCTACTGAAGGATGAGAATGAATGATGAGTCTACTGAAGGATGAGAATGAATGATGAGTCTACTGAAGGATGAGAATGAATGATGAGTCTACTGAAGGATGAGAATGCGTGCTTTGTCTTTTATACCATCTTTCTGAAACAGGGAGACACCCCTCTTCTACCTATGCAACAACTCTGTTGACGTTGGCTCACATGCTTCAAAAGCATGGATGATAACCAGGATGATAGTGGCTAGTGATTACTAAGGTATGTAGTTTCATTTTTGCAGGGTCAATACTAGTAAATGGGCCTACTTGTTAGTCGTTATGCTTTTCTTGTTATATAAGCCGGGTTGAAGGTCGCTGAATCATACAGATTACACAAGTTAATTGGGGGCACTTGGCACAGGTAGAGGAAACAAAGGACTGATGAGTGTTGTGGTGAGGAGGAGGGGTCTTAATAGGCTTGGGAAATCAGTTTGAAGGCCACATTGGGAGTCATGCACCACAACATAATTAACATAATTAACTAAATTAAGATATGAAGATTTACCACAGACACCACCCGGTACCACAGACACCACCCGATACCACAGACACCACCCGGTACCACAGACACCACCCAGTACCACAGACACCACCCAGTACCACAGACACCATCCAGTCCCACAGACACCACACAGTACCACAGACACCACTCAGTACCACAGACACCATTCAGTACCACAGACACCACTTAGTACAACAGACACCGCCCAGTACCACAAACACCACTCAGTCTCACAGACACCACCCAGTCCCACATACACCACTCAGTACAACAGACACTACTCAGTACAACAGAGACCACCCAGTATCATAGACACCATCCAGTACCACAGACACCACTCAGTACAACAGACACCACTCAGTACAACAGACACCATTGAGTACCACAGACACCACCCAGTCCCACAGACACCACCCAGTACCTCAGACACCACCCAGTACAACAGACACCACTCAGTACAACAGAGACCACCCAGTATCACAGACACCATCCAGTACCACAGACACCACTCAGTACAACAGACACCACTCAGTACCACAGACATCACTCAGTACCATAGACACCACCCAGTACCACAGACACCACTCAGTCCCACAGACACCCCCCAGTACCAAAGACACCACCCAGTACCACAGACACCACCCAGTACCACAGACACCATCCAGTCCCACAGACACCACCCAATACCACAGACACCACTCAGTCCCACAGACAGCAATGTTCAATGTTCTGTGCCAGCAAATAAACGCTACATTAGTAGGATACAAACCTGTCATTAACGTGAAAGATAAACTTAACCTTAATTAAAGAGAAAATATATTGAGTAACTAGCAAAATAAGAATGGAATATAGAATAAATTATTGTTGACTTGGTTAGAACATAAATGTGTTTTTTCTGCCTTTGTGTCTTCTATGTGAGAAACAGGGTCAGCCGCTGAATGGAGAGCTATTTTTGGGGTTAAGTGCCTTGCTCAAGGGCACAACGGTAGTGGATGGTGGTAATAACCTGCCACTAGCAGCCCTCCAGTAGCCAGTTCAGTCGGGGGTTGGGAATAGGAATACAGTAGTAGGCTACAACAAAATGTAGTTTAAGAGGGAGTGTCACTCTCAACCAGCATGACCACCGCTTGACAATCTAGTTGCTGCAAGCCTTCCCCCTCCCTCAGAAAGCCTTCCCCCACCATGAAATTGAAATAAAAACAAAAAAACAAGTCTTTCAAGTTGATGACAGTTGGCCTGTTGTTCGAAGAAGGTAGGGCAGGACGTTGGCACAACTTACTCATCAACATGGTGCAATTAAGTTTTGTTTTTTGGAGCTCTCTTTTTTCATAAATCAGATGACTATAGCAGGTGGAGACTCCTTTACCCTGATTAGCTTGTGAATGAACAATACAAATATAATCTGCCAAGGCCACTATTGGCCCAATCCCAGACCTCAGATGCTTTTCTCCAAAGCGATTTACAGTAAATAGTACATGTGCATACATTTTAATATGGGTGGCCCCAGCAAGTAAACCCACAACCCTGGTGTTGCAAGTGCCATGCTCTACCAACAAATAAGAATACTACTGAATAGAGGTCAAGATTTCCAGGATGTTGTCTGTCTGTCTGCCATCCAGCACACCACTGCACCTTCCCTGGCGTGCAGGTCAGTCATCCCAACCCTAACCTGAGAACACCTCTCCCTGTATCCTTGCACCATGAAAGCCAGGGCCTCAGGTGGAGGCAGTAGTACTCTCACATACAGTGGGGAAAAAAAGTATTTAGTCAGCCACCAATTGTGCAAGTTCTCCAACTTAAAAAGATGAGAGAGGCCTGTAATTTTCATCATAGGTACACTTCAACTATGACAGACGAAATGAGAAAAAGAAATCCAGAAAATCACATTGTAGGATTTTTAATTTATTTATTTGCAAATTATGGTGGAAAATAAGTATTTGGTCA
>QNTS01001320.1:186286-203957 GCA_003317085.1 Hucho hucho | reverse complement strand
TGACCAAATACTTATTTTCCACCATAATTTGCAAATAAATTCATTAAAAATCCTACAATGTGATTTTCTGGATTTTTTTTCCTCATTTTGTCTGTCATAGTTGAAGTGTACCTATGATGAAAATTACAGGCCTCTCTCATCTTTTTAAGTGAGAGAACTTGCACAATTGGTGGCTGACTAAATACTTTTTTTCCCCACTGTACAGTACACCAGGGGAGCAATATTGAACCCATATATTTTGAACTGCATTAAAAAAGTAGTACCAATGGTGTTTCAAAGGGTGAGCATGCTTTTTGGCAACATTGGGGCTGCAATACTGCCTTGATACAGAACATTGGGGCTTCAGTTCTTTAGAAATGTCCCCAAACCAGATATAGGGAATTGAAAAAAAATGTTTAAATACACCAAAAATATGTATAAATTAGAAAAAATATGAAAATTAAAAAAAGACTATACATTTTTTTATAATAATAATCAAAATAACAAAAAAATAAATATTAACAAAAAATCTAAAATATATATATTGGGAATTGCCTTCAAAGACACTACTTGTGATTGTGCACTAGATGGCGCAGCTGGTCCTAAAATAAATCCTCAGATTAAATCCTTAAGAATTATCAGGACGATTGATGTACTAGGAACACATTTTCCAGTTACAATTGGTGTCAATGTCAAATAGTTTAAATTTTTACTTTTATTTTAAATAATTGTTTTATTCCAAAAATATATTCCTCAGAAAAACAGGTTCAAGTCCCTTTTCTAAAACTATTGTTGGCCGATCGTTTACAACAGTAATTCGGCCTACTCACTCACCAGCAGTACAAGGCAATTTGGATGACAGTTGAGAAAAAAATTAAAAATAATCCCTTGCTGTCTGTCTTAAAATATGTCCCACATACAACGTTGACCACAGTGCAGTACGAGCTAAAATTAACCAGGGGGTTACAAATGATTCTTTGCAGCATGTAGCATGCTTTGTATCTCGTTTCTATGTTAACTCTGTAACATTGTTAGCTACATTTTCGCCCATCATTATTAGCTGCCTAGTTTTGTTGTTCCTTAGCTACCTGTATTTTCGTTTCAGTCATTGGATTATTATAACAAATAGATGAGAGCTGTATCTCGTTTTGTTATTGCTAAATTAATGTTTTTCATAGTAGTGATGCCATTGTATTCATGTTTAATATTTCCAGACCACATCGTGTATTGATAAATGGATAGCTCATTGAATAATCATAGCTGAGTGATAACTGCACAGAAGTGTGACCATTTGTTAATCTACAATCAACATTAAAGAACTCTTAAACAGTAGAACTGTCTCCCTCACTGTGTCTCTAATAGTACAATCTCTGCCTACTCAAACCAGAGTAATAATCTCAGAGGCTTCATCCTCTTAAACAATATTAATTCCCAGTGCAATAAGAAAATAACATTGGTATTATGTTTAAGGGTCAAGTCAATATAGTTTCCATGCAGTATTGCTGTCTACTATGACCAGTCTGGCCACACAGAATGGAGAAGCGTTGGTGTGTCATGTGTGATGTAGTACACACACACACACACACACACACACACAATAGTGTTCATGAACCCAGAACAACTAAGCACTTAGTTAAAAGATCTTCTGAAATCCCAGTGCAGGATACTATCATGAGCTACACACGTAACTCCAACCATTATGGAAATGTAGGATTTTCATGTCAATGAAAGATCTTTTGCAGAACTCATTTTAGGATAGCAACATGATGGTCCCTTAATCCCAATGGGCCTGTTTTCACAAAGACTCTCAGAGTACTGTAGGAGTGCTGATCTAGGATCAGTTTTCTCTTCTAATTCATAATGAATTTTGTATTTTAATTTGACCTTTATTTAACTAGGCAAGTCAGTTAAGAACAAATTCTTATTTACAATGACGGCCTACCAAAAGGCAAAAGGCCTCCTTCTGGGAAGGGGGCTGGGAATAAAAATATTTTTTTTAAAAAGACAACAACATAGATTAGCATGGCAGCAACACATGACAACACAGTATGGTAGCAACATAACATGACAACAACATGGTAGCAACACAACATGGTAGCAGCACAACATGGTAACAGCACATAACAGGGTACAAACATTGTTGGTCACAGACAACAGCACAAAGGGCAAGAAGGTAGAGACAACAATACATCACGCAAAGCAGTCACAACTGTCAGTAAGATTGTTCATGATTGAGTCTTTGAATGATGAGATTGAGATAAAACTGTCCAGTTTGAGTGTTTGTTGCAGCTCGTCCCAGTCGCTAGCTGCAGCGAACTGAAAAGACGAGCGACCCAGGGATGTGTGTGCTTAGGGGACCTTTAACAGAATGTGACTGGCAGAATGGGTGTTGTATGTGGAGGATGAAGGCTGCAGTAGATATCTCAGATATGGGGGAGTGAGGCCAAAGAGGGTTTTATAAATAAGCATCAACCAGTGGGTGTTGCGATGGCTATACAGAGATGACCAGTTTACAGAAGAGTATAGAGTGCAGTGATGTGTCCTATAAGGATTTATTGGTGGCAAATCTGATGGCCGAATGGTAAAGAACATCTAGCCGCTCGAGAGCACCCTTAACTGTCGATCTATAAATTACGTCTCCATAATCTAGCATGGGTAGGAAGGTCATCTGATTCAGGGGTAGTTTGGCAGCTGGGGTGAAAGAGGAGCTATTACGATAGAGGAAACCAAGTATAGATTTAACTTTAGCCTGCATCTTTGATATGTGCTGAGAGAAGGACAGTGTACAGTCTAGCCATACTCCCAAGTACTTGTATAAATTGACTACCTCAAGCTCTAAACCCTCAGAGGTAGTAATCACATTACCTTTGTTTTGGAGGTGTTCAAGGTTAAGGGCAGAGAAAGCTGGTTGGACACTAAGAAAACTTTGTTGTAGATCGTTTTACACAAAATCCAGGGAGGGGCCAGTTGAGTATAAGACTGTATCATCTGCATATAAATGGATGAGACAGCTTCCTACTGTCTGAGCTATGTTGTTGATGCAAATTGAGAAGAGCTTGGGGCCTAGGATCGAGCCTTGGGCTACTCCCTTGGTGACAGGTAATGGCTGAGACAGCAGATGTTCTGACTTTATACACTGCACTCTTTGAGAGAGGTAGTTAGCAAACCAGGCCAAAAACCCCTCAGAGACACCAATACTCCTTAGCCGGCCCACAAGAATGGAATGGTCTATCGTATCAAATGCTTTGGCCAAGTCATAAAAATAGCAGCACAATATTGCTTAGAATCAAGGGCAATGTTGACATCATTGAGGACCTTTAAGGTTGCAGTGACACCAGAATGCATTACAGAGAGAATACTATAGACATCAAGAAAGCCAGTCAGTTGATTATTGACAAGTTTTTCCAACACTTTTGATAAACAGGGCAAAATAGAAATAGGCCTATAACAGTTAGGATCAGCTTAATCTCCCCTTTAAATAAAGGACTAACCGTGGCTGCCTTCCAAGCAATGGGAACCTCCCCAGAGAGGAGAGACAGGTTAAAAAGGTTGGAGATAGACTTGGTGATGATAGGGGCAGGAACCTTAAAAAAGAAAGGGTCTAAACCATCTGACCTAGCCGTTTTTTGGGGTCAAGTTTAAGGAGCTCCTTTAGCACCTCGGACTCAGTGACCGCCTGCAGGGAGAAACTTTGTAGCGGGGCAGGGGAAAAAGAGGCAGGAGCATCGGGGCTTGTCGCATTAGAAGGGGTGGGAGATGAGTAAATGTTGGACGGGCAAGGAGGCATGGCTGAGTCAAATAGGAATCCTGACTTAATGATGTGGTGATTAAAGAGCTCAGCCATGTGCTTCTTGTCAGTAACAACCACATAATCAACTTTAAGGGACATGGGCAGCTGGGTTTATTCTCCAGGTCTTTAATCGTTTTCCAGAACTTATTGGGGTTAGACCCACAGAGAGAGAACTGCTCCTTAAAGTAACTAACTTTGGCCTTCCGGATAGCCTGAGTGCACTTATTTTTCATTTGCCTGAATGAGAGCCAGTCAGCCTGAGTATGCGTGTGCCAAGCCTTTCGCCAAATGCAATTCTTGAGGTGGAGTAACTCTGCAAGATCACTGTCGAACCAGGGGCTGATCCTGTTTGTATTCTCATTTTCTTTATAGGGGCGTCTTTGTGAAAAAAAACACTGAAAATATATAAAAAAATAAGGTCCAAGCGTCTTCGACAGAGGGGATCAAGCTGATTCTATACCAATTTACAGAGGCCAGGTCATGAAGGAAGGCTTGCTCATTAAAGTTTTTTAGCAAGCGTCTATGACAAATCAGGACAGGACGTTTCACTTAGCAGCCATTACGAACACAGGCTGTAAAACAGTGATCACTAAGGTCATTACAGAAAACACCAGACTGGTACCTATCAGGATTATTTGTGAGGATAACATCGAGGAGAGTAGCCTTTTCTGGGTGTTTGGAGTCATACCTTGTGGGATTGGTAATAATCTGAGAAAGATTTAGGGAGTCCCATTGCTTTAGGATTTGGTCAGGTGGTTTAAGCATGTCCCAGTTTAGGTCACCTAGCAGGACAAATTCAGACTTAGTGTAAGGGTCCAGGAGAGAGTTTAGGGCAGGTAGGGTACAGGCCGGTGCTGATGGAGGACGATAACACCCCGCAACAGTCAACGAAGAGCTATTTGAAAGTTGAATTCTTAAAACCAGCAAATCAAATTGTTTGAGGACAGACTTGGTGTAGACAACCGAGCACTGAAGGTGATCCTTGGTAAAGATTGCCACTCCCCCACCTTTGGAAGATCTGTCTTGCCGAAAAAGGTTATAACCAGAAAGGTTAACATCAGTATTCAAAACATTCTTTCTTAACCACGTCTCAGTAATGACCAACACATCTGGATTGTGAACCCACACTTTCAATTGATCCATTTTAGGTAATACGCATCTAGTGTTAACGTGCAGAAAACCCAGGCTTTAATGAGAGCAGAATAAAAGGGGGGACCAGGGGACGTATTTCTCAAGCCTGTCAGAGTACGAGTGCTGATCTACGATCAGGTCCCCCTTGTCCATGTAATCTCATTCACAGTGATCTAAAAGTTCTGATCTGAAATCAGGCTTTGGGGATACGGGCCCTGATCCTATTTAAAAAATGTAACCTTTATTTAACTAGGCAAGTCAGTTAAAAATGAATTCTTACTTACAATGACGGCCTACCCCGGGCCAAACCTTAACCTGGACGACGCTGGGCCAATTGAACGCCGCCCTATGGGACTCCCAATCACGGCCGGTTGTGATGCAGCCTGGAATGCTATATCAGCATTCCTACTCTTTTTTATTTTATTTTATTTAACCTTCATTTAACCAGGAAAGGCTCATTGAGATTTGAAATCTCTTTTTCAAGAGCGTCCTGGCCAAGATAGGCAGCACCAAGTCATTACACAATTACAGACAGACAACATGAAAAACTACAAGTTTAAAAACTGACATTTTATGACTTTCCCTTTCCATTTTATGTCATTTTTGACCCTTAAGACAACACAAGGGTTAATTAAGCACACTATGTTTGTCTATTGTTGTGACTTAAATGAAGATCAGATCAAATTTGATGACCAATTTATGCAGAAATCCAGGTAATCCCAAGGGGTTCACAGGTTATTAATTTTCTAGAAATTTCTGAAAACCTGTTTTCTCTATGTTAATTTTACCTTTATTTAACTAGAAAAGTCAGTTAAGAACAAATTCTTATTTTCAATGACGGCCTAGGAACAGGGGGTTAACTGCCTTGTTCAGGGGCAGAACGACAGATTTTTACCTTGTCAGCTCAGGGATTCGATCTTGCAACCTTTTCAGTTACTAGTCCAATGCTCTAACCACTAGGCTACCTGCCGCCTCATGGGGTATTGTCATGGGGTATTGTGTGTAGATTGATGAGGAAAATGTTTTCTTTAATCAAATTTAGAATAAGGCTGTAACGTAACAAAATGTAGAAAAAGTCCAGGTATCTGAATACTTCCCGAATGCACTGTACAGTCGTGGCCAAAAGTTGAGAATGACACAACTATTAATTTCCAAAGTTTGCTGCTTCAGTGTCTTCAGATATTTTTGTCAGATGTTACTATGGAATACTGAAGTATAATTACAAGGCTTTATTTGACAATTAAATGAAGTTGATGCAAAGAGACAATATTTGCAGTGTTGACCCTTCTTTTTCAAGACCTCTGCAATCCACCCTGGCATGCTGTCAATTAACTTCTGGGTGATGGCAGCCCATTCTTGCATAATCAATGCTTGGAGTTTGTCAGAATTTGTGGGTTTTTGTTTGTCCACCCGCCTCTTGAGGATTGACCACAAGTTCTCAATGGGATTAAGGTCTGGGGAGTTTCCTGGCCATGGACCCAAAATATTGATGTTTTGTTCCCCGAGCCACTTAGTTATCCCTTTTGCCTTATGGCAAGGTGCTCCATCATGCTGGAAAAGGCATTGTTCGTCACCAAACTGTTCCTGGATGGTTGAGAGAAGTTGCTCTCAGAGGATGTTTTGGTACCATTCTTTATTCATGGCTGTGTTCTTAGGCAAAATTGTGCGTGAGCCCACTCCCTTGGCTGAGAAGCAACCCCACATATGAATGGTCTCAGGATGCTTTAATTTTGGCATGACACAGGACTGATGGTAGCGCTCACCTTGCCTTCTCCGGACAAGCTTTTTTCCGGATGCCCCAAACAATTGGAAAGGGGATTCATCAGAGAAAATGACTTTACCCCAGTCCTCAGCAGTCCAATCCCTGTACCCTTTGAAGAATATCAGTCTGTCCCTGATGTTTTTCCTGGAGAGAAGTGGCTTCTTTGCTGCCCTTCTTGATACCAAGCCATCCTCCAAAAGTCTTCGCCTCACTGTGCGTGCAGATGCACTCACACCTGCCTGCTGCCATTCTTGAGCAAGCTCTGTACTGGTGGTGCCCCGATCCCGCAGCTGAATCAACTTTAGGAGACTGTCCTGGCACTTGCTGGACTTTCTTGGGCGCCCTGAAGCCTTCTTCACAATAATTTAACCGCTCTCCTTGAAGTTCTTGATGATCCGATAAATGGTTGATTTAGGTGCAATCTTACTGGCAGCAATATCCTTGCCTGTGAAGCTCTTTTTGTGCAAAGCAATGATGACAGCACGTGTTTCCTTGCAGGTAACCATGGTTGTAAGAGGAAGAACAATGATTCCAAGCACCACCCTCCTTTTGAAGCTTCCAGTCTGTTATTCGAACTCAATCAGCATGACAGAGTGATCTCCAGCCTTGTCCTCGTCAACACTCACTCCTGTGTTAACGAGAAAATCACTGACAGCCGGTCCTTTTGTGGCAGGGCTGAAAAGCAGTGGAAATGTTGTTGGGGGATTCAGTTCATTTGCATGGCAAAGAGGAACTTTGCAATTAATTGCAATTCATCTGATCACTCTTCATGACATTCTGGAGTATATGCAAATTGCCATCATACAAACTGAGGCAGCAGACTTTGTGAAAATGTATATTTGTGTCATTCTCAAAACTTTTGGCCACGACTGTATATCTAAACAATTGTTTCAATGTTTCCTCTAAATAAGCTTTGTTACACAATTAAATGCCAAGACATTGCATTTCGAACAGTCAGGAATAATCTTATGAATACAGGGCTTGAAAATTATACCTACAGTCCTGGAGTATCCTTTAGGGCTTCTTCAAATTAAAACTGTGGGGGAACCCCTATAAATTCTTTGAAGAACCCTTTAAAAGGGTTCTTCAAAGAAGTCCTTTTTAATGGATCCTCAAATAACCTTTTGAAGAACCTTTGGGGTTAATTTTTGAACTACCCCTATTATTACTAATAACAGTAATACGCATAACAATAACAACAATAACACAATATTTGAGTTGTCAGTGTTTATTGTGATTTTCGGGAGCAAAGAAAAATCTAAATATGAGGTAAACTCACAGCAGAGCCCCAAGTCCAATTGGTATATCTTCTGGCGTGTTGATGTTAATGTGTTGATGTTCTCCGTATCCATGATTTTGCAGTGCATGGTTATCGAGATGTTACCCCACTCTTCCACCAAGGCACCTGCAAGTTCCCGGACATTTCCGGGGGGAATGGCCCTAGCCCTCACCCTCCGATCCAACAGGTCCCAGACATGCTCAATGGGATTGAGATCTGGGCTCTTCGCTGGCCATGGCAGAACACTGACATTCCTGTCTTGCAGGAAATCACGCACAGAACGAGAAGCATGGCTGGTGGCATTGTCATGCTGGAGGGTCATGTCAGGATGAGCCTGCAGGAAGGGTACCACATGAGGGAGGAGGATGTCCTCCCTGTAACGCACAGCGTTGAGATTGCCTGCAATGACAACAAGCTCAGTCAGATGATGCTGTGACACACCGCCCCAGACCATGACGAACCCTCCACCTCCAAATCTATCCTGCTCCAGACTACAGGCCTCAGGGTAACACTCATTCCTTCGACGATAAACGTGAATCCGACTATCACCCCTGGTGAGACAAAACCGCAACTTGTCAGTCAGTGAAGAGCACTTTTTGCCAGTCCTGTCTGGTCCAGCGACCGTGGGTTTGTGCCCATAGGCGACGTTGTTGCCGGTGATGTCTGGTGAGGACCTGCCTTACAACAGGCCTACAAGCCCTCAGTCCAGCCTCTCTCAGCCTATTGCGGACCGTCTGAGCACTGATGGAGGGTTTGTGCGTTCCTGGTGTAACTCGGGCAGTTGTTGTTGCCATCCTGTACCTGTCCCGCAGGTGTGATGTTTGGATGTACCGATCCTGTGCAGGTGTTGTTACACGTGGTCTGCCACTGCGAGGATGATCAGCTGTCCGTCCTGTCTCCCTGTAGGGCTGTCTTAGGCGTCTCACAGTACGGACATTGCAATTTATTGCCCTGGCCACATCTGCAGTTCTCATGCCTCCTTGCAGCATGCCTAAGGCGCGTTCACGCAGATGAGCAGGGCCCCTGGGCATCTTTCTTTTGGTGTTTTTCAGAGTCAGTAGAAAGGTCTCTGTAGTGTCCTAAGTTTTCATAACTGTGACCTTAACTGCCTATCGTCTGTAAGCTGTTAGTGTCTTAACGACCGTTCCACAGATGCATGTTCATTAATTGTTTAAGGTTCATTGAACAAGCATGGGAAACAGTGTTTAAACCCTTTACAATGAACCCTTTACAAGGATTTTTACAAATTATCTTTTGAAACACAGGGTCCTGAAAAAGGGACATTTCTTTTTTTGCTGAGTTTAGGTCGCCTAGCCACCATGAGTTTTCTAAAGAAACCAAATGTAATCAAATTTACATTTTCCTTTTAACACAAATAAATAAGCCTATTTTAGGCTATAAATTCATAGCTTAGGCTATAAATACATGACGTTACTGCTTCGTTTCCCCTGGCCAGAGGGGACCAGAGTGCATAGGATTCTCTAGGCTCTCTGCAGCTGTGGTTGTTATCATTAGGCTACAGTTGATCAGACTGAAGCACAGATTAATTGTGCACGAGTTGACAAACCATGAAGCGAATCAAAAGTGTTAGGGCAAATGCCAACTCACCCTGCTGTACTGATCTCTGCAGCATGGATAGATGGAAATATAATGTTACAAATGAAGAAACATATGCTACAAATGATAAACGCAACGTATGCTACAAATGAAGAAACGTAACGTATGCTACAATTGAAGAAACGTAACGTTTGCTACAAATGATAAACTTAACGTATGCTACAAATGATAAACACAACGTATTCTACAAATGATAAACATAATGTATGCTACAAATGAAGAAACATATGCTACAAACAAAGAAACGTATGCTACAAATGATAAACGTAATGTATGCTACAAATGATAAACGTAACGTATTCTACAAATGATAAACGTAATGTATGCTACAAATGATAAACGTAACGTATGCTACAAATGATAAACACAACGTATTCTACAAATGATAAACGTAACGTGTGCTACAAATGAAGAAACGTATGCTACAAATGATAAACGTAACGTATGCTACAAATGATAAACGTAATGTATGCTACAAATGATAAACGTAAAGTATGCTACAAATGATAAACACAACGTATTCTACAAATGAATTAACGTAACGTATACTACAAATGATAAATGCGAAGTATTCTACAAATGATAAACGCAACGTATGCTACAAATGAAGAAACGTAACGTATGCTACAAATAAAGAAACGTAACGTATGCTACAAATGAAGAAACGTAATGTATGCTACAAATGAAGAAACGTAACGTATGCTACAATTGATAAACGCAACGTATGCTTCAAATGACGAAACGTAACGTATGCTACAAATGATAAACGCGAAGTATTCTACAAATGATAAACGCAACGTATGCTACAAATGAAGAAACGTAACGTATGCTACAAATAAGGAAACGGAACGTATGCTACAAATGATAAACGCGAAGTATTCTACAAATGATAAACATAACATATGCTACAAATGAAGAAACGTAACGTATGCTACAAATGAAGAAACGTAACGTATGCTACAATTGATAAACGCAACGTATGCTACAAATGACGAAATGTAACATATGCTACAAATGATAAACGCGAAGTATTTTACAAATGATAAAAGTAACATATGCTACAAATGAAGAAACGTAACGTTTGCTACAAATGATAAACGCATCGTATGCTACAAATGAAGAAACGTATGCTACAAATGTAGAAACATAACGTATGCTACAAATGAAGAAACGTAACATATGCTACAAATGAAGAAACGTATGCTACAAATGAAGAAACATATGCTACAAATGATAAACGTGTGCTACAAATGAAAAACATATGCTACAAATGACGAAACGTATACTACAAATGAAGAAATGTATGCAACAAATGAAGAAACATATGCTACAAATGAAGAAATGTATGCTACAAATGAAGAAACATATGCTACAAATGAGGAAACGTATGCTACAAATGAAGAAATGTATGGTACAAATGACGAAACGTATACTACAAATTAAGAAATGTATGCTACAAATTAAGAAAAGTATGCTACAAATTAAGAAATGTATGCTACAAATGAAGAAACTAAATCTATGGCCCAACCCTACTGTACCTCAGAGCATGGAGAAGACTGTGTGTGGGGGGGGGTATTGTATATCACTTGGACACCTATATATGTATGTCTTATATAATAGGTAAGCTTGCCAAGAAAACTCAGCAGAAAAGAGAATACTGATCTAAACCAGATGTTGCCTTTATAAGCTAAAATGTATTTGTATTTGTGTCTAAGAGAGTCCAATGCTTGCTGCGTCCAGAAAAGTTTGAATAAAGCCTGGGTGAATGATTATCAGTTTTCTCGACTACCAGAGCAGATTTTTCTGCAACACTAGTCTTTTATTTTATCCACTCTGGTCTTTCAGGGCATGGCTGTCCTCTAGTCCACTCTGGACTCCCAGGGCCTGGCTGTCCTCTAGTCCACTCTGGACTCCCAGGGCCTGGCTGTCCTCTAGTCCACTCTGGACTCCCAGGGCCTGGCTGTCCTCTAGTCCACTCTGGACTCCCAGGGCCTGGCTGTCCTCTAGTCCACTCTGGAATCCCAGGGCATGGCTGCTGTCCTCTAGTCCACTCTGCACTCCCAGGGCCTGGCTGTCCTCAAGTCCACTCTGCACTCCCAGGGCCTGGCTGTCCTCTAGTCCACTCGAACAAAATGCAGGTTTATTTTTTTCTCTACAAGGAGTTGTTGTTTAGAACGAACCGTTTATCTTTTTTTGTCTCATTAGATTGCACGTATAGGAGGATTATGTGTGTGTACATGGGATTACGCGCTAGGGCAGTGAAAATTACTTTAGGCTCTGCCGTCTGCCGTGAGTTTTTACATTGTAAACCCGTGCTTTCACATCACAACGATATTCTACATCAATAGTTCTGTTGGAATTCAGCGTGGGGCCGCGGTTTCACATCTGCGCTTCTCTTTTGTTGACTCGGGTAGGATTGGATTGGAGCACCAACGCCTACCTCAACAAGAATGGCTATCTCAATCGTCAAGATCGGAATTTCATTGAAAATGCTACCAAATAACAGTGCCGTGTTCTTCAAATCGGACGGTGCGAGATTTGGCCAAACCAGGACGATTAAATTGCTAACGGGGTCAAAGTACAAGATTGAAGTGGTTGTGAAGCCTGGGGCTGCAGAGGCAACGTAAGTATGGTGGGGTGAAATGTTTACAAGCGCTCGCGCATCAGGCAATATAATGTCTATCCACTTCAATAGGTTACATTTGGACAATTTCTCTGTTGAGGAAAACAAGATTCTGTCACTCTCAATCACTGCCTATTTATGTTTTTGCTCCGTTTTATTATCCTAACTCAGTGTTTCCATAGCGTGAAGAATAGAATTCGCTGCTTTAATCTAATTTAATTTATAGGTTAATTAAATTGGTAATTGAGAACATTGATAAGACACAAGCCGTAGGAGGTTGTGATTCGATGTTGGGAGTTATGTGAGAGGGTGCGCGGTTACAGTTCCCACTAACGTTAGATGGTTAAACTGCTGTCTAAATTGGCTAGGTCTATATCCTAGGCTACAAATGTATAAAAACAAGAATACGTTTTTTTTGGTCTTTAATTTAAGGTAAGGGTTAGGCATAAGGTTAAGCAGTTTGGATAAGGTTAGGGTTTGGTTTAGGTTTGTGTCCGGCAGGTGCAGGTAGACAGAAGTCGCTGCCAGATTGTGTCAAACCCACTACCGATTCAATTCGAATTTTATTTGTCACATGCCGAATACGTGTAACGTTAAGACTTTACCAAGAAATGCTTACTTACGAGCCCTTTAACAACAATGCAGAGTTAAAGTAAAAACATTTGGCAAAACTAATTTCATGTAATAGTAACACAATAAAATAGCAATAACAAGGCGATATACAATGAGTACCAGTACAGAGTCAATGTGCAGGGGTACGAAGTAATTTAGTTAATTGAAGTAATATGTACATGTATGTAGGGGTGAAAGTGATTAGGCAATCAGGCTAGATAATAAACAGATTAGCAGCAGTATGTGTGTTGGAGTGCCAGTGTAGTATGTGTGAGTGTGTGGGTATTGATTGAGCCAGTGCAAGAGGGTCAGTACAACAATAAAAGTGGGATATACGCAAATAGTCCAGGTGGCCATTTGATTAACTGTTCAGCAGTTTTATGGCTTGGAGGTATACAGTGAGGGAAAAAAAGTATTTGATCCCCTGCTGATTTTGTACGTTTTCCCACTGACAAAGAAATGATCAGTCTATAATTTTAATGGTAGGTTTATTTGAACAGTGAGAGACAGAATAACAACAACAAAAATACAGAAAAACGCATGTGAAAAATGTTATAAATTGATTTGCATTTTAATGAGGGAAATAAGTATTTGACCCCCTCTCAATCAGAAAGATTTCTGGCTCCCAGGTGTCTTTTATACAGGTAGCGAGCTGAGATTAGGAGCACACTCTTAAAGGGAGTGCTCCTAATCTCAGTTTGTTACCTGTATAAAAGACACCTGTCCACAGAAGCAATCAATCAATCAGATTCCAAACTCTCCACCATGGCCAAGACCAAAGAGCTCTCCAAGGATGTCAGGGACAAGATTGTAGACCTACA
The DNA here is from genome assembly GCA_003317085.1 of Hucho hucho. Taxonomy (NCBI): domain Eukaryota; kingdom Metazoa; phylum Chordata; class Actinopteri; order Salmoniformes; family Salmonidae; genus Hucho; species Hucho hucho. Next base: position 190,343 of record QNTS01001320.1, on the reverse strand, counting down.
CAAGGCTGGAATGGGCTACAAGACCATNTATGCTTTGGGGGTGTTTTTCTGCTAAGGGGACAGGACAACTTCACCGCATCAAAGGGACGATGGACCGTCAAATCTTGGGTGAGAACCTCCTTCCCTCAGCCAGGGCATTGAAAATGGGTCATGGATGGGTATTCCAGCATGACAATGACCCAAAACACACGGCCAAGGCAACAAAGGAGTGGCTCAAGAAGAAGCACATTAAGGTCCTGGAGTGGCCTAGCCAGTCTCCAGACCTTAATCCCATAGAAAATCTGTGGAGGGAGCTGAAGGTTCGAGTTGCCAAACGTCAGCCTCGAAACCTTAATGACTTGGAGAAGATCTGCAAAGAGGAGTGGGACAAAATCCCTCCTGAGATGTGTGCAAACCTGGTCGCCAACTACAAGAAACGTGACCTCTGTGATTGCCAACAAGGGTTTTGCCACCAAGTACTAAGTCATGTTTTGCAGAGGGGTCAAATACTTATTTCCCTCATTAAAATTCAAATCAATTTATAACATTTTTCACGTGTTTTTCTGGATTTTTTTGTTGTTATTCTGTCTCTCACTGTTCAAATAAACCTACCATTAAAATTATAGACTGATCATTTCTTTGTCAGTGGGCAAACGTACAAAATCAGCAGGGGATCAAATACTTTTTTCCCTCACTGTAAGCTGTTTATGAGCCTTTTGATCAAAGACCTGCCGTAGGGTACCGCTTGCCTTGCGGTAGCAGAGAGAACAGTCTATGACTTGGATGGCTTGAGTCTGACAATTTTTAGGGCGTTCCTTGCTACCCTCTTTAGCGCCTTACGGTCGGATGCCAAGCAGTTGCCATACCAAGCGGTGATGCGGCCAGTCAAGATGCTTTCAATGGTGCAGCTGTAGCTTTTGAGGATCTGAGGGCCCATGCCATATCTTTTCAGCCTCTTGAGGGGGAATAGGTGTTCTCCTGCCCTCTTCACAACTTTGTTTGTGTGTTTGGAGTGGACCATGATACAGTCACTGGCGGTTCTGGGGGGGGCAGTGCCCCTGTGACAACATTTTTGGACCCCCTTGTGGCCCCCCTAAATATGGAGTATGAAATAATTTTTGCATAACTAATGTTTGCTATCGTTCTATTTTTACATCCGTTATTAGACAGTGGCAACGCGGAACACTAATTAAACCCACACATTTACTAGAGGGACATGGTCTTTTGCCTGCTAATGCCTGCAATGCAGTGAAGAAAACGATATGACAACAATAACGTCTAATGTAACTGGCCCCTCTAACAGTACAACTGGCCCCAGCTTGGCCCCCCCCAGTTGAAATGGTCTAGAACTGCCACTGGATACAGTAGGTCCTTAGTGATGTGGACACCTAGGAACTTGAAGCTCCCGAACCGCTCCACTACAGCCCCGTCGATGTGAATGGGGGCGTGCTCGGCCATCCGTTTCCGGTAGTCCCCGATCAGCTCCTTTATCTTGCTGACGTTGAGGAAAAGGCTGTTGTCCTGGCCTCCAGCATGTGTGACGTTAAGCTTCCAGCATGTTTGACAGAGACCGACATGTTTGAAGGCAATCTAGTTTTTTGCGCAGTTTCTACAGTAGTAGGCTAAACATGCACTCAAATGGGTTTCTGTATTTGGTTATTCATTCCTGTCTTTGTAATTTATCATTCCGTTTATTATGGAATGATAAATTACACCGATCTATCTTTCACCTCTCTATCCACACCCCTTCATCCATCCATTCCTTTGACTGATTCATCTACAAATAATAATGAGTAGTTACTTATGATGCAAGGTGATTTGTAGGTGAGTCATTCGGCAGTCTCCTGCTGTCGGCTACAATGTCAAACATCCCCAGTGTCACCAATTCACCCCCCCAACCCCTGCCCCAGTCAAGTGGTCACAAAAGTATTGCCTGTGATGTAACTGTTATGGTCCTGTCCTGTCCTCAGAACTATGAGTGTAGGCGGAGTCATCTTCCCCTTGGAGCAGAAGTCTAGAGACCCCCAGTCTGTAGTCTACACTGGCATCTACGACACAGAGGGCATGACTCACACCAAGAGTGGAGACAGACAGGCTGTACAGATCAGCTTGCAGGTAATAAAGGCAAATTATGACATGACGACAGGTATAGTCTTCCTGGGATTACAGACATAAAGTACTTTTAATTTTTTTATTTTTATGAACAAGTAGATAAAAATTTTACCCTTCGCTAAGCCCCGCCCGGCTTTGGTAACTGTTGAAACCTCAAACAACATTTTCCCAGAAAGCCCAATTCCCCATTCAACTACTGGCGAAATCCCCTCACAATGATCTCTGTGTTTCTAACACTCTTGGGTGTGTTGTGGTGGACTGTCATTACAATTACTTCACGGGAACCTAGTAAAAATACATTTATAGTGTAGCTAGCCACTGAATGGCTCACAATTCACCGTGTCAGCATGTAGTTAAAGCTATAACCACTTTGGAGCTAATTAGTGCTCTCAAATCGTATCCTGATGTCAACAGGGCGGCAGTGGCTATTAAGTGGCTAGCTAGCAAGCGTTAGCAACGTTTGATGGTCAATGAGACTGAGAGCTAACCAGTTTAGCTTACAAACAATGTAACACAAGTATAATTTGGGATTAGAGAAATACTCTAACAGGCTCAGGAATCACATTAGCAAGTACTCCTGTTAGCAAGTACAGTAGAAAATAATTGAACAAACTTAAATTATTTAGCCATTTAAACTTTTTTAAGAAAACTCAGTTTTTGCTTTAGTCCTCACTGGCTTTCATGCGATTTAATTGTGAGATTGTTATCCATTGGAGCACTGTGATTGGTTGCCCAAAATTCTTGGGCGGGGCTTAGCGAAGGGTCAATTAACAAGTAGACAAAACAATGAACAGACAAAACCATTAACTAGTAGACAAAACAATTAACAGACAAAACGATTAACTAGTAGACAAAACAATTAACAGACAAAACTATTAACTAGTAGACAAAACTATTAACTAGTAGACAAAACAATTAACAAACAGACAAAACTATTAACAAACAGACAAAACTATTAACTAGTAGACAAAACAATTAACTGTCACGATCTTCAAAGACGGACCAAGGCGCAGCGTGCCGGGTGGAGTTAAACATATTTATTGGTTAACTCACTCAATACAAAACAATAAACGAAGACCAAAACAGGTGTAGCACCAACAGTACACACACCTCAACAGAGTCAACTTCCCACAAGGCTGGAGGGAAAAAATGGCTGCTTACAGTTTTTCTCAGTCGCTTTGGTGCATTTCTCACATCACTATTTACATTTGCACAACAGTTAGTTCAACCTCCACAACATTTAGTCATTTGTGCACATCATAGTAGCAGGTTCTCATTCCTTCCAACAAATTGCAAATGCTTTTGGACATGCATCAATTGCTTTCATACAACTCTCTGCTGTTTTATAACATTATCATTTGCTTATGTCATGTCAGTCAAAATTAACTATACTTGTGAATGCTGAATAGTCATTCCATATAAAACTAATAGTCCTCATTTCATTGCTTGAGTCATTACATACAAAAATGTTGAACTAGTTGTCAAAATCTGTCAAGCAAATTTTACAAATTTTTTTTAAATATTTTTTTTCATGAAAATGTCTCCTAAATTGAACAATTTCTCTCAGGTGAATCTCAACTTTCACTGATGAGAAGGGGTGTGTGAAGCATTAGTTGCAACCAATGATAAGCCACTTTTCTACAATCACTGTCAGAGCTGAATCCCATAAACCCCCACTTTACAAGCATATATGAACCAAGCAGGACATAGTGTGTACCATTTCTACAATACTGTGACACAGAAATGGAAGGTCAGCCTCGTGGTGAGGGTGCGGGGAGGAAGGGGAAGGGGACAAAACAGGGGAAGAGGAAGAAGAGGCCAAGTACATAGGCGGATCCCTGATGAAATCAGGGCTACAATTGTGGATCATGTTGTCAATCACGGCCTCACAATGGCTGAGGCTGGTCGAAGGGTGCAGCCAAATGTTGGGAGAACCACTGTAAATTCAATTATTCAAACATTTCGT
>QNTS01001320.1:159533-181680 GCA_003317085.1 Hucho hucho | reverse complement strand
TTTTAGCTGTATAGATGATGTATTTTAGCTGTATAGATTGTGTTTTTTTAGCTGTATAGTTGATGTATTTTAGCTGTACAGATGGTGTATTTTAGCTGTATAGATGGTGTTTTTTTTAGCTGTATAGATTGTGTTTTTTTAGCTGTATAGGTGATGTATAGCTGTATAGGTGATGTATAGCTGTATAGATGGTGTATTTTAGCTGTATAGATGGTGTATTTTAGCTGTATAGATGGTGTATTTTAGCTGCATAGATGGTGTTTTTTAGCTGTATAGATGGTGTATTTTAGCTGCATATATGGTGTTTTTTTTGCTGTATAGATGGTGTTTTTGTAGCTGTATAGATGGTGTTTTTTAGCTGTATAGATTATGTATTTTAGCTGTATAGATGGTGTATTTTAGCTGTATAGATGGTGTTTTTTTTAGCTGTATAGGTGGTGTTTTTTTAGCTGTATAGGTGATGTATTTTAGCTGTATAGGTGATGTATTTTAGCTGTACAGATGGTGTATTTTAGCTGTATAGATGGTGTTTTTTTAGCTGTATAGATGATGTATTTTAGCTGTATAGACAATGTATTTTAGCTGTATAGATGGTGTTTTCTTAGCTGTATAGATGGTGTATTTTAGCTGTATAGATGGTGTATTTTAGCTGTATAGATGGTGTATTTTAGCTGTATAGATGATGTATTTTTAGCTGTATAGGTGATGTATAGCTGTATAGGTGATGTATAGCTGTATAGATGGTGTATTTTAGCTGTATAGATGGTGTATTTTAGCTGTATAGATGGTGTATTTTAGCTGCATAGATGGTGTTTTTTTTAGCTGTATAGGTGATGTATTTTATCTGTATAGATGGTGTATTTTAGCTGTATAGGTGGTGTTTTTAGCTGTATAGATGATGTATTTTAGCTGCATAGATGGTGTTTTTTAGCTGTATAAATGGTGTATTTTAGCTGCATAGATGGTGTTTTTTAGCTGTATAAATGGTGTATTTTAGCTGCATACATGTTTTTTTGCTGTATAGATGGTGTATTTTATCTGTATAGATGGTGTATTTTAGCTGCATAGATGGTGTTTTTTTTAGCTGTATAGGTGATGTATTTCAGCTGTATAGATGGTGTATTTTAGCTGCATAGATGGTGTTTTTTTAGCTGTATAGGTGATGTATTTTAGCTGTATAGATGGTGCATTTAAGCTGTATAGATGGTGTTCTTTTAGCTGTATAGGTGATGTATTTTAGCTGCATAGATGGTGTTTTTTTTTGCTGTATAGATAATGTATTTTAGCTGTATAGATGGTGTATTTTAGCTGCATAGATGGTGTTTTTTTTGCTGTATAGGTGATGTATTTTAGCTGTATAGATGGTGTATTTTAGCTGTATGTATTTTAGCTGTATAGGTGATGTATTTTAGCTGTATAGATGTTTTTTTTTAGCTGTATAGATGATGTATTTTAGCTGTATAGATGGTGTATTTTAGCTTCATAGATGGTGTTTTTTTTTAGCTGTATAGGTGATGTATTTTAGCTGTATAGATGGTGTTTTTAGCTGCATAGATGGTGTATTTTAGCTGTATAGATGGTGTATTTTAGCTGTATAGATGATGTATTTTAGCTGTATAGATGGTGTTTTTTAGCTGTATAGATGATGTATTTTAGCTGTATAGATGGTGTTTTTTTTGCTGTATAGATGGTGTATTTTAGCTGTATAGGTGGTGTATTTTAGCTGTATAGATGGTGTATTTTAGCTGTATAGATGGTGTATTTTAGCTGTATAGGTGGTGTATTTTAGCTGTATAGATTATGTATTTTAGCTGTATAGGTGGTGTATTTTCGCTGTACAGATGGTGTATTTTGGAATGTTTTCAGTGTATTTTGAACTCTTTCAGACAATCGGGAGGGGAAAAAAATTGTGTGCACTAAAATTACAAAACGTTTACTTGAGTTAACTGATTAACTCTGACAGACCTAAATATTTTTCCATCCCAGTTCACAGAGGTGGGCTCTTTTGAGGTGGTGTGGCAGGTCAAGTACTACAGCTACAACAAGAGGGACCACTGCCAGGGGGGCAACAGTTTCAACAGCATCGAGTACGAGTGCAAGCCCAACGAGACACGCAGCCTGATGTGGGTCAATAAGGAGCTGTTTGTCTGACGGACCAACCAACACAGACAGCATCAGGGTTGTGTTCATTAGGCACCAAAACGGAAGTTAACGTAGTGAAACTGGGCGGTACTACCTGAAATTAAAAAAGCTGAAGAACATACGCACATCCAGGTGCTATCCGCAGGTGCTGGGGTTTTAGGCAAACTCATGGAAAACAGAAAGGAAAACGCCTCACATGAAATTAGCCAATAAAAATGCCTCTTTTAGTTTTCCATTGCAAAATGTTTTGCTACGGTGTGCCCTAATGAACACGACCCAGATGTCACTGAAATGAGAGATGGATGACAATCAGCTGCTGTGTGTTTCAGCTCTAGCCAGCGTGCAACCCCTCAAGGTGGATCATTTGCTGTATGTTTGTGAAAACTACTAGTGAAACTGTTAACCCAAACATCTTTTCCTCAGAGTCTGTTGTGGCATAATGTTCACCCTCAGGTGTATTCTGTTCCATGGAGTGCTTGTGTGTGTGTTATTGTGTGTGTGTGTTATTGTGTGTGTTATATCTATGCGTATCCATGAAGGAAGTATGTTAATATGGATATGTAGATGTTGTGTGTGTGTGTGTGTGCGTGTGTGTGTGCGTGTGCGTGTGTGTGTGTGTGTGTGTGTGCTATCTATGCGTATCCATGAAGGCAGTATGTTAATATGTACACTGTATGTGCAGATGTTGCGTGTGTTATGGTACTGTAATGAGCAGTTTGTGGTTTTTTTTATTGTTTAATTTTATTGTTTTCGCTTTTTTTGTTCAATTAAAATGTTGTCCCATGTGTCGTTTTCCCATGTGTCGCCAGAGTAGTATAGGACATCTGTAGAAGTGAGTGTTTACATTTAGAAGATTGGAGGAAATATTTTGACTAATCCATGAAATTATCTTATTTTTGAATTGGGCTGATTTTGACTAATCAATAAAATCGATCCTGAGAATATCATATTGCTGTAACAAGCTGTTAGCCAGCACTGATGTATCTTATTTCTCTCTTTATTTTTGTCAAATTAAAAGTGTTATTAAATTAGTTGGGAAAACACTATCTATACTGAACAACAATATAAATGCAACATGTAAAGTGTGAGATCCATAGCAGATTAGGGCCAGATTAGGGCCAAACTGTAACTCAGTAAAATCTTTGAAATTGTTGCATGCTGCATTTATTTTTTTGTTCAGTATATATTTTTAAACAATATAATTTACTATGAGATACAGTTGAAGTCGAAAGTTTACATACACCTTAGCCAAATACATTTAAACTCAGTTTTTCACAATTCCTGACATTTAATCTAAGTAAAAAGTCCCTGTTTTAGGTCAGTTAGGATCACCACTTTATTTTAAGAATGTGAAATGTCAGAATAATAGTATAGAGAATGATTTATTTCAGCTTTTAATTCTTTCACCACATTCCCAGTGGGTCAGAAGTTTACATGCACTCAATTAGTATTTGGTAGCATTGCATTTAAATTGTTTAATTTGGGTAAAATGTTTCAGGTAGCCTTCCACAAGCTTCCCACAATAAATTGGGTGGATTTTGGCACATTCCTCCTGACAGAGCTGGTGTAACTGAGTCAGGTTTGTAGGCCTCCTTGCTCGCACATGCTTTTTCAGTTCTGCCCACAAATTTTCTATAGGATTGAGGTCACTCCAATACCTTGAATTTGTTGTCCTTAAGCCATTTTGCCACAACTTTGGAAGTATTCTTGTGGTCATTGTCCATTTGGAAGACCCATTTGCAACCAAGCTTTAACTGCCTGACTGATGTCTTGAGATGTTGCTTCAATATATCCAATATACCCACAACATGATGCTGCCACCCCCGTTCTTCACGGTTGGGATGGTGTTCTTTGGCTTGCAAGCCTCCCCCTTTTTCCTCCAAACATAACAATGGTCACTATGGCCAAACAGTTCTATTTTTGTTTCATCAGACCAGAGGACATTTCTCCAAAAAGTACGATCTTTGTCCCCATGTGCAGTTCCAAACCGTAGTCTGGCTTTTTTATGGCGGTTTTGGAGCAGTGGCTTCTTCCTTGCTGAGCGGCCTTTCAGGTTATGTCAATATAGGACTCGTTTTAGTGTGGATATAGATACTTTTGTACCTGTTTCCTCCAGCATCTTCACAAGGTCCTTTGCTGTTTTTCTGGGATTGATTTGCACTTTTCGCACCAAAGTACGTTCATCTCTAGGAGACAGAACCCGCCTCCTTCCTGAGCAGTATGACGGCTGCGTGGTCCCATGGTGTTTGTACAGATGAACGTGGTACCTTCAGGCATTTGGAAATTGCTCCCAAGGATGAACCAGACTTGTGGAGGTCTTGGCTGATTTCTTTTGATTTTCCCATGATGTCAAGCAAAGAGGCACTGAGTTTGAAGGTAGGCCTTGAAATACATCCAAAGGTACACCTCCAATCGACTCCAATGATGTCAATTAGCCTATCAGAAGCTTCTAAAGCCATGAAATCATTTTCTGGAATTGTCCAAGCTGTTTAAAGGCACAGTCAACTTAGTGTATGCAAACTTCTGACCCACTGGAATTGTGATACAGTGAATTATAAGTGAAATAATCTGTCTGTAAACAATTGTTGGAAAAATTACTTGTGTCATGCACAAAGTAGATGTCCTAACCGACTTGCCAAAACTATAGTTTGTTAACAAGAAATTTGTGGAGTGGTTGAAAAATGAGTTTTAATGACTCCAACATAAGTGTATGTAAACTTCCGACTTAATTATCAGAGCATCGTGTTACAACATTTTTTATAGATTGTGGATATGTTTTTTTTATGTAAATCATGGTAGCTGTAACATTTTGTGGAGGTATTTGAATAGTAAAATATATTTGGGAAGACATTTGTGTGCTTTTTTTGTCATTTGAATGCTAGGAAAAAAACAAGTAAGTTTTAGGTTATTACTGTGTAATTACTATTTTCTCATGTAATTTCTTAATACCTGGACATTTCTATACCCTAAACTATAGTAAAGTGCAACCCGGTTAATTGTGGTTTTGGGTCAGTTGCTTATTTTTTTACATAAAAAATAAATAAATCTTCTTAGGTTTACAGTCTAAGAAAACATAAAAGGAGCATGCTATGTATCCATCCATAGCTTCTAGTATGAGGTTGGGGACTTGCATGCCTTAGAAAATGAAGTATGAAAACATTCTGCTGTGATGAATCTTGCATGAAAATGCACTCTTTAAGTAGGTTGCGTAATAATGTTGTTGTGGTCCTCTGTGGCTTAGTTGGTTGAGTACAGGATTTTGTGTTTCATTCCCGCTGGGACCACCCATAAAAAAGAATGCATGCGGCAGGCAGGCAGCCTAGTGGTTAGAGCGTTGGGCCAATAACCGAAAGGTTGCTAGATCGAATCCCCGAGCTGGCAAGGTAAACATCTGTCATTCTGCCCTTGGACAAGGCAGTTAACCCACTGTTCCTAGGCCGTCATTGTAAATAAGAATTTGTTCTTAACTGACTTGCCTAGTTAAATAAAATGCGTGACTGTATGTTTTTGGGGGTTAAAAGGCTTTGCTAAACGGCTGATATTATATATACACTTTATATCAGCTCTACTGTTGGCTATGTGAGATTAGGAAGGATTTATATTTACCTTTATTTAACTAGGCAAGTCAGTTGAGAACAAATTCTTCTTTACAATGACAGCCTACCCCCGGCTAAACCCGGACGACGCTGGGACAATTGTGTGGCTGCCCTACGGGACTCCCAATCACGGCCGGATGTGATACAGCCTGGATTCGAACCAGGGACTGTAATGACACCTCTTGCACTGAGATGCCGTGCCTTAGACCGTCGGGAGGATATATGAGAACTTTAGCGGTCAATGCTGGATGATAGAGCCCATAAGACCCCCTGTCCCTAATGAAAGGGATGGGGTGGACTGGATACAACATCCACAGGGCCCTTATGGCTCCTGTCAAAGAACAGTAGGTCTTGACAATGGGGATATTCTTGCATGCACTGCACAGTTTCCACCACTGAGAGGTGCACTTGTGCAAACAGATATTGGAGGAAAAAAATAGAGCTGAGTTCCCCGGATGTGCTGTAATGCTAGTATTTTACGAGTTTACGAGTTTCCCACTTGTTATGAACGCAACATTAATCCACAACATGGCGTTGAGGATGTGCTGAGATCTTCAAAATAAAAGCGATCTGTTTCACAGGAGTAAGGGAAGGAGTGTCCTTCCATTGTGCCCTTGAACAAGGCACTTAACCCTTAAGACTGCTCCAGGGGCACCATTCATTGGCAGAACCCATTTATTTTATTATTTGGGGTAGGCTACATTGGAAGACTGACAGTGGCTAGACCCAAAGCATGACTTGCAGTCTTTCCTTGTCCATATACTGCTCTGAAGTAAGGAAACAAATAAGTAACGTTGACCTTTCCCTTTAAAACATATGGACTTTTATTTAGAAATGTAGGCTGCTTGCTGGCTCCTCTCCTCTCCCTCCACACCTACCTTGTCGCTCCTCCTCGTTACCGTTACCGACCCCGCCCTGCGGGTTTCCCTGTGCCACTGCAGTGAAACCGACGGTAAAAGAGAGAGAGGAGCTGGTTAAAAAAAGTAAACAAGAACCTGAATATCACGAGCACCGTGTTTTGTAGTAGCGAGACCCCCGTTTTATATCGTTTTTTTTCTCCCTTTCCGTTCACATCTCCGGGTCAACCTATTTCGTCATCCAACCGGCAGAATGGTAAGCAAACGGCAGCGACTCTTATTTGTACCCACCAAACGACAGAGAAACGCCACAGTAAATATGGCAAAAATGTCCGCAGGTAGAGGGACTATAGTCTACGGTTTTTTTGCCAGTTTTGTCGTGTTATTACCGTGTTATATGTGTCACAGAGGGAGCCGAACCCGTACCGCCCTGCCTGCCTCGCAAGGGAAGAGGAAACGCCTGTGTTTATTGGCCAGTGCTATGGCCGAGATATGTCCTTCCCAGTCGTAACCCTGTCTACGCTGTAAATCCAGCGTTATGTTGTTCTCCTAAAGTAGATACAAGTCAACACTCTCTATCATAACATTGTTGAGAAAAAAAACACACACATTGTGCGACACTAGGAGATTTACATGTTCTGCTTTCATGTTGTTTCCCCTGACGGTGAGTGAGTGGCTATCTTGACCGATATGTAGCCTACCCTAATTTGCTGTAATCTGCTTTATAAATAAGACTACATGGACATTGTATTTAGCAGGCAGGACTAGACATGAACAAATCAAGGAGAGGGGATGAGAAAAGACCGAAGTAAGTAGCCTTGGTGTTGCAACATTCTATAACCCCCCCTTTCATTTCGTCTTGCTGCACTGTATGATTTAGTTCTGATCAAGATTACAAGGTAGCTACTGTCGAGCATCTTTATTTATCCTTTATTGAACTAGGCAAGTCAGTTAAGAACAAATTATTATTTACAATGACGGCCTACCAAAAGGCAAAAGCCCTCCTGCGGGGACGGGGGCTGGGTTGAAAAATAATAGTAAATTAAATACAAATATAGGACAAAACACACATCATGACAAGAGATACAAAACTACATAAAGAGACATGGCAGCAACACATGACAACACAGCATGGTAGCAACACAACATGACAACAACATGGCAGCAGCACAACATGGACACCTGCTCCTCCAACATCTCATTCCAAAATCATGGGCACTAATATGGAGTTGCCCCCCCTCCCCCCTTGCTGCTATAACAGCCTCCACTCTTCTGGGAAGGCTTTCCACTAGATGTTGGAACATTGCTGCAGGGACTTGCTTCCATTCAGCCTCGAGCATTAGTGAGGTCGGGCACTGATGTTTGGCGATTAGGCCTGGCTCGAAGTCGCCTTTCCAATTCATCCCAAATGTGTTTGATGGGGTTGAGGTCAGGGCTCTGTGCAGGCCAGTCAAGTTCTTCCACACAGATCTCGACAAACCATTTTTGTATGGACCTCACTTTGTGCATGGTGGCATTGTCATGCTGAAACAGGAAAGGGCCTTCCTCAAACTGTTGCCACAGAGTTGGAAGCACGGAATCATCTAGAATGTCATGGTATGCTGTAGTGTTAAGATTTCCCTTCACTGGAACTAAGGGGCCCGAACCATGAAAAACAGCCCCATATCATTATTCCTCCTCCACAAAACTTTACAGTTGGCACCATGCATTGGGGCAGGTAGCGTTCTCCTGGCATCCGCCAAACCCATCGGACTGCCAGATGGTGAAGTGTGATTCATTACTCCAGAGAACACGTTTCCACTGCTCCAGAGTCCAATGGCGGCGAGCTTTACACTATTCCAGCCGACGCTTGGCATTGCGCATGGTGATCTTAGGCTTGTTTGCGGCTGCTCGGCCATGGAAACACATTTCATGAAGCTCCCGACAAACAGTTATTGTGCTGACGTTGCTTCCAGAGGCAGTTTGCAACTGAGGACAGATTATTTTTACGCACTACGCGCTTCCGCACTCGGTGGTCCCATTCTGTGAGCTTGTGTGGCCTACCACTTCGCGGCTGAGCCATTGTTGCTTCTAGATGTTTCCACTTCACAATAACATCCCTTACAGTTGACCGGGGGCAGCTCTAGCAGGGCAGAAATTTGATGAACTGACTTGCTGGAAAGGTGGCATCCTATGACAGTACCATGTTGAAAGTCATTGAGCTCTTCAGTAAGCCCATTCTATGGTCAATGTTTGTCTATGGAGATTGCATGGCAGTGTGCTCGATTTTATACACGTCAGCATTGGGTGTGGCTGAAATAGAGGAATCCACTAATTTGAAAGGGTGTCCACATACTTTTGTAAATATGGTGTAGATAATTTTAGGCATGTCAAAATGTTATGGAATAAGGCCTATTCAGTGTTGGTACTGGTAGTAGTGTAGGCCAGCCAACAGACTACCCCATTGATTGAGGCTACATGGCTAGGCTTCTCTGGGTTGTGAGTGAGTGACTGAGGTGGGGGCAGGGTCGATGGCGGCACTTGCTTAAGCATGAATGACCTGATATAAGGACCGTATGCTGCCTAGCAATCGAGCGCCACCCACCCACATACATGCATATGGACTGAGCGCTAGCCGGGTAGCACTAAACTAAGAGATAAAAGAAGTGGCTAATCACCAGCACAAGTCATGATTCACCCAGCCTGGCTGCCTGGAGACGCACCCTGTGTGGTGCCTGTCAGTGCATGTCTGCCCACTCACACAGCATTTATTAGCATAACTGTTGCATTGCGTCTAGCACAAGGAGCTAATACAATTGTGAATAGGCCTATATGATCTCATGAGTCCAGGTAAACTAATGGAACATGCCCCTCTGGACAAATCTTGGCTATAGTATGATAACTGTGCATTGAATGGGTTCTAGAACAATGAGCTAAGGTTGCATTTACACAGGCAGCCTAATTCTGATATTTTGCCACTTAATTGGTCCATCAGATCTTCAGTCACTTAAATGATATTTTGACCAATCAGATCAGATCTTTAGCCACTAATTGGACAAAAGATCAGAATTGGGCTTCCGGGTGTAAAACGCAGATCTCTTGAGTCCAGGTAGCCCAATGAAAGGTGTATACAGCATACATTTATGGAGATTTGATTATTCAATGAGCTTTGAAGACCTCCTGCCTAAACCCAAGGAATCAAACAGTCCAACTGGCAATCAATTGATCAACCCTGCATCTCAGTATTTTCACAGTCGGTCCAAACATAAGTCAGCATATACCATCCAGAGTTACCCTTTTACAGTCACGGTGCCTTGTGTAGGCCTTCTCACCTCTGTGCCTCAGACTTGGACTTTACACTCAGGCAGTTTATTCTTAATACATACCAAATCCATCTTGACCACCCACTCAAACACGACCAGTTCCGTCCACACCATCCACAACTCTGACAGAATCATTAGATGGAAGGATGAAAGTCAGCTGGTTTGAAGCCTTTCTTCAGGAGTATAGTTTGACACCCTGCCCTAAACACACACACACACACACACACACACACATGAGAGGATTAGCTAGTGAGAGTATTTAGCCTGCTGATATTTAGATTATTCTTTTCAGATTAGCACGTAATCCGTCCACACAGTGTTTCTCTAGCTCGCTTCCCTTCATGTGGCAGCGGCCAGGAATCATGTTCTGACTGGTGCTGCTACAGAGAATTCATTGAGACAAGTGGGCCAAAAGAATACCTCAAAGACGGCAGATGGTAACTATTCAGTAGAACAAATCAAGCAGGTTAGTTGTAATCAATTAGTCATTACACCTTAACGCTTTTATCCAACGTGACATACGGTAGTCCGTGCATACATTTTAGTGTGGCGACCCCGGCAGGAATCGAACCCACTAACCCACGACCGACAGGCAGCCCAACTCTGGTCATCTTCAACTAACTGGTCTTTTTACCAATCAGATCAGCTTTTTTGCCAATATTTGGGCAAAATATCTGAATTGGGCTGCCTGTGTAAACGCAGACTTAGTTTCAACTTCCAACCCCCAAAGAAGTACTTTAAAATCAGTCTAATCAATATACATGCTCTCTGCATTAGTTAGTCCAACATATCATCTGTGTAAATACATTTCCCGTGTGTACTGCACAGACCTTTGATATATGTCATGTCGGATGTCAGGCCAGATGGTGAGTGTTAATGGCGCCAATTATATATGGAAGTTGGCCCTGCAGCTACTTACAATATTATCTTCTAATTGGCATGTGTAATATACAATACCATATGAGATACGGTCAACACGGGAGATTATTTTGGGGTTTGTTGTGAAGGCCCGATTGTGATTTGGATGACACGACTCCTGCTTGTTTGAGCTGGCATAGAAATAACAAGGAGAGTTAGAGCAGACACACATCCTCTCCTTATGGGTTCCCTTTATCCAGATAGATATCTCTTCTAATTAGCTAGGTTTTGTTTGCTGTAGAGATCAGCTGAACCAACAGTGTTGCCAGATTGTTAATCATGCAAAACGTGTGTTTTGTGCTGTGTGATAATTGATTCTGAATGAAACATACATTATTGATGAGAACACAGTCGTGGCTCTCTTTCTCTGTCTCGATCTCTCTCCATTGCTCTCTCGCTTGCTGTCTACATCTCTCGCTCTCTCAATCCCTCTCTCGCTCTCTCTCCAGCTGCCTCTCTCTCTCTTTCTCTGTCCCCCTCTCCATAACTCTGCCCTCTGAGAGGCTTCATTTACATTGTAAGCGGCATATTAAGATGTGAGCTTAATTAACACAACTTGTTTATTGATGAGAGGAAAAATAAAACAACCAGCCATGTTATTTCTGACACAACCAGCCGCGTAGCCTAGTGGTTAGAGCGTTGGACTTGTAACCGAAAGGTTGCAAGATCGAATCCCCGAGCTGACAAGGTAAAAATCTGTTGTTCTGCCCCTGAAAGGCAGTTAACCCCCTGTTCCTAGGCTGTCATTGAAAATAAGAATTTGTTCTTAACTGACTTGCCTGGTAAAATAAATTAAAAAATCTGACACAGAGATGTGTTACTTTGGACACAGAAGATGTGTCACTTCTGAAACAACCAAACGCTATAGAGTTGACCTGAGGCCTAAACTTAGTAACTCTATAATCCTAAACACTCCCAATCTCCTTTCCTGTAGGCCTAAATCCTTACCTCACTCAACCTGTATTTATTTGACCAGTGTAGGCTACATACATCCAGAGCACTTTTATAAACAGACCTTTATTTAGAAAATAGTTACATCATGCTTTGCCACATTTCTTGGAATGAGACTGACCTTACCTCCAATGACTAAACTAGCATTCCACATAATTCTATACATCCTAAAAATAGCTCTCTATTATGAACGGATGTAAACCTTTATTTTGAATACAGGCCTAGTTGCGTGCGTCGCCACGTCTTTCGAATGGGATTGATGCTGTCCGTATGACAAAGTGTTATGTATGTATGTATGTAACACCAGGGAAGTAGCCAAGTTAGCGTTGGGCTGTTGTGTTGTTCTGAGAAAATGGAAAGTCAAATTCTAATAGTCTAATCCCATGTAGCCCTAATCCCATGTGCTCTTCGCTGCTTAAAATACCTTAGCAGGTCTGGACTGGAGGTAACACTGCTTCTCAGAGGGAACACTGTGTGTGTGTGTGTGTTAAGGCAAGGCAATTTACATACAGTTAAAACATTACACTTTACAACACATTATTACACACTACTACAACATCTACAATACAAAATTCATAGGTACCTGTGTGTAAAGTGTGTGTGTGTGTCTCTTCACAGTCCGCACTGTTACATAAGGTCTAGTTTTATCTTTTTCTTTTATCTGATTTTACTGCTTGGCTGAGTTCCATGATGTGGAATGGAGTTCCATGTTGTCAAGGCTCTATGTAGTACTATGTGTTTCCTGTAGTCTGTTGTGGCCTTGGGGAGTGTGAAGAGACCTCTGGTGCCATGTCTTGTGGGTTATTCATGAGTGTCTGAGCTGTGTTTTAGTAGTTTAAACAGACAGCTTTCAACATGTCAATACTTCTCACAAGTAGTGATGAAGTCAATCTCTCCTCTACTTTGAGCTAGGAGCGATTGACATGCATATTATTAATGTTAGCTCTCTGTGTACATGTCCCTCTTTGTGGCAATTGACCATATGACTGGACAGTAGTCCAGGTACGACAAAACTAGGGCCTGTAGGGCTTGTTTTGTTGATAGCGGTGTCAAGAAAACAGAGCAGCACTTTATTATGGACAGACCTCTCCCTATCTTAGCTACCATTGCATCAGTATGTTTTGACCATGACAGTTTACAATCCAGGGTTACACCAAGCAGTTTAGTCTCCTCAACTTGCTAAATTGCCACATTATTCATTTCAAGATTTAGTTGAGGTTTAGGGTTTAGTTAATGATTTGAACCAAATACAATGCTTTTAGTTTTTGAAATATTTAGGACTAGCTTATTTCTTGCCACCCATTCTGAAACAGTGATTTCACTAGCTGTAGTAGCTGATGTGTATAGTGTTGATTCATCAGCATACATAGACACACAGGCTTTACTCAGTGCCAGTGGCATGACATTTAGTAAAGATTTAAAAAAAGAAAGGGGCCTAGATAGCTGCCCTGGGGAATGCCTGACTCTACCTGGATTATGTTGGAGAGGCTTAGACAGGTAACTCTCGATCCACAATATAACATGGGATGTAAAGCCATTACACAAAAGATTTTCCATCAGCAGATTTTGATCGTTAATGTCAAAAGCTGCACTGAAGTCTTACAAAACATCTCCCACAATCTTCTCAGCCAATCATCAGTCATTTGTGTAAGCGCAGTACATAAGCGTGATGAAAGTCTGTTTTTTAATTTGTTACCGTGAAATAGCATTGTATCTGGTCAAACACAATTTTGTCCAAAAGTGTTGGTAACAGGCCGATTGGTCGGCTGTTTCAGCCAGTAAAGGGGGCTTTGCCCTTCTTAGGTAGTGGAATGACTTTTGCTTCCCTCCAGGCCTGAGGGCACACACTTTCCCTGTAGGCTTAGATTGAAGAGATGGCTAATAGGAGTGGTGTCATGCCTCGACGTCGCCGGTCTACTAACCACCGGCCCTGTCAACTGTCATTACGCACACCTGGACATCAGTATTTTTATTGATTACTCCCCCTTTATTTATCCCTCAGTAGCCATCAGTCACTAGGTAGTATTGTTTTGATTCACATTCTGTATGCATCTTATGTTTTGTTTATCTGCATTTATTAATTCTTAAACTCACCTTCTGCACCTTCTTCCTGACTCCCGGCGTATACGTAACAAGTGGCAATATCGTCCGCTATCATCTTCAGTAATTTTCCACCCAAGTTGTCAGACCCAGGTGGCTTGTCATTGTTGATAGACAGCAGTAATTTTTTCACCTTGTCCACATTCACTTTACGGAATAGAAATTACAATGCTTGTCTTTTATAATTTGGTCAGTTATGCATGGAGGTGTAGGTTCAGAATTTGTTGTTGGCATGTCATGCCTAAGTTAGCTAATCTTGCCAATGAATAAATCATTAAAGTAGTTGGCAATATCAGTGGGTTTTGTGATGAGAGGCATCTGATTCAATGAATGATGGAGACGAGTTCGCCTTTTTACCCAACATTTAATTTAACCAATCAGAGTATAAGCCCTGTCTAAGACAGGGGAGGGGGGTTCTACTAAGCTATATTAAATTGTTTTAAGATGGTCATACCAAGGATCATTTAGCTATTAGATTTTTAATTTGAAGACCCCTGGAAGTAATGTATTTAACCCCATATTATTGGCATTAAACTGTCCCCATGTATACTGTACTTCCATAAAAATTATACTGGTACTGGCGGAGCTTCCGACAAGTTTTGTGAGGCCTGTGAGCATCCTAGAGCAAAACATGTACAGTACATGTTCGTGAGAGTCTCACCTTTGCACAGAGGGGGTCATATTAGAGTCTAGCCCAGACGGTTTGGATGCTACAGACACAGATCGGCTGTACCGAATTCAGATTAGTTTCCTGACACTTAAGGAGGTCATAGAGCAAAACGGAGAACACCATCGTGTTCGTGAGAGTCTCGTCTTTCCATAGAGTGTCATAATAGGTTGTAGGCTAACTTTGTAGACTGTTCAGACGATACAGACTGATTTTCAGGATGTCACATGGTCTGACAAATACCTCTCTAGCTCTGTCACCTTTCTCTGTAGATGTGGAAGTGTTACATAGGCTGTGCAGCCAGTCTTATTTGCCATTCCTTTTGCTTGTTCTGCCGTTATTTATAATAGTCTGAATGACTGTCTACTTTCTATCTGAGGAATTCTGCCCCACATTGTAACAAACCAGATAAAAGCCTGTTGTGTTTTTAATGGGTGGGATGAACACCACTGAGCAGTTCTGCTGCGTTTGTGACAGATTTCACACCAAAGGCTCTGCACACTCACATCTCTCTCTTTCTGCTCTGGCTCATTTGCACAGTCAGGCTTTGGTTTATGTCAGAAGTCACTGTCACATTCAGGCTTTGGCCTATGTCACGCTATGTCATAATCAGGCTTAGGCCCTACGTCACGGTCTTGTTTCAAGCAAGCTAATGCAGAAGTGACTTTTAGACAGCACCAGACCTGGGTTCAAATACTATTTAGGGTGACTTGTAGGCAGTACCAGACCTGGGTTCAAATACTATTTAGGGTGACTTTTAGACAGTACCAGACCTGGGTTCAAATACTATTTAGGGTGACTTTTAGACAGTACCAGACCTGGGTTCAAATACTATTTAGGGTGACTTGTAGACAGTACCAGACCTGGGTTCAAATACTATTTAGGGTGACTTTTAGACAGCACCAGACCTGGGTTCAAATACTATTTAGGGTGACTTGTAGACAGTACCAGACCTGGGTTCAAATACTATTTAGGGTGACTTGTAGACAGCACCAGACTTGGGTTCAAATACTATTTAGGGTGACTTTTAGACAGCACCAGACCTGGGTTCAAATACTATTTAGGGTGACTTTTAGACAGCACCAGACCTGGGTTCAAATACTATTTAGGGTGACTTGTAGACAGTACCAGACCTGGGTTCAAATACTTTTTATGGTGACTTACAGACACAGCACCAGATCTGTGTTAAAATACTATTTAGGGTATTTCAAAGACATTTGGCATGTAGTTGAAAACACTCAAATACACCGTGTATTTTCAAATACCCCAAAACACTCCCATGCGTTTAAAGCGATTCTCCGGTACTTTTGTATACTTTCTAGATAGTAGTTCTGAAAGTAACGCTCACGAGACAAAAGTGGTCCCCGAAAATTGTGTACTACAATCCGTGTGGATGAACGGGAGGAGGCAGGTTAACCTCTTAAGGAGCAGCAAGGTGCGCTGGGGCGCTAGCGCCCCACTCCCGACACTACCAGGAGAAATGCAAGGCGCCAAATTCAAAATCCAAAAGTTTAATTATTAAACATGCACCAATATACAAGTGTTTCATACTCATCAAAAGCTCTGTTTCTTGGCAATATCACAGCGTTGTCAGATTTCACAAAGGCTTCACGGCGAAAGCACCACATTTGATTGTTTGAGGGTAGCACCTTCACTATTTTTCCCATTACCATGAATTCATTAGCCTTCACGGTTCACACAAAACACATTTCACAGCGAAAACAAATCAATTACCTGTTGAAGAACTTCTGCTGATGGCTTCCCAAGTGTCCAACGAAGACAATCCATGGTTCTTTTGTTAGAAAAAGTAATGTATTATATCCATAAATCTCCGTTTGGTTCGCGCGTTTATATTCAGAAACTACAGCCTCCACTCCTCCATTGAAACGTGAAGAGAACTCGTTCAACTTATACCTATAAACTTGTCCAAGAACAATCAAACATCCTTTTTAATGTATTCTTAGGCACACTTTTATGTATATTTACTATAATAATTCAACCGGAATATAAACTGGGCGATAAGAATGGGAAAAAAACAAAGGGCGAGCCTGGCGGGAGCGCGCGTTGTCTTGTATAGGACATCTGAGGGGACACTTCCTGATTCCTCTTCTTCTCTGCTCTAATGCATCTAATAAAAATCTGAACACTGTCTCGAGACTGTTGACATCCAGAGGAAGCGATAGGTACTGCATTCATATGCCCTTATATGGGCATTTTCATAAGGGAGGGGTTCCAAATTAGGCACTCTGTCAAAACCACTTTTTCCAGGACAGAAATTCCTCGGGGTTTCGCCTGCCATATCCGTTCTGTTTTACTCACAGACAAATGGTTAACACTTTTAGAACATTCAGAGTGTTTCCTATCCAATGGTACTAAATATGTGCATATCCTATTTTCTGGGCCTGAATGGGAGGCATTTTACTTTGGGCACGCCAGGCTCTCCAAAACGGTCACCTCGTGCGCTACTCCCTAAGAAGTTAAAGGATTTTTAAGCCTTGAAACAGTTGAGATATGTATTGTGTATGTGTGCCATTCAGAGGGTGAATGGGCAAGACAAAAGATTTAAGTGCCTTTGAATGGGGTATGGTAGTAGTTGCCAGGCGCCCCAGTTTGTGTCAAGAACTGCAAAGCTGCTTGGTTTTTCACGCTCAACAGTTTCCTGTGTGTATCAAGAATGGATCCACCATCCAAAAGACATCTAGTCAAATTGACAACTCTGGGAAGTATTGGAGTCAACATGGGCCAGCATCCCTGTGGAACACTTTCGACATCTTGTAGAGTGCATGCCCTGATGTATTGAGGATAAAAAGGGGTGGGGGGCAACTCAATATTATGAAGGTGTTCCTAAAGTTTGGTATACTCCGTGTATATACAGTACCAGTCAAAAGTTTGGACACACCTACTCATTCCAGGTTTTTTTTTTATTTTTACTATTTTCTACATTTTAGAATAATAGTGAAGACATCGAAACTATGAAATAACACACATGGAATCATGTAGTAACCAAAAAAGTGTATAATTTGAGTTTCTTCAAAGTAGCCACCCTTTGCCTTGATGACAGCTTTGCACACTGTTGGCATTCCCTCAACCTGCTTCATGGGCTCCTGAGTGGTTCAGCGGTCTAAGACACTGCATCTCAGTGCTAGAGGTGACACTACAGACCCTGGTTCAGTGGTCTAAGACACTGGTGACACTACAGACCCTGGTTCAGCGGTCTAAGACACTGCATCTCAGTGCTAGAGGTGACACTACAGACCCTGGTTCAGTGGTCTAAGACACTGCATCTCAGTGCTAGAGGTGACACTACAGACCCTGGTTCAGCGGTCTAAGACACTGCATCTCAGTACTAGAGGCGTCACTACAGACACCCTGGTTCGAATCCAGGCTGTATCACAACCGGCTGTGATTGGGAGTCCCACAACCGGCCGTGATTGGGAGTCCCGGCGCACAATTGGCCCAGCGTCGTTCGGGTTTGGCCGGTGAAGGCCGTCATTGTAAATAATAATTTGTTCTTAAGGTGACTTTTAGCGCCCCACTGCTCCTTAAGAGGTTAACTGACTTGCCTAGTTAAATAAAGGTTAAAATTAATAAATAAAATGAGGTAGTCACCTGGAATGCATTTAAATTAACAGTGTATATACATTTGTCTTTTGTCTTGCCCATTCACCCTCTGAATGGGCAAGACAATCCATGTCTCAATTGTCTCACGGCTTAAATCCTTCTTTAATCTGTCTCCTCCCCTTCATCTACACTGACTGACATGGATTTAGTGACATCTAGTGACAACAATAAGGGATCACAGCTTTTACCTGGATTCACCTGGTCAGTCTATGTCATGGAAAGAGAAGGTGTCAGTAATGTTTTGTACACTGTGTATATATTTTCTGGGACCAAGTAAAAAAAGAATCTTGTTTTGTTAGGGGGTTTACAGGTACAATTTCAATTCATTTATTCAGTTTATATAACATGTACCCGTGAGCTGCCACTCAAATAAAAAGTATTTGAAAAAATTGTTATGTAAAGAAAAATAAGCAAAAAGAGGCCTACACAGTTGACATGTCAGAGCATAAACTATACCATGAAGTCCAAGGAACTGTCCATGCATCTCTGAAGTAGAAGTGTGATGAGGCATATATCTAGGGAAGGGTATAGAACAATTTCTAGAGTGTTGCAAGTTTCCAAGAGCACGGTGGTCTCCATCATTGGGAAATGGAAACCATATGGAACTACCTAGACTCTGTCTAGAGCTGGCCATCTGGGCAAACTGAGCAACAGGGCAAGGAGGACCTTGGTAAGGGAGGTGACCAATGACCACTGACAGAACTACAGAGTTCCTTGGCTGAGATGGGAGAACCTGCCAGAAAGACAGGTCTCTACAGCACCACCAATCTGGGCTTTTTGGGAGAGTGGCCAGACGGAAGCCACTCCTGAGAAAAAGTCACATAACAGCACGCCTGGACTTTGCAAAAGGCACATGTAAGACATAAGGCAAAAGTTTCTGTGGTCTGATAATTTTTTTAAACTCTTTGGCCAGAATTCAAAGCGCAATGTCTGGAGAAAACCAGGCACAGCCCATCACCCGTCTAACACCATCCCTACTGTGAAGCATGGTGGTGGCAGCATCGTGCTATGGGGATGCTTTTCAGCGGCAGGGACTGGGAGACTGGTAAGTAATAAATTGAGCCAAATACAGGCACATCCTTAAAGGGAACCTGCTTCAGAGTGCAAACAACCTTAGACTGTGGCGAAAAATGTACGTTCCAACAGGACAATGACCCCAAGCATACAGCCAAAGCAACGCTGGAATTGCTTCAGAACAAGAATGTGAAAGTCCTTGAGTGGCCCAGCCAAAGCTCTAACTTGCATCCCATTGCAAATCTGTGGAAAGACTTGAAGATTGCTGTTCACCACTGCTCCCCATCTAACTTAACAGAGCTTGAGAAAATCCCCAAATCCAGATGTGCAAAGCTGATACAGACATACCCAAGCTGACTCAAAGCTGTAATCTCCCCGCCAAAGGTGCTTCTACTAAGTATTGCTTCGGGGGTGTGAATACTTATGTAATTGAGATATTTCTGTATTTCATTTTCAATCAATTTGCAAACATATATATGTATTTAATCAATTTTGAATTCAGGCTATAACGCAACAAAATGTGGAATAAGTCAAGGGGTAAGAATACTTTCTGAAGTTACTGTACATGTATATTTATATTCTGGACAGTCTTGGTGGAGGGGGGGTTATTGCACTTTTTGCTAGATATTACTGCACTGTTGGAGCTATAAACATAATTATTTTGCTGTACCTGCGATAACATCTGCAATACTGTCTACGTGACCAATAAACTTTGATTTGATGGCTCAGTTTGTAGAGTATGGCGCTTGCAATGCCATGATTTTGGATTTGATTCCTGGGACCACCCATATGTAAAATGTATGCACAAATGACTGTAAGTCGCTTTGGATAAAAGCGCCTGCTAAATGGCATATAATTTATTACTAGCTTGCTTGCCTGTTGTCTTCAGCCCACTTTCGACCTCCTAACACAACCATGAGAGATTATCCATCTGCCCGAGTCATCCCCGTATTAACGAGACAGGCCATTGTATGATATGTAAATGTGAGCCACGTCGGGTGTCAGTTGGGTTGTCACTGAGTTGTAGCTGTTGCGTATTGATGTGTGTGAAGTGAGCTTTGTGGAAATGCTAATGTAACGAATGATAAGAAATGCTCATTTTCGTTTTTTTGTTGTAAAACTTTTTGTTTTGCTAGCGTGAACACGTTGTAGCTCTAGTCCCTGGGAGGGTTGACCTGCAATTACAAGGATGTGTATTAACCTCCATTTTGAGATAGTAGCACTGGAAAAATCTAGCAGTAGATCCTCTGCAGTACAGTCTGAAAGACCTGAAAATAATACATCTGTATCTACTGTATTTCTCACCTATTGTCTACTGTATTTCTCACCTATTGTCTACTGTATTTCTCACCTATTGCCTCCTGTTTCTCCTCTTCAGGGAAATGAGGCAAGTTACCCCCTGGAAATGTGCTCGCATTGTAAGTATCTTTGATTTACTAACTAACTGCCATTCTTTGTCAGGCATCAACATCAGAAAATGAAATTATTCTCACTCACCTCCCCTCTCTGCTTGTCTGAGCTTGCTTGCGGTACCTATTTCCTCCTATCCAACATTATAACAGAGCTTCATACGCTCAAATGCAACTCAACAAAATGACAGCATATATAGATTAGATTAACACAACACAGAGGAGTTCTCCCAGGCTTTCTGCTGGAGCCAGGGACACACTCAGGGACACACTCAGGGACACACTTAGGGGAGACTCGGGGACACACTCAGGGACACACTTAGGGGAGACTCGGGGACACACTCAGGGACACACACAGGGACAAGCAGGCAGACCAACAGTACAGTCATGGCCAAAAGTTTTGAGAATGACACAAATATTAATTTCCACAAAGTTTGCTGCTTCAGTGTCTTTAGATATTTTTGTCAGATGTTACTATGGAATACTGAAGTATAATTACAAGCATTTCATAAGTGTCAAAGGCTTTTATTGACAATTACATGAAGTTGATGCAGAGTCAATATTTGCAGTGTTGACCCTTCTTTTTCAAGACCTCTGCAATCCGCCCTGGCATGCTGTCAATTAACTTCTGGGCCACATCCTGACTGATGGCAGCCCATTCTTGCATAATCAATGCTTGGAGTCAGAATTTGTGGGTTTTTGTTTGTCTACCCGCCTCTTGAGGATTGACCACAAGTTCTCAATGGGATTAAGTTCTGGGGAGTTTCCTGGCCATGGACCCAAAATATTGATGTTTTGTTCCCCGAGCCACTTAGTTATCCCTTTTGCCTTATGGCAAGGTGCTCCATCATGCTGAAAAAGGCATTGTTCGTCACAAAACTGTTCCTGGATGGTTGGGAGATGTTGCTCTCGGAGGATGTGTTGGTACCATTCTTTATTCATGGCTGTGTTCTTAGGCAAAATTGTGAGTGAGCCCACTCCCTTGGCTGAGAAGCAACCCCACACATGAATGGTCTCAGGATGCTTTACTGTTGGCATGACACAGGACTGATGGTAGCGCTCACCTTGTCTTCTCCGGACAAGCTTTTTTCCGGATGCCCCAAACAATCGGAAAGGGGATTCATCAGAGAAAATGACTTTACCCCAGTCCTCAGCAGTCCAATCCCTGTACCTTTTGCAGAATATCAGTCTGTCCCTGATGTTTTTCCTGGAGAGAAGTGGCTTCTTTGCTGCCCTTCTTGACACCAGGCCATCCTCCAAAAGTCTTCGCCTCACTGTGCGTGCAGATGCACTCACACCTGCCTGCTGCCATTCCTGAGCAAGCTCTGTACTGGTGGTGCCCCGATCCCGCAGCTGAATCAACTTTAGGAGACGGTCCTGGCGCTTGCTGGACTTTCTTGGGCGCCCTGAAGCCTTCTTCACAACAATTGAACCGCTCTCCTTGAAGTTCTTGATGATCCGATAAATGGTTGATTTAGGTGCAATCTTACTGGCAGCAATATCCTTGCCTGTGAAGCCCTTTTTGTGCAAAGCAATGATGACGGCACGTGTTTCCTTGCAGGTAACCATG
>QNTS01001320.1:132370-157621 GCA_003317085.1 Hucho hucho | reverse complement strand
TGTGTGGGTGCGACTGTGTGTGGGTGCGACTGTGTTTGTCTGTGTGTGGGTGCGTACGTGCATACCAGGGTTTCTTCCAGTAATAGCCGGCTTTTGGCCAATACATTATTTTATTTTTTTAAAGACGATAAATAAAATTGGCTCCCGTCCAATTGTCCGGGAGAAGAAGAAGAATTAAAAAAACAATGAATTTGGGATCTATCATCCCACAGTGTGTTTTGAAATATTTTTCTCGACAAGCTGACATTGTAGTCTTATAGGAGACGCTCTTATCCAGAGCAATTAGGATTAAGTGCCTTGCTCAAGGGCACATCGACAGATTTTTCTCCTAGCCGTTTCGGGGATTCAAACCAGTGACCTTTTAGTTGCTGGCCCAACACTCTCAACCACTAGGCTAGCTGCCGCCCCTAACCAATAGAATAGGTCAACTTTTTCTACTATGGGGGACAGTAGATTGACAGGCTTGTGATTTTTGAGGTTCGTTACTCGTCTTGTTGGTAGAGGAAAAGTTAAAATGTGGACAGTTACTCTAACATCTTCAAAGTGCGCATCAGAATTAGGTAAGAATTACCTCACATCGTTGCATCCTAGACTTGGATGTTCTGTTAATATGAATTACCATAATCTAAATGGGATTTCTGTCATTCTGAGCACTGTGGGTGGACGCCCTAATCAGGTTACTCACCCAACGCATATGGGTCTGGTCAATTAAAATGTTGCTGGTCAAATGTTCAGCTGATATGTCTATTTATGTCTGTGTGTGTGTGTGTGTGTGTGTGTGTGTGTGTGTGTGTGTGGGGGGGGGCGCTATCAGCAGGTTCCTGTTGCCTAGTAACACAGTTAAGAGTGAATCCAGTATTGATGAGCAAATGGTCTCTTTCTGTTGTGTGGAGTATCATCATCATCATCATCATCTCAGTCACTAAGGAGGACGTCCCTCCAAGCAGGACATCCATTAGCATATCTCAATGAGACTATTCAAAATGTGGACTGCATTTCAGTAAGGGCTTCTGATTAGCAATCCTACGTCTTGCCTTGTGTATCAGACATCACAGTATAGTATTGGGATCCCGAGTGGCGCAGCGGTCTAAGAGGGGTCACTACAGTCCCTGGTTCAAATCCCATAGCGTGGTGCACAATTGGCCCAGCGTCGTCCGGGTTTGGCCGGGGGAAGGCCGTCATTGTAAATAAGACTTAGTTCTTAACTGACTTGCCTAGTTAAAAAGTATAGCTTCATCTCCTGTCTCTCACTGTGCTTGATCCATAGATCCTCTTTCTCCCTCACTAACTAACACTTGACAATGTCTCTTAGCCAATGACACTATTGAAGAGTAATGATTCTCTAGCATGGGTTGGAGACATTTCAAGCTGGGGAGTGAGAGTACCAATCCAACTAATACAATATATGCCTTTTACCAGACGCTTTTAGCCAAAGCGACTTAGTCATGCGTGCATACATTTTACATATGGGTGGTCCCAGCGGGAATCGATCCAACTATCTTAGCGATGTGCCATGCTCTACCAACTGAGCTACGGAGGACAACAACTCTGTTATGCTTTCTCATACTGATGGCCTCAAACGATGTCAGACTTTAACTAACAGTCCAGTCTACTACTTCTACTACAGACTTTAACCAACAGTCAATCAATCAATCAAATGTATTCATAAAGCCCTTTTTACATCAGCCGATGTCACAAAGTGCTGTACAGAAACCCAGCCTAAAACCCCAAACAGCAAGCAATGCAGATGTAGAAGCACCGTGGCTAGGAAAAACTCCCTAGAAAGGCATGAACTTAGGAAGAAACCTAGAGAGGAACCAGGCTCTGAGGGGTGGCCAGTCCTCTTCTGGCTGTGCCGGGTGGAGATTATAACAGTACATGGCCAAGATGTTCAAACGTTCATAGATGACCAGCAGGGTCAAATAATAATAATCACAGTAGTTGTCGAGGGTGCAACAGGTCAGCACCTCAGGAGTAAAAGTCAGTTGGCATTTTAATAGCCTATCATTCAGAGTTAGAGACAGCAGGTGCGGTAGAGAGAGTCCAAAACAGCAGGTTCGGGACAAGGTAGCACGTCCAGTGAACAGGTCAGGGTTCCATAGCCGCAGGCAGAACAGTTGAAACTGGAGCAGCAGTATGACCAGGTGGACTGGGGACAGTAAGATATAACAGACTGACCCTAGCCCCCCGACACAAACTATTGCAGCATACATACTGGAGGCTGAGACAGGAGGGGTCGGGAGACACTGTGGCCCTGTCCCGCAATACCCCCGGACAGGGCCAAACAGGCAGGATATAACCCCACCACCCACTTTGCTAAAGCACAGCCCCCACACCACTAGAGGGATATCTTCAACCACCAACTTACCATCCTGAGACAAGGCCGAGTATAGCCCACGAAGATCTCCCCCACAGCATGAACCCGAGGGGGGTGCCAACCAGGACAGGAAGATCACGTCAGTGACTCAACCCACTCAAGTGACGCACCCCTCCTAGGGACGGCATGGAAGAGCACCAGTAAGCCAGTGACTCAGCCCCGTAATAGGGTTAGAGGCAGAGAATCCCAGTGGAGAGAGGGGAGCCGGCCAGGCAGAGACTGCAAAGGCAGTTCGTCGCTCCAGTGCCTTTCCGTTCACCTTCACACCCCTGGGCCAGACTACACTCAATCATAGGACCTACTGAGTCTTCAATATATACTGCGTCTCTCACATGAATAGGCAGACCATTCCATAAAAATGGAGCTCTATAGGAGAAAGCCCTGCCTCCAGTTGTTTGCTTAGAAATTCTAGGGACAGTAAGGAGGCCTGTGTCTTGTGACCGTAGCGTACGTGTAGGTATGTACGGCAGGACCAAATCAGAGAGATAGGTAGGAGCAAGCCCATGTAATGCTTTGTAGGTTAGCAGTAAAACCTTGAAATCAGCCCTAGCCTTAACAGGAAGCCAGTGTAGAGAGGCTAGCACTAATATGATCAAATGTTTTGGTTCTAGCAGCCGTGTTTAGCACCAACTGAAGTTTATTTAGTGCTTTATCCGGGTAGCCGGAAAGTAGAGCATTGCAGTAGTTTAATCTAGAAGTGACAAAAGCATGGATACATTTTTCTGCATCATTTTTGGACAGAAAGTTTCAGATTTTTGCAATGTTACGTAGATGGAAAATAGCTGTCCTTGAAATATTCTTGATATGTTCATCAAAAGAGAGATCAGGGTCCAGAGTAACGCCAAGGTCCTTCACAGTTTTATTTGAGATGACTGTACAACCATCAAGATTAATTGTCAGATTCAACAGAAGATCTCTTTGTTTCTTGGGACCTAGAACAAGCATCTGTGTTTTGTCCGAGTTTAAAAGTAAAAAATTTGCCGCCATCCACTTCCTTATGTCTGAAACACAGGCTTCCAGGGAG
Organism: Hucho hucho; assembly: GCA_003317085.1. Classification (NCBI taxonomy): domain Eukaryota; kingdom Metazoa; phylum Chordata; class Actinopteri; order Salmoniformes; family Salmonidae; genus Hucho; species Hucho hucho. The sequence goes on along the minus strand of QNTS01001320.1, from coordinate 154,220 downwards.
GGCAATTTTGGGGCTTCACCATGTTTCATGGAAATGTACAGCTGTGTGTCATCCGCATAGCAGTGAAAGTTAACATTATGTTTCCGAATGACATCACCAAGAGGTAAAATATATAGTGAAAACAATAGTGGTCCAGTCTACTGTTCCTAGTACAGACTTTAACTAACAGTCCAGTCTACTGTTCCTAGTACAGACTTTAACTAACAGTCCAGTGTACTCAAACACATGATGTCACCTAATAGTGGTGTCAGCCAGACTCAAATACTCAATTTAGAAGAAGGGACAGTTTGACTGTAAATGTGGAGTAGCAAGGCATAACTTAAAGGAAAATTCCATCCAAAAACTATATGTTGGTATTTGTTTCATTAGTCCATTGTTGACATAGTCCCAAAATGTTTTGCTTTTCAGCAATCAAGTTTTCAAGTTATGTAACTTTTCAAATTTAAGAATCATCCGTTTTATGTATTTTGCATCATGTGATGCAAAACACAGCATCATGTGATGTAAAACACAGCATCATGTGATGTAAAACACAGCATCATACAGAGATGATTTCTGTATTTTGAAAGTTACATAACTTTGTAAAACCACTTCATTATCAGGTAGAACAGGAAGATGTAAATACCGTTGGGTTCAGTCCCACACATAGAAATATCATAACATAATCTACTGTATCGGCGTACTGCAATCTAGTTAACCACTTTCATTAGGCCTAAACAAATGTAAGTTAGTACATTGTCAATATATCCTTCTCTAAGAAAAAGTAGTGAGAGACAGATGGCACAAGGCAGATTTGTTCCCCGGAAATCTGGCTGTGGAGTGCCTGCAGCAACTGCTGCCTCTATACTCGTCTACCACTCACACAGTCATCCCTCTAGCTTCTGTTTAGTCATCAGGCTAATGCATGATGGCGTCGGCCAACACAAAATGCACACACATATCTCTCTCTCTCTCTCTCTCTCTCACACTCATTCCATTTCTCTCTGGCTCATAGCTTTCTGCAACAGCTAAGTCTCTCTGTTCTCTCTCTCTTTACTACCCTCCCTCAGTTTAACTCCCCCCTCCCCTCTCTCTCTCTCCATTCTGTGAGGTTTGTCTAAAGATGAATAGCTATATCTGACTATCGGTAGTACAGATTAGAGTAGTATTGTGTGTGTGTGGAGGGGGGGGGGGGCAGTAGAACGGTTCACGTGATCATGGCGTGTCTGAATAAGCTTATACTGTAGTTAGTATCTATGTTATTACAAGGCTTACCCCATGCTACTGTGAGAGGGGACAACAGAAACTAGGTGGGATCAGTACTCTCTGTAATGGCAGGAGCTCACAAGGCACAGGGCAACAAGCTCTCCTCAGGGACGGGGACAGCTAGGGCTGTTTGTACTACCCACATCGACATGGCCAACAACAGATGTAAGTTCACTGAACTGGAAGATTTCAGGCAATGTTTCTGTAGCTAACTTAATTTTTTTTTCGCCTGTGTTTTAAAGGCACTGTTGCCGTGTCAGGTTTGTTGCCGTGTCAGGTCTGTTGCCGTGTCAGGTCTGTTGCCGTGTCAGGTCTGTTGCCGTGCCAGGTCTGTTGCCGTGTCGGGTCTGTGTAGGTGGGGAGGAAGAGAGCAGTCCTTGCCTACATACCGTTATTAGACCACTTTATGTGTGTGTGGGTACAGGGTTTGCTGGGTGCCTACCTGCATAGATCTACCCGTGTATGTGTTAATGTGTTGCATGTCTATATTCCAGGAGATCTAGGTAAGCTGATGGCTGCTTTAATGACAAAGGTTTTTACTTGCAATGACTGTGATACTGAATGTGGTTGTCTTGCCTACGTTGGTCGAATACACTGACTGGAAGTCGCTCTGGATAAGAGTGTCTGCTAAATAATTACCAAAATGTAACGTCTCTACTCAGGTCATTTTGTTCATGATCCCTCTCTCTCTTTTCTCCTATTTGTCTGTCGGTCTGTCTTTTCTCCTCTCTCTCTCTGTCCCCTCCAGTCGATGCTGATGAGATTAAGCGGCTGGGAAAGAGGTTTAAGAAACTGGACCTAGATAACTCTGGGTCCCTTAGCGTGGAGGAGTTCATGTCCCTGCCTGAACTCCAGCAGAACCCTCTGGTCCAGAGGGTCATCGACATCTTCGACACCGATGGAAACGGAGAGGTGGACTTCAAGGGTAAGCCAGAGCGCAAGAGTAGCCTGGTCCCAGATCTGGTGTCTCCTTCTATAGCCTGGTCCAAGATCTGGTGTCTCCTTCTATAGCCTGGTCCCAGATCTGGTGTCTCCTTCTATAGCCTGGTCCCAGATCTGGTGTCTCCTTCTATAGGCTGGTCCCAGATCTGGTGTCTCCTTCTATAGCCTGGTCCCAGATCTGTTTGTGCTTTTGCCTCTACCATTGTGTATGACAATTTTTACTGGTGAATAAATGCTTGGGCCCAACAATGTCCTTGAATTTAAGCTCATTTTCTGAAATCAAGGCCAATAATATCAGGGACATCAGTGTTGGTATACAGGTCTATTGTCCTCCTGTCTGAGAATGTCCCAGCACAGTACAGGATGGCCTACACTAGAGGGGTATAATAGAAACCAGGATCAATGAGCTGTCCAGAAAATGAAATGTCTGAAATAACTTTTTCTTTTTTAGAAAGATATGGGCATTGTCTCATTGACTCAACACCCAAACACACATTATCTAAGTTTAGCTTTCTTAACCAACCAGAACATGTATATTTATTTCTGGTTGTTCATCAAAGTTGGCTAACTCATTGATCCTGCTTCCTGATAGTTGCTGGTTGAAAATACAATCTACACAGGACCTTCTAATCAGCTGTTTTCCATGGTGAAACATGGAAATTCATTAATAGACCAATAACAAAGAGAGTTCCGAACCTCTCTGCCAATGACAGCTAGTTGTCAGTTTTCCCCTCCCCACTCAGACCACTCCGACAGTCCTAGCAAGAATCCTTACTTGAGAAACAGCTATTTTTGCACATTTTAATGGAATTCATTAGAGTAAGGTACTTAGTTGTTACCCAGAAATGATTTGATGTTGATATAAAATGGTTGCTTTGGGCCTTTAATCACATTGTATGATTAACAAAAGGATCTTGATGACCAGGGAGAGAGTTCGGGACTTTGGCCTGGACTGGTTTAGACTTGCAGTGTTTCTCTCGGCCTACTCTGTTCTGCCTAACAGTATCTGCAGAGACAGTAGTAACACTTAACACAGGACAGTCAGAACTAGATAGCCTAGATTCCATCCGGATACAGCACGATTTACATTTTAAAGATCATTTCCGATTGAGCCGACATGCGTCGTTTACCGTGAAATGCGTTCTCCGCGAAAACATTGCCTTTAAAAGGTGCATAGAGGAAAAGGGGCGTTTCTGATTGACTCTTATGGATGCATAAGTAGTGCATTTGATCACTCCGATTTACGTACAGTATAAGAAATCAAATAATGTCTAACTCTAAACCATCTATTCCCCCCCCCATCAGAATTCATTGAGGGAGTCTCACAGTTCAGTGTGAAGGGCGACAAGGAGTCAAAGCTTCGGTGTAAGTAGACAGATCTACTGGAAATCCATCTCCACTACATCCTACATCTATACACCTCTCACCACACAAAGTTTCATTATTTGATCTTCAAAGACAAAACCCATCCCCCGTCCCCCACTTGCCAAAGTAGAAACAGAATGCCTGATAGCATCAATGATGAAAATACAAAAACCAAAAGGTCTGTGTTCAGGATCGCTGACTTACCTACACATCCTTCCACGTTTCTCCCCGACCCCTTCCCCTCCAGTTGCCTTCCGGATCTACGACATGGACAAGGATGGCTACATCTCCAATGGGGAGCTCTTCCAGGTGCTGAAGATGATGGTAGGAAACAACCTGAAGGACACGCAGCTCCAGCAGATCGTGGACAAGACCATCATCAACGCAGACAAGGACGGCGACGGCAGGATATCCTTCGAAGAGTTCTGCTTAGTAAGTCTGGGGTCGTGATGGGGGGGGGGGGGGTAAAAGGATACTGCAAGATGCTACCGTACCTGTAGACTTTAGCCAGCAGTTAGCATTGGCTTGTGAAACTACCTCTAACTTCTTTCATACTGCACGCAGAGGACATTTTCCAGAATTGTGCAACCCTATTAGGGGTTAACTCCAGTTCTGGAGGGCTGCTATGGTTGATGGCTTCTCCTACCCAGCTCTAACACACCAGAGGGCTTATTCAGTGGAGTGTAATGTTATGTATAGAGCATGATTCTAGCCCATTTCACTATGAAAGTTCTGTATTGTTTCACTCTTCTGAATAAGCTACATTTGGCACATATTTCTCTAAGGCAGCGGTTCCCAAACTTTTCTGTTCCAGGGACCACCAAATCACCGTTAAAAGCTTGAGGACCACCATTGGCAGTAAAAAAAAAAATACATTTTAGCAGTGAATGTAACAAATTACAGGTCTATTATTATTATAAACAATTTGAATTTTGAAAAGTAATGTCAAATTGCTTATAATACAATGTATACTCCCAACTGTTATTTTCTTTGGAAGAAAAAAATCTATTTGTATTTAATTACATTTTTTATCAAAAATAATTGGCTGAGCACAGGTTGGAAACCACTGCTCTAGAGTCGTGAACTGAAACACTGTTCTTGTTGGAGTATTATCTTCAGGACAACTCAGAATGTTGGACCATGGTTATAATTGGTTTGTGCTGGAGCAGCCCAAGGTTGGCGTGAAGGGATTGTGTGACTTCATTTGAAGAGACTCATTCATTAAAATAGCTGAGAGTGTAGGACAGTATTACAGAAAAGACAAGGATACTGTTAACAGGATACAGTAGTTATACTAGTGTTAAGTTGCCTCTCTTAGTTGGAACCATGTTGCATGATTTTTAAGCCTGCTAATTTAGCCAATAGCATTAAGAATCAATCTGTTCCAGCCTGCTTTTGCTCTAGAATAATAACTCTTTGGTTCTGTTCCTTCTCTCTTCCCTTAGGTGGTGGGTGGCCTTGACATACACAAAAAGATGGTGGTGGACGTGTGAGCCTGTCCCTCCGCTCCTCCCCCCCTCGCTTTCTTCTCCGTTGGTCTCTGAAGATCTGCTCAAGACGTCTGGCAAACACTTTGTGTATTTCAATGGAAGTATTCTCTCTCCCTGTGAAGGCACTTTTTTTGTTTTCTTAACAAGCCACAAGCTTCGCGAAGCCAACTTAGTTGTGTTATTGAACTCCGATCCTATCAATAACCTGAAGGACAGCTATTCTCGTTTGTAAGAGCATCCCAGTTTGAGGGAGGGAGGGAGGGAGGAGAAAGTTTGGCTTGATTATATTTTGTCAATTTTTCTTTTGTAATGTTATTTTTTAAAATATTTATTTTCATTCTGGTCTCTTTTTTTTTTTTTATAGACAAGTATATCTATAATGTTTCTTTCGTGGGGAAATGTGTCATTATCTGAAGTATTGCGTTAAATAATATACTTGATTTTCGGCTCCAATTCAAAACGTAGGGTATAAAGTGCCAACCAGGACATATCGTATTGTTATTATTAAGTATCCACCATTGCTGTCAGTGATGGACTGGTCTGTGATGAGTCAAACGCTCGCTGCATGATCACTAGTGGTTAGATGCAAGTTTCTTTTGCACTATTTGACTCTTGAACATGTTGGATTAGATCAATTAAGCCATTTGACTCTTGAGCAGGTTGGATTAGATCAATTAAACCATTTGACTCTTGAGCAGGTTGGATTAGATCAATTAAACCATTTGACTCTTGAGCAGGTTGGATTAGATCAATTAAACCATTTGACACTTGAGCAGGTTGGATTAGAATTAAGCTTTCGATCACATTAAACATACAATACCTGTTGGAAGCTTAAGAGTGATAGGATATTTTATTTATAAATGTTTGTTGGAGATTAATATTCTAAAAGTAGAGATAGATGCCAAGAAAGTGATGTCTTTGCATACTTATTTGTATTTTACTTACTTTAACGACACGTTTTTACGTTGAACCACATGACAATCCCCCAATGCAAAGTAAATGGGCGGCAAGTAGCCTAGCGAGCCAGCAACCGGAGGGTTGCCAGTTTGAAGACCTTTAACCCACAGCAACTGCTCCACAGGCACCGTAGTATGGCAGAGTACCCTGCTCTGACCTCTGTGTGTGTCTTGGGATGAAGTCAAATGTTCTGTTGCACCTTATGTACAATTGGATGAATAAAAAGGATATTGTACAGCTTGATCACTCAAGTTGAAAAGTCTCTTAACATGGACCATCTATGTATTTTATTCTATTTTTTAAACATGAGGAATATCCTAAAATATCGAGATGAGAAAGATTATGAACGTCAGTGAGTTATGGCATCTTATTGAGACTCAACTGCAGCCAGTATAGTAACTGTATATTAGGTCAATGTTAGGCTCATCCTCTCAGTAGAGACTGCAGCAGCTGATGTCAAAGCACCCCTCAATAGTGCAGTTACAGTACAGCGTTCTAATGCAACAACGGAGTTACTCAAACTTTTGACATGGATCAATGGGATACTGTACATTAGAAAGTGAAGATTTTAAGAACCGATCACACGATCGCCTCGTCGGTCCTCTCCCTCAGTGGTATTCACAGTAAGGAGATTGACACAAGCTTAACTACACCGCAATTTAACGTGAAATGGGCATCCCGAGAAAATAATTGTAACAAAATGGCAGCGGGTTGCATTTTAATGATTCGATAGTTGGTTTGGAAACCATTGTTTTTAGTGAGACGTCTCAAAATGCCTCCCTGCTCCCTATATAGTGCACTACTTTTAACCAGGGCCCATAGCTCAGGTCAAAATGAGTGCATCATGTAGGGCACAACCCATGTCCCTTCATAGGGCACTGTACAAGTGGCTTTGCTTGGGCCTCCTATGCTTGCATGATGATTTTCGTTGTGCATGTAGATGATCCATTGAAATAATCGTTGTTAACAGGTGAATGGTGAGGTCAGTAATAATGATATTTAATAATCTACTGGGAAACATATTGGATGTTGCCCAACTTTGTTAAATGTTCACATTATGAGCAGTAATTCAAACAAACTGACCTACATGTTAACTTTGTATTTTCCCTCCTGGAACAGCGAGATGATGCTTCTATTCCAGTAAAAATCTGGTCCCAAAGTCAACTGCCACTCACTGTACTCGGCACTGTTTTGTATAGAAGCTTTCCATTCTGTCGTCTATATAGTTCAGACTTTAGTTCTGCAAGTACTACTTAATCTATTTTCTTTGAAGGGGACTCGGTGCTTTTTAGTTTGTGTGGAAACTGAAACGGTTAAGTTTGACTAATAGATATTTTCCCCTTTCTCTGCATGCTGCATCTGATGCCGTGGGACTGTTGGAAACTTGAAATTGTATGAAAATAAAAAATAAAACACATTTTGAGACATTTTAAGTACGAGTTGTGTGTGATCACTTTGTTTCCCTGGTGTGTCGTGGTGTTTCTGGGTCACTTTGGCTTTACAGTCTCACAGAAAACTAAACCGTTTTACATTAGGGTTTCTGCATTTTTATTTACATTAACTCAAATTTTCACTTTGTGTAACAATTAAATCGTTGGCCTCCAGAAATACTTTGTTAGATTCAGATTCAAACAATATGTTAATATTTTATTTAAATCAAACAACTGAAATCCAAAAGGACAATTATGAAAAGGGGCAAATCATTTAAATGCAAAAATCCCCTGTTGGAAGAGACAGGCCAGTCCAGATGTCTAAGGCAGGTAGGCACTCCCCAAATCAATATGTCCAGCTTCAACAACAAAAGTCCTGAAAGAGGTCAGGCAAGGGCCCATTTCCAAAAAGCATCTCAGGAGTGCTAATCTAGGACCAGGTCCACCCATCCATATTACCTTATTCATGTTTTAAAAAGGCAAAATCGGTCCTAGATCAGATCCTACTGAGAACCTTGGTGAATACCTGAATTACATCAGGCGATAAGAATATAAATCCATGTGTGACTTTAGAATCTCTCTGCTGTCCTGCTGGCCACGACCCTGATGTTACCGTACACCTTAGAAGGGGGACTTCCTGTACGGGGAAATAGACATAACATCATTAGTGCAAAGTTTGAACACCTCATTCAAGGGTTTTTCTTTATTTATTTTTTTACTATTTTCTACATTGTAGAATAATGAAGACATCGAAACTATGAAATAACACATACGGAATCATGTAGTAACCAAAAAAAAAGTGTTAAACAAAATCAATATATTTTATATTCTTCAAAGTAGCCACCCTTTGCATTGACAGCTTTGCACACTCTTGGCATTCTCTCAACCAGCTTCATGAGGTAGTCACCTGGAATGCATTTCAATTAACAGGTGTGCCTTGTTATAAGTTAATTTGTGGAATTTCTTTCCTTCTTAATGCGTTTGAGCCAATCGGTTGTGTTGTGAAAAGGTAGGGGTGGTATACAGAAGATAGCCCTATTTGGTAAAAGACCAAGTCCATATTATGGCAAGAATTACTACATGATTCCATGTGTTATATCATAGTTTTGATGGAATGAGTAGGTGTCCAAACTTTTGACTGGTACTGTATATAATATGCTATTTAGCAGATGTTTTACCCAAAGCCAGTTATCTTTGCCCGGAAATCAAACCCACAATCCTGGCGCCATGCTCTAACACTTTTTTTGTGTGGCATTTGCTAAAACACTTCATTTTAATACACGGGACTTGGGCAATGGTGAGACGTGACAATACGACTAATTCACATGGCCAATAGAGTGGTGGTGTGGAGAAGCTCCGCCGATCCTTCGTGTCTGGAAGTAATTTAGTCATTGGCGCGCTGTAGAGCTGCTGCTTTCTCTTGGATTACTCATTACATTAATAAAACTGATTTATTTAACAAATACGATAGTCATTTAAAAAAAAAAAGGTTAAGGGTACAAGACCGTGTACATATCTGGATGTGTTTGCAAAATCACTACATATCCCATCGAGCCAAGCGGGGAGAGGCTGCCCGGTGTCAGTACCAAGACTAGTCAGAAACATCCAGCTAATCCGACGCCAATGGATCTCAAAACTGATCTTGGATCCGCGTTAAGTAGCAATTGAGATCCTTCGCCACCGTCGTCTTACGACAGATATTTCAAACCATTCATTACTATACAACAAAACAAATCATTTAAGTTTCTTTCCAGCTCATTTCTTAGTTACATAATAGTAAAGGAATTTTGCAGTTGAGGATGCGTATTTATGAAGTTTGGCAATGAGGACGAAAACTAGCATAGTTTAGCTATCCAGCTAGTTTAGCCAGGGAAAACAAACTCGGGCGCACATGCGCACTTAAGCTAATTCAGGAGACAGATTGAAGTTTGTATGCCCTGATATCAGGAGCTGGCGGCAAAAAGTTTGATAAAACAATTCCGAGACAAACAATAAAATCAGATGACTTATATTTAAGGTGATCGAATCAATATTCAATCCCGAAATCAGCTGTAACTGTCAATAGTAAAACAAAGCTTAAGAAGACGTTTGAGTGAAACCTGAAAATGAATTGTGTCGCTTCCGGACAAGGTATACTCCCCTTCCTCACCACCACTCTACTAACTTCCACATCTCTTTCAGACTTACCTAAGATGAGGTTGCATATCGCTGTCCGTGCCATCTTAATATTCTGGAAAGATCCTAATATGTGTACTTTTCTGTAAAATATTAAGGACACCAACAAAAAAGTCCATGATTAAACCATAAATATTCTTTGAATGTAGACCTAGAATTCTAACTATTACGTCATAACATGGGGCCATAGCACTACTCACGAGTCTGCCAGAACAATCCTGGTCTTGGTCACATTTTCAATGGTGAATTTTGTTTTGCCTCCTTTCCCTGCTATCCTCCCAATAGCTCTGGACAAATGGTCTCCTTTCAGTGGTTTTACTGCCAACGAAACAGAAATAATTAGTACGGAGAGAAACAGTTGTGCCTTAAATGCACTTAGTATGGGCAGATACCGTGCATGTGTATAAGGTAGTTGTTGTGAATTTGTTAGATACTACTGCATGGTCGGAACTAGAAGCACAAGCATTTCGCTACACTCGCATTAACGTCTGCTAACCATGTGTATGTGACAAATAAAATTTGATTACATATTTATCCAGCTGACTAGTTTTCATCTGTAGCCCCGGGGCACAAAATACTAAATGTTTTAAAAAGGTAGCCAATAAGACTGGTTTTCCTGACAATAAAACCGATTAATTGAAAGAAAGAACCAAGACAGTCAGTGAAAAATGGATAGTTAAGATGAAATTAAGATAGCACGCTAGCCCAAGGCCAGTACTTTTCAGACCAGGCTAGTAGAAAGCATGCCTAACTTGCCCGATGACTAGTGAACTGTATTTTCAAATATCGCATGGCACAAAATGTCACCGGGGCAAGTACACATCGTGGTTTACAAGCCTGGCTGGCCAGTGCCCAAAATCCATTAAATTCCATTCCTGACTACAAATATTGTAGGTTGTAAGGGTAGAGAATAACAGTGCTGCCATCAGGCCCTTAGTTACCATCGGTGACATCAAAGCTTTCTAGGAAAAGTTCATCCAATCTGATGAGAGCAAGGGCATCCTGGGGAGACAGACAAGGTGTTGTTTAGATTCAACAGAACAGGGGAGTTGTATTGTCAATAGACTTTAGGGTTAATTAATAGCCTATATTTAGACTAAACTTTAGAGGCCTCCCAAGGGAAAGAGAGACAAGGTGTCAGATTCCTTTTACATGATAAACAGTGGGGTTGTATTCTCAATAGACATTAGGGTTTAGGATTAGTTAGCATTGTAAAGACTACTGCATGCTAGCGGTTCTGGTAGACTTCCAGTCATTGCACTAATAGAGATCGTAGAGCCCCAATAGAGATAGTAGGGTAGTGCTAACAGAGATAGTAGGGTAGTGCTAACAGAGATAGTAGTAGGGTAGTGCTAATAGAGATAGTAGTAGGGTAGTGCTAATAGAGATAGTAGGGTAGTGCTAATAGAGATAGTAGTAGAGTGCTAATAGAGATAGTAGTAGAGTGCTAATAGAGATAGTAGTAGAGTGCTAATAGAGATAGTAGAGTGCTAATAGAGATAGTAGAGTGCTGCTGGATGACTGGATCCTTCTCATTTCATCACCCCAACAAGAGAATGCCTTCCTTTCCCAGAAGGTGCTGCTGCTTACCTCAACCTGGAATCCTAGAACGAAGGCTCGGACGAAGTCTGCAGCTCTCGTGAGAGAGCCAATGTCCTGTGTGTCTTTACATGTCTGAAATGAAAGACACGTTCTTATTAAGGCCTACTTTCTGAACACCAATAAAAAATATATCACTCAGGTAATCTCATTGCACTTACTTTAATTTCCACATTTCTGGTTTTGAGGTTGAATCGGACTTGGAGCTGTAGGTTCTCGACGATGGGTGTGAATATCTTCAGCCAGTTCTCCTTCAGAGGGGTATACCTGTGGGCCGGGACAGCCACCTTACGCATCTCATCAGAACCACCCTGAAACAAGGAGACAAAAAAATTGGACAGTGGAAATGTTAGAATTGTCATCGCAACTTCTCACTGTGGAATGCGAAGATTGTGTCCATTGGTTGCTTCAACAGTTTCATGACATTGTTGTGTAGCCTAGACTAGAAGAAACCCGCAGTGGCTGACTTAAATGTAGTCTTGTGAGACAGTGACACGTAATATTAGTGCGGGGTAAAGGCTTCCATTTAGGCAATGTAAGAATAATCATAGCAATAGCGTGACATCGCGCATGTGCAAGATCCAGACCCTACACGGGACGAGAATGTTCTACCCTAACAGTCAAAGTTCAAGCTGTAATAATTCATTACGAAATATCTACTCGTATATAAAACGTTGGATTTACTTTACCTTAAGTTTGTCGCCTGAAATGGGTGGAAACTGAGGCCGTTTCGATGCTACGGAGTCCTCAGCCTCCATATCGACTCCATCCATCTCGCGTTTTCGCTTCGATGTCTTCTTTGATTTCACCTTTACGAACGCCTCTGTTGTGTCTTCACTGTCCATAGTAGTAGTAGCAACTACCTCCGTTGTTGGATTATTAGCAGTGTCCATAACGAGATTAGTTTTTGGAGCAGTAAATGAAGCCCAAATGTTTGGAGAAGTACATGAAGTTATACACGAGGTTGTTCCCGTGTTTTGGAAAGGACCCAAAGTCTGTTCAACACGCGCCTGAGTGCAGTGTATAATTCCGTATGGATAAAAAAAAAGCATAAGTGAATATGGCAATATATATATCCATGTCTGCTAGGGAATAGTATGTAATTATTTGGAAAATAAAACGACATTCACAAGTATTCAACAAATATATTGTCTGCCATTTATCATCAGGCTACAATGTAGGCAGCCCTTAATGTGGCCGTTTTGCTCCTAAATCGTGTTGACAAGTTGCTGTTAAAAAAAAAACAGGCTTGCTTTTCTATCAATGTCAGAAAACTCGATATATCTTTCATTATTAACGCTCGTAACATTGCCATTGTCCTTCCAGGGAAGACATGTCGACGCCATTTGAGAAGCCACAAATTATATCTCACGTTCAGAGAAGTTTGAACTACACGGTGTTCGACAGCAAATGGATTCCTTGTAGCGCAAAGTTTGTCTGTCTGGGAAACTACGCAAGGGGCACCGGAGTGATGCAAATATACGAGGTGGAACACGGAGAGGTTAAACTCTTAAAAGAGGTAGTTCACTTTGTATTGTTTGTGCTTTTGTTTTCTAGCTAGGTGCCGTTTAGCGTTCTGGGGTTTGTTCTGGGAAAAGTCGTTCGTTGCTATGGTAACACACGGGGCCCCCTGTCCGCCTGCAGCAGAGATTGTAGCTCGATTGGTTTCTACTGTCACTTCACTGTTGTTAACAGTGTCGTGTCAAAAATAAACCTTCCACGAATAGCAACCATGCATGTTCGTGTTGTTATCCGTTGCATTCGTTTGGACCCCTATTTTCCCAAAGACAAGAGAGTACCCTTTTTTGAGGCAATCCATCCTTGTGAATTTCAGTTTATAGACAAGCATAACAATGTCCTTGTCATCTTTCACAGATCGAGAAAGCAAAGCCCATCAAGTGTGGGACATTCGGGGCCAGCTCTCTACAACAAAGACATATAGCAACTGGGGACTTTGACGGAAATCTCAATATATGGTAGCCTATTTATTTACCAACTATCTGACATATCACGTGTCTTGTCAGATAGATTTACCCTACCACCAGCATGTGCAGCTATACATCATAAAAGCTATCCCTAATAAGGACATTGGTAACAGCGTGTCCAAATGCCTGGTCCCAGGTCTGTTTGTACTAGCCAACTCCTTTGCGACCACATAGGAGATGGTGGCTATACAGCACTAACAGATCTGGGATCAGGCTATGTGTCTGTTAAGTCAAATTAAATGCTGTTTATCACATGCTTTGTAGACAACATGTATAGACTACCAGTGAAATGCTTACTTACTGGTCCTTTTCTAACAATGATGAGTTAAAGATGAGATAAAAAAAAAAAAATGCAATAGTGACACAATGAATAAATACACAGTGAATACTGAATACAAATAATATGGCTATATATAGGGAGTAGACAATAACATGTCTATATATAGGGAGTACCAGTACTGAGTCGATGTGCAGGGGTACTGTACATATAGGTAGAGGTAAAGTGACTGGGCAGTATGTGTGAGTGTGTGGGTAGAGTCCAGTATGTGTGCATAGAGTCAGTGCAATGGAGTTGGTGGAAAAAAGGGTCAATATAGGTGGTCTGGTTAACCATGCGATTAGCTATTTAGAAGTCTCATGGCTTGGGGGTAGAAGCAGTTCCTGTTGGTTCCAGACTTGGTGCTGTGGTACCGCTTGCCGTGCAGTAGTCATCTGATCCTGATATCCCCTGTCTGTCTGTAGGAACCTGGAGGTGCCTGATGTGTCTGTCTGTCTGTCTGTCTGTAGGAACCTGGAGGTGCCTGATGTGTCTGTGTACTCTGTGAAGGCCCACAAGGAGATCGTGAACAGCATAGATGGTGTCGGGGGCCTGGGGATCGGTGACGGGGCCCCCGAGATCGTGACTGGGAGCAGAGATGGTAATTATTGTTATATATTTTTTTAACGATGACTTTAATCCTTAGGGTGTGGCTAGGATTCTTAGGCAAGCATTCATAGGATGCTGTAGTAGAAGATTAGAATACAGACAGAAGTCATAAATACAATAACATCAACTGAGTTTTAAGTTTTAGTTTCAAGTACAGGATACACATGGTGTACAGTATACACCGTCCAACTAAATGCTTTCACGCAGGTTCCTTCTGGACAATACAACAACAATAAGAAATAATAAAAGATAAGAATATGACCATAAAGTAAATGGCTCAGTAGAATAGAATAAACATTTTAGTATCTGTATAATACAGGAAGGCACAATTTATAATACAATATTTACAGTGCCTTCAGAAAGTATTCACACCCTTTTACTTTTTCCACATTTTTAATATTTGTAAAACATAATATAATAACAATAATAACTCATCTTGATTAGATAAGTATTCAACGCCCAGAGTCAATACGTGTTATAATCACCTTTGGCAGTGATTACAGCTGTAAGTCTCTAAGAGCTTTGCACACCTGGATTGTACAATATTTGCACATTATTCTTTTTAAAAGTCTTCAAGTTCTGTCAAGTTGGTTGTTGATCATTGCTAGACAGTCATTTTCTAGTCCTGCCATAGATTTTCAAGGCGATTTAAGTCAAAACTGTAACTAGGTTACTCAGGAACATTCAATGTAGTCTTGGTAAGCAACTCCAGTGTATATTTGGCCTTCTGTTTAAGATTATTTTCCTGCTGAAAGGTGAGTTTGTCTCCCAGTGTCTGTTGGAAAGCAGACTGAACCATGTTTTCCTCTAGGATTTTGCCTGTGCTTAGCTCTATTCCGTTTCTTTTTATCATAAAAAAAAACTCCCTAGTCCTTGCCGATGACAAACATACCTATAACATGATGCAGCCACCACCCAGCTGGAAAGTATATGGAGGGGTACTCAGTGATGTGTTTTGATTTGCCCCAATCATAATGCTTTCTATTCAGGACATAAAGATAATTTCTTTTTCACATTTTTTTCAGTTTTACTTTAGTGCCTTATTGCAAACAGGATGTATGCTTCCTTCTTTTCACTCTGTCAATTAGGTTAGTATTGTGGAGTAACTACAATGTTGTTGATCCAACCTCAGTTTTCTCTTATCACAGCCATTAAACTCTTAACTGTTTTAAAGTCATCATTGGCCTCATTGTGAAATCCATGAGCGGTTTCCTTCCTCTCTTGCAACTGAGTTAGGGAGGACGCCTGTATCTTTGTAGTGACTGGGTGTATTGATACACCATCCAAAGTGTAATTAATAACTTCACCATGCTCAAAGGGATATTCAATGTCTGATTTATTTTTATTTTTACTCACCGACCAATAGTTGCCCTTCTTTGCGAGGCATTGGAAAATCTCCCAGGTCTTCGTGGTTGAATCTGTGTTAGAAATTCACTGCTCGACAGAGGGACCTTACAGATAATTGTATGTGTGGGGTACAGAGATTAGGTAGTTATTCAAAAATCATGTTACACACAATTATTGCACACAGTGATTCCATGCAACTTATTATGTTGACTTGTTAAACAAAGTTTTACTCCTAAACTTATTTAGGCATTCCATAACAAAGCGGTTGAATACTTATTGACTCAAAACATTTCAGCTTATAAATTTGTAATTCATTTGTAAAATGTTTTGAAAATACATAATTCCACTTTGACATTATGGGGTATTGTGTGTAGGCCATTGAAAAAAAACATCTCTATTTAATCAATTTAAAATTCAGGCTGTAACAACAAAGTCAAGAGGTGTGAATACTTTCTGAAGGCACTGTAAACATGTTTAAATTGCACAGTATTTAAGTTGTGTAGTGTTTAGCAATAATAAATAAGAGTCTGGTAGCAGCAGTTGTGGTGTGTGTGTGTGTGTGTGTGTGTGTGTGTGTGTGTGTGTGTGTGTGTGTGTGTAGCATAACTGTATACTGTGTGTGTGGATGAGTGTTTGTCTGTGTGGGTGTCTTCGTGAGTGTATGTGCAGAGAGTCAGTGCAGGTGATCAGTCCAGTTCAAGTGCTAAGCAGTCTGTCTTGTAGATATAAACTTGCCACTGAACCTGTTGGTATCAGACCTCATGCTCCGATACCATCTGCCCAGCTCGTGGCTATAGTGTGTGGGGTCCTTGACGCTGCGGGACTTCCTCAGGCACTGTTTCGAGTAGATGTCCTGGATGAGGGGGAGCACGGTCCCAGTGATGTACTGAGCTGTCTTCTCCACTCGCTGGAGGGCCTTGCGATCGTGGATGGAGCAATTCCCGTACCAGGCTGACACCTTCTCAGTGTCTCACAAAGACACGGCGGATGGAACGAAAAATCTTAAATTTTGACTCATCAGACCAAAATAGAGATTTCCCCGGTCCAATGTCCATTGCTCGTGTTTCTTGGCCCAAGCAAGTCTCTTCTTATTGGTGTCCTGTAGTGGTTTCATCACAGCGCTTGATGGTTTTTGCGACTGCACTTGAAGAAACTTTAAAAGTTCTTGAAATTTTCCAGATTGACTAACCTTCATGTCTTAAAGTAATGATGGCCTGTCGTTTCTCTTTGCTTATTTGAGCTGTTCTTGCCATAATATGGACTTGGTCTTTAACCAAATAGGGCTATCTTTTGTATACCACACCTACCTTGTCACAACACAACTGATTGGCTCAAACGCATTAAGAAGGAAAGAAATTCCACAAATTAACTTTTAATGGCACACCTGATAATTGAAATGGATTCCAGGTGACTACCTCATGAAGCTGGTTGAGAGAATGCCAAGAGTGTGCAAAGCTGTCATCAAGGCAAACGGTGGCTACTTTGAAGAATCACAAATATAAAATATATATTTGGTTGCTACATGATTCCATATGCGTTATTTCATAGTTTTGATGTCTTCACTATTATTCTACAATGTAGAAAATAGTTAAAAATAAAGAAAAACCCTGCAATGAGTAGGTGTGTCCAAACCTTTGACTGGTACTGTACTTGTATCCCGCTTTTACTCAAGTGTTTCCTTTTATTTTGTCAGTTGCTTGTGTATTCCTCAATGTTGATGGACAAGTCCTGGATGGATGAATCTTTTAACATGTTCCAATCTCTATTCTCAAAACAGTCCTGCAAAGCCGGCATCTTACGTGAGGCATCATAATGTGTTTAATGTTATCCCTGCTGTCTGTTTTCTGTCTTCCAGGGACAGTGAAGGTGTGGGACCCCAGACAGAAGGACTCACCTGTGGCTAACATGGAGCCAGGGGAGGGGGAGGCCAAGAGAGACTGCTGGACCGTAGCTTTTGGTACAAATGAGAGAAAAATGCTAGCATAATGGTAACCCATGGTTTCCTATGCTGCGTCACTCCTGTCACTTCACTCATCTGCGCTCATCTCAAATCTGCATTGGGCCGCAGAATTAATAGATCTCGTGTTGTCCTTCACTTACAGAATTTAGCAAAGCATAGGTCCTAAATGTTCAAGCTACTACATTTTAAAGTATCATCATAGTGATTAGTTAACCCCTCTAAGTAAAGGTCCGTTTGACCATTTCTTTCCCAGGCCACGCCTTCAACGACCAGGACCGCTGTGTGTGTGCTGGATACGACAACGGAGACATCAAGCTCTTTGACCTCAGGAACATGTCTCTCCGGTGGGAAACTAACATAAAAAATGGGGTGAGGCCAACTGAACATACCAATGGCTGGTTTCCTACACCCAGATTAAAGGGAAAGTGCAAGATTTTGGCAATTAAGCTCTTTTTCTATTTACCCAAAGTCTGATTTTATGTCTAAGCGTGCAGTGTGCTAGCAGTACCTGTAGACCTCCAGTTATTGCGCTAACACTAGTTAGCAACAGCTCGCAAAACTACCTACAACCTCCGTCATAGTGGATACAGAGACATACAAATGGTATCAATGAGTTAATTTGACTCTGGGTAAATATATATTAGGGCTGGCTTCCTGGACACAGATTAAGCCTTCTCCTCAACTAAAATCTCGCACTGTCCCTTTAAACCCAGTTCTATTCTGAAATGGATTTTCAATGGGGATTTTAATTGAGAAGAATGATTAGGTTCTGTTCTATCCACATGCAGGAAGTTCAGCTTTACAGCGTGATTGAAATTTTAAAGGCAATGTTCCCACGTTAGCGGAGACTGCATTCAGGGTAAACGCTGCGCATGTCGGCTCAAATCGTAAAATGACCTTTACATCACGGAATCTGTAACGTTTCAACTTTACAGACTGAATAGAGCCTTTAATCTGTGTCCAGGAAACCAGCCCTATATGTCTGGAGAATGATATGGTAGTGGTGGTCTATACCTGCTTTTTGGTCCTATCGATATTGACACAGTAACAACCTAACCCTTCATATGGTGACTATGAACAGCCAACCTTTATATACATTAAAGGTCCAGTGCAGTCAAAATTCAGTTTTCCTGTGTTTTTTATCATATTGTACAACAGCGGATGAAACTAACACCTGTAAAAGTGTGAAATGTTGATCAGTCTTATTTCCTGATAGTTGCTGGTTGAAAATACAATCTACACTGGACCTTCTAATCAGCCTGTTTGAATGGGCGGAAGTTTTGGCTTGTTTAGTAGACCAATAACAATGAGTTCCAAACCTCTCTGCCAACAACAGCTAGTTAAGTTTTCCCCTCTCTGATTTTGCAAGAAGCTAGCCACATAGCTGGATAAACCAACTGCACAACTGCAGAGCATTCAGCTCATTTAGACAGTTAACCTAATAGTTCTAAGATGTCTAGCTGGCAAACATTTAGTTGTGAATTCCATACAGTAACTAGGTCACCTGGTGCGTGCTGCACAAGAGTGAGTGACTCACCAGGCTCCGGTCTCTCGTCATTTGTAAACAAACAACATGTGACTGGGGACAACCGGTAAGTTTCAGAATGAAAAAATAATGTAACAGGTCAAATGAAGAAGGCAACCTCATAACCCAGTGCACAAGCTGACTGCAGGTATTTACTTAAAGTGAAAATAAACATTAAAATATAATAAACATTAAAATATAATAAACATTAAGATAAATAGTTTTAATGCTATTGAAAATCAAAATACCACAGTATACCGCCCAAGCCTAATTTTTACCTCAACATTGGACATTTTTTAAATGTTTTTCCTGGATAATTGGTGTTGTGTAGGTAGTGTTTCATGCTCTTATGCATCTATCTGTATTCTACAAGGGCCCATTTTTTTCCCCTTTTTCAACACAGACCCAAGCGAGGAAAAAGTAAATTTTAATATATTACATGTATACTTAAATACACTACAAATTAACAGAATTTACTTCAAATACGAGATGTACTTTTCTAGTATATCTGTATGTATGCTTTACACATACTATCATTTCACTTCAATACACTTATTAAAACTGTACTTTAAATTAATAGTATTTTAGTATACTATATGTTCACTATCATTACCCTGCAATACACTGATGCACACAGTAATGGACCACAATGACCTTCCATGTTTTTTTTTGTTTTTTTTAGGGGGTAGATCAGCTTTAATATTGCAGATAGCTTCTATCAATGTAATTGTCTTCATTTCCAATTCCCCATACAGTCCATGCAGAAAGTATTCAGACCCCTTGACTTTTTCCACTTTTTGTTACGTTACAGCCTTATTCTAAAATGGATAAGAAAAAAACTAATTCTCATCAATTGACACACAATAAATACCCCATAATGACAAAGCGAAAACAGGTTTAGACATTTTTGCAAATGTATTAAAAATAAATACCTTATTTACATAGGTATTCAGACCCTTTGCGATGACACTCGAAATTAAGCTCAGGTGCATCCTGTTTCCATTGATCATCCTTGAGATGTTTCTACAATTTGATTGGAGTCCACCAGTGGTAAATTAAATTGTTTGGACATGATTTGGAAAGGCACACACCTGTCTATATAGGGTCCCACAGTTGACAGTGCATGTCAGAGCAAAAACCAAGCCATGAGGTCAAAGGAATTGTTCTAGAGCTCCGAGACAGGATCTGGGGAAGGGTACCAAAATATTCCTGCAGCATTGAAGGTCACCAAGATCACAGTGGCCTCCATCATTCTTAAATGGAAGAAGTTTGGAACCACCAAGATTCTTCCTAGAGCTGACCAAACTGAGCAATCAGGTGAGAGGTGACCAAGAACCTGATGGTCACTCTGACAGAGCTCCAGAGTTCCTCTGTGGAGATGGGAGAACCTTCCAGAAGGACAACAATCTCTGCAGCACTCCACCAATTTGGCCTTTTATGGTAGAATGGCCAAATGGAAGCCAGTCTTCAGTAAAAGGCACATGACAGCCCACTTGGAGTTTGCCAAAAACTACCTAAAGGACTCTCAGATCATGAGAAACAAGATTCTCTGGTCTGATAAAACCAAGATCGAACTATTTGGCCTGAATGCCAAGCGTCCCGTCTGGAGGAAACCTGGCACCATCCCCAAAGTGAAGCGTGGTGGTGGCATCATACTGTGGGGATGTTTTACAGCGGCAGGGACTGGGAGACTAGTCAGGATCGAGGGAAATATTAACTGAGAAAAGTACAGAGAGATCCTTGATGAAAACCTGCTGAGGACCTCGGACTGGAGCGAAGGTTCACCTTCCACAGGACAACAACCCTAAGCATACAGCCAAGACAAAGCAGGAGTGGCTTCGGGACAAGTCTCTGAATGTCCTTGATTGGCCCAGCCAGAGCCCGGACTTGAACCCGATCAAACATCTCTGGAGAGACCTGAAAATAGCTGTGCAGCAACACCCATCCAACCTGACAGAGCTTGAGAAGAATGGGAGAAACTCTCCAAATACAGGTGTGCCAAGCTTGTAGTGTCATACCCAAAAACACTCGAGGCTGTCATCGCTGCCATAAGTGCTTCAACAAAGTACTGAGTAAAGGGTCTGAATATTTTTTTTTTATACATTTGCAAACAATTCTAAATACCCATTTTTGCTTTGTCATTATGGGGTATTGTGTGTAGATTGATGAGGGGAAAAAATATACTGATGTAATTTCTCTCAGTGCTAGGAGCTGAAGTTAGTTCTAATGAGGTCATTTCTATAGGATGGCTCGGCTGTCCACTCCAGTGCCTGATTGTTATTTTCTTTTATAACTGTCCGGCAGGTATGCCATGTGGAGTTTGACAGGAAGGATATCAACATGAACAAGCTAGTGGCCACTTCGTTGGAGGGGAAATTCCACGTCTTTGACATGAGGACCCAGCACCCCACCAAAGGCTTCGACTCCGTCTCCGAAAAGGTAATTAGCCGAATAGACGGCGGAAAAAGTGTCAAACGTTATTTTTCATCCCCTGGTGGCGGTGAGTCAGTTGTGGTTACGGATGGGGAGAGAATTATTTTGAATGTTTTCACAACTGGATCTGTGTGGCGGCCATGTTTTTCTTACATGCTCATGTCCATGAAGCTGCCTGCCAAAGATCACAGAAGGTTTTGTGAATCTGGGCCCAGGGCTTTAACGCAAGTTTGTCAAGTGTGTTTTCATTTCATGTAGGAACGATTCTCTCCACCAGCCTTATGTGATCTTTGGCAGGCAGCTTCATGGACATGAGCATGTAAGAAAAACATGGCCGCCACACAGATCCAGTAGCTAGCTAACCTAACGGTCGCGCAGTCTCTCTACCACCACCTCTCCTATCATGGACAACACCTTCTCCTCCAGCTGGTCCACATGAATGGTCGATACCTCCCCCCCCCCCCCCCCCCCC
>QNTS01001320.1:94678-131963 GCA_003317085.1 Hucho hucho | reverse complement strand
GACCAGAGCTCTATGGGTAGCCTTGCGGTTCGACCAGAGCTCTATGGGTAGCCTTGCGGTTCGACCAGAGCTCTATGGGTAGCCTTGGGGTTCGACCAGAGCTCTATGGGTAGCCTTGCGGTTTGAGCATTGGGCCTGTAACCGAAAGGTTGCTAGTTCGAATCCAGGACCCGACAAGATGAAAAATCTGTGATGTGCCTTTGAGCAAGACACTTAACCCCATTTTCTCCAGGGTCAAACCCTGGCCATGACCCCGCTCTCCAAGGGTGTCTATCACAGGGAGAGTTGGTATGTGCAATTTAAAAATGTAAATAAAAAACAATTCACACATGCGTATTAATACACACTAGCACATGTATGAAATAGGACGAATATAAAACACCAACCAAAGTATTATTTTAACTGGAGCCCTTTGGGCCCTGGTCAAAAGTAGTGCACTTTTTAGGGATTAGGGTACCATTTGTGATCCGGCCCTGGCTCCGTTCGTCTGGTGTTTGGGGAGATCAGAGAGGACTTTGCCTCCATACCTCTTTAAAATATTTGTGTAGTTCATTGAGCGATCAACAGTCGGAACATAAATATATCTAATTTTGGATTGGATTTGAAGGTTGGAAGTGTTTTTCAATCCACTTAGATTGTTGAGTTGTTGTTTCTAGTTTCATGCCCCTTCCCCTAATCAAAGTTGTTGGGTTGTACATCTGCCATCGACATGGGATATTACTAACTGTTGACTGAAAATATGCTACTAGACCTTTGGTTTGAACTTGCAATCACAGAATAGAATGACCACCCATTAACTTGAATGCGAATCCCATTCTATGAATTATATTTCTATGCTTGCAATATCCATTTAAAAAAAATGTTTAAGCACATTGTTTTGTATGTAATGGATTGTTTCCATTTCATTCCAGGCCCATAAATCGACGATCTGGCAAGTGAGACATCTGCCCCAGAACAGAGACATCTTTATGACGGCAGGGGGAGCTGGAAACCTTCATCTATGGAAATAGTAAGTAACTTTATCGATTCTTCACTGACTTGGTCAAATGGATTTCAACCCATGACCTCACAAACATGTCTCTATAATGGTAAACTAACATCAAACATGGTTAGTTAAGACTCAATCAATGCTCTTCACTCCTGGTTCTGGAGGGACACTGTTATAACATGCGTAATTGGCATCAGTGCATGATGTACTGTATGTGAAAGTCTGAGTTATGCGCTTTTATCTCAAGTTACGTGTAAGATTTCTCCCTGAATGAGTCTAGACTAGTGTGTAGATGCGTCCTTGATTCCCGCTGCCTTTGTCCTGTGAACAGTGAATACCCGGCTCATAGTATTTACTGTCTTCTGTCCTGTTAACAGTGAATACCCGGCTCATAGTATTTACTGTCTTCTGTCCTGTTAACAGTGAATACCCGGCTCATAGTATTTACTGTCTTCTGTCCTGTTAACAGTGAATACCCGGCTCATAGTATTTACTGTCTTCTGTCCTGTTAACAGTGAATACCCGGCTCATAGTATTTACTGTCTTCTGTCCTGTTAACAGTGAATACCCGGCTCATAGTATTTACTGTCTTCTGTCCTGTTAACAGTGAATACCCGGCTCATAGTATTTACTGTCTTCTGTCCTGTTAACAGTGAATACACAAATCAGATGATTTACTCTCTTTGTCCTGTTAACAGTGAATACCCGGCTCAGAGGAGTAAGAAGGACTCAGATGAGGTGGACATGGGCGTGGCCGGCACTGTCAACCTGCTGCAGAACGTCACTCTGTCCACCCAGCCAATCGCCAGCCTGGACTGGAGCCCCGACAAGCAGGGTCTGTGCGTCTGTTCCTCCTTTGATCAGTCCGTCCGCGTCCTCATCGTGACCAAGCTCAACCGTGTGTGAGGTGTACGGTGGAGTACCCCTAGACGCTGATCTTGGGTCAGTTTTGCACCCCCCCAGATGGTGAGGGGGGTACATCAGAAGCAGGTGTATGATTAGCAAAGTAATGTCAGTGAGGAAGAGGTGAACCCCAGCAGGACTGTGACCCAACTAGCTATCTATCTTCAAGGCCTGCTATTCCAAGTTAAAATGACTAACAGAATACCCAGTTGGCCTCCACGGATGGCAGTGAGAAACATTCCTTGTAATTCAGTAGAAGAGCTCTCTTTCTACTCTCTCTTCTCTCTCTCTCTCTCTCTCTTACTCTCTCTAGTGTCCCTCTCTCTATCTCCAGTCACCCTCCCTCTCTCGTCTCATCAAACAGTTTCTATTGAGTCACACAGAGGATTTTGTGGAACTCAATATATTTTGTTTCTTTCTCTTCCATCCCTCCAGCCATCCTTTCTCCTGTTCAAACCATGTGTAGCCTATGTTTCTAATGGCAGGTTTATACTCTGAACAAAATGCTTTGCTAACTGAAGTTAGCATATTTTGCTGCTTGAGAAAAATGCTTGTGGTCTTTGTATCTTTTACGAGGCATGGTGTGTTTGATTGGCAAATGCCTCCAGTTCTGTCTACAAAATGTTCTTACTGTGACTTTGTTATAATGACTTGTTCCAGATTAAAATGGCATTTTTGAGAACTAGTATTGTCTTATTGCTTTGGAATTTGAATACTCAAGTCTGTGACCTAATTTACAAGTAAAGTGTTGGTACCATGTTTCATGAGCTGAAATAAAAGCTCACAGAAAAATTCCATATGCACATTTGTTTACATCCCTGTTAGTGAGAATTTCTCCTTTGCCAAGATAATCCATCTAC
The DNA here is from genome assembly GCA_003317085.1 of Hucho hucho. NCBI lineage: Eukaryota > Metazoa > Chordata > Actinopteri > Salmoniformes > Salmonidae > Hucho > Hucho hucho. The sequence continues at coordinate 129,212 of QNTS01001320.1, read as the reverse complement.
CTGCAGGTGTGGCATATCAAGAAGCTAATTAAACAGCATGATCATTACACAGGTGCAACTTGTGCTGGGGATAATAAAAGGCCACTTTAAAATGTGCAGTTTTGTCACACAACACAGTGCTACAGATTAGACTTTGAATGGGTGTGCAATTGGCATGTTGACTGCAGGAATGTCCACCAGAGCTGTTGCCAGACAATTGAATGTCCATTTCTCGACCATAAGCCGCCTCCGTCGATTTAGAGAACTTGGCAGTACGTCCAACCGGCCTCACAACTGCAGACCATGTGTAACCACGCCAACCCAGGACCTTCACATCTGGCTTCTTCACCTGCAGGATCGTCTTAGACCAGCCACCTGGAAATCTGATGAAACTGAGGAGTATTTATTTATGTTATAAAGCTCTGTTGTGGGGCCTGGCTCCCCAGGCTGGGCCTGGCTCCCCAGTGGGTGGGCCTATGCCCACCCGTGGCTCCGCCCCTGCCCAGTCATGTGAAATCTATAGATTAGGGCTTAATGAATGTATTTCAATTGACTGATTTCCTTATATGAACTGTAACTCAATAAAATTGTTGAAATTGTTGCATGTTGAATTAATATTTTTGACTAGTACATTATTTAAAAAATGTTGTTGCCTGGACCAGCGGTCCGTATTGACCTTGTTCTGGGTCCGGATCCGGACCGCGGCCCGTCTGGTGAGTATGAGTGTACCACAGTGTGCTGACCTGAGTGTTGGCTGTGAGGGCCACAGGGCCAGCCCGGTCTGGAGGTGCTGCAATACCTCCCTATGCCTCTTCTGAAGCAGCAGCAGATGGCCCACATGAAGGTCATAGTCCCAGAAGTCTTGGCTCAGCGACCAGGGCCCGTTGGATACAGCCCCCCCCCCGTGATCTCTGCCAGTCCCATTGACTAGAAATCATCATGCATGTAGTATCATTACATTAACTTAATATAAACTCAGCAAAAAAAAAATCCTCTCACTGTCAACTGTGTTTATTTTCAGCAAACTTAACATAAATGTAAATGTTTGTATGAACATAACAAGATTCAACAACTGAGACAAACTGAACAAGTTCCACAGACATGTGACAAACAGAAATGGAATAATGTTTCTCTGAACAAAGGGGGGGTCATAATCTAAAGTAACAGTCAGTATCTGGTGTGGCCACCAGCTGCATTAAGTACTGCATTGCATCTCCTCCTCATAGACTGCACCAGATTTGCCAGTTGTTGCTGTGAGATGTTACCCCACTCTTCACCAAATCACCCACAAGTTCATGGAGATTTCTGGGGGGAATGGCCCTAGCCCTCACCCTCCAATCCAACAGGTCCCAGACGTGCTCAATGGGATTGAGATCCGTGCTCTGGCCATGACAGAACACTGACGTTCCTGTCTTGCAGGAAATCACGCACAGAACGAGAAGTATGGCTGGTGGCATTGTCATGCTGGAGGGTCATGTCAGGATGAGCCTGCAGGAAGGGTACCACATGAGGGGAGGATGTCTTCCCTGTAACGCACAGCGTTGAGATTGCCTGCAATGACACATCGCCCCAGACCATGACGGACCCTCCACCTCTAAATCGATCCCGCTCCAGAGTACAGGCCTCGGTGTAACGCTCATTCCTTCGAAGATTAACACGAATCCGACCATCACCCCTGGTGAGACAACCGTGACTCGTCAGTGGAGCACTTTTTGCCAGTCCTGTCTGGTCCAGCAACGGTGGGTTTGTGCCCATAGGCGACATTGTTGCCGGTGATGTCTGGTGAGGACCTGCCTTACGACAGGCCTACAAGCCCTCAGTCCAGCCTCTCTCAGCCTATTGCGGACAGTCTGAGCACTGATGGAGGGCTTGTGCGTTCCTGGTGTATCCTGGGCAGTTGTTGCCATTCTGTACCTGTCCCGCAGGTGTGCTGTTCGGATGTACCGATCCTGTGCAGGTGTTGTTACACGTGGTCTGCCACTGCAAGGACGATCAGCTGTCCGTCCTGTCTCCCTGTAGCGCTGTCTTAGGCGTCTTACAGTACAGACATATTGCCCTGGCCACATCTGCTGTCCTCATGCCTCCTTGCAGTATGCCTAAGGCACGTTCACGCAGATGAGCAGGGACCGTGGACATCTTTCTTTTGGTGTTTTTCAGTCAGTAGAAAGGGCTCTTTAGTGTCCTAAGATTTCATGACTGTGACCTTAATTGCCTACCGTCTGTAAGCTGTTAGTGTCTTAACAATCGTTCCACAGATTAGCATTCTATCCAGGGGGTGTACTTGTACATCAAGCTGCCTCACGCTACAGAATCAGGAGATGGGCTCCTGCCATTCTAGCGCCTCCATCCGTACTTCTCTGATGCATAGTGTTGCTTCTACAGGGCCAACTGCAGAAGGAAATTAAATCCTGGATCTTTGGGCTTGATGGCTGAGGCGTAGCGGATGGCAGCCTTCTCCAGACCGTCCAGAGGAAACTGACCATCCTCACCTGGTAGTGGTTTCTTTGCAGGATTCGACCATGAAGGCCTGATTCACACAGTCTCCTCTGAACAGTTGATGTTGAGATGTTTCTGTTACTTGAACTCTGTGAAGCATTTATTTGGTCTGCAATCTGAGGTGCAGTTAACGCTAATGAACTTATCCTCTGCAGCAGAGGTAACTCTGAGTCTTCCTTTCAAATCAAACTTTATTTGTCACATGCGCCGAATACAACAGGTGTAGACTTCACCGTGAAATGTTTACTTACAAGCCCTTACCCAACAATGCAGTTCAAGAAAGATTTAAGTTTTTGTGTGTTCTACTCCGCTAGCCAGCACCTCGCCTAAATAGGTGTGCATTTCTTTTGCCTCTAGATTAAGAAAATATTTTCCAAATAAACTAAAGTAAAAAATAATAAAAAGTTACAATAAAATAACAATAACGAGGCTATATACTGCGGGTACCGGTATTGAATCAATGGGCGGGGGGGTACAGTTAGTCGAGGTAATTTGTACATGTAGGTAGGGGTTGTTTAGGGGGTAGAAGCTGTTAAGGAGCCTTTCGGTCAACTGCAACCTGGCCAAGATAAAGCAAAGCAGTGCGACACAAACAACAACACAGAGTTACTCATGGAATAAACAAGCGTACAGTAAATAACACAATAGAAAAAAGTGTCCGGATTAGTGTCCCGAAAGCGGCAGCTCTAGCCTTTATCTCGATGCGGATGTTGCCTGTAATCCATGGCTTCTGGTTGGGATATGTATGTACGGTCACTGTGGGGACGACATCGTAGATGCACTTATTGATGAAGCCCATGACTGAGGTGGTATACTCCTCAATGCCATTGGATGAATCCCAGAACATATTCCAGTCTGTGCTAGCAAAACAGTCCTGTAGCGTAGCATTCGTGTCATCTGACCACTTCTGTTTTGAGCGAGTCACAGGAACTTTAGTTTTTAATATAGACTTGGTATTTTACCAAATAGGGCTATCTTCTGTATACCAACCCTACCTTGTCACAACACAACTGATTGGCTCAAACGCATTAAGAAGGAAAGAAATTCCACAAATTAACTTTTAACAACCTCATGAATCTGGTTGAAAGAATGCCAAGAGTGTGCAAAGCTGTCATCAAGGCAAAGGGTGGCTACTTTGAAGAATATCTTGCTAGCTACATTTAACATTAACTAGCTAGCAATTCAATTATATCCAACACATAGCTACAGTTGAAGTCAGAAGTTTACATACACCTTAGCCAAATAAATTTAAAAACTCAGTTTTCACATTTCCTAACATTTAATCCTAGTAATAATTCCCTGTCTTAGGTCAGTTAGGATCACCACTTTATTTTAAGAATGTGAAATGTCTGAATAATAGTAGAGAGAATGTTTTTTTCCAGCTTTTCTTTCTTTCATCACATTCCCAGTGGGTCAGAAGTTTACATACGCTCAATTAGTATTTGGTAGCATTGCATTTTAATTTTGGGTAGCCTTCCACAAGCTTCCCACAATAAATTGGGTGAATTTTGGCCCATTCCTCCTGACAGAGCTGGTGTAACTGAATCTGGTTTGTAGGCCTCCTTGCTCGCACACACTTTTTCAGTTCTGCCCACAAATTTTCTATAGGATTGAGGTCAGGGCTTTGTGATGGCCACTCCAATACCTTGACTTTGTTGTCCTTAAGCCATTTTGCCACAACTTTGGAAGTATGCTTGTGGTCATTGTCCATTTGGAAGACCCATTTGCGACCAAGCTTCAACTTCCTGACTGATGTCTTGAGATGTTGCTTCATTATATCCACATAATTTTCCTGCCTCATGATGACATCTATTTTTTGAAGTGCACCAGTCCCTCCTGCAGCAAAGCACCCCCACAACATGATGCTGCCACCCCTGTGCTTCACGGTTGGGATGGTGTTCTTTGGCTTGCAAGCCTCCCCCTTTTTCCACCAAACATAACAATGGTCATTATGGCCAAACAGTTCTATTTTTGTTTCATCAGACCAGAGGACATTTCTCCAAAAAGTTCAATCTTTGTCCCCATGTGCAGTTGCAAACCGTAGTCTGGCTTTTTTATGGCGGTTTTGGAGCAGTGGCTTCTTCCTTGCTGAGCGGCCTTTCAGGTTATGTCGATATAGGACTCGTTTTACTGTGGATATAGATACTTTGTACTTGTTTCCTCCAGCATCTTCACAAGGTCCTTTGCTGTTGTTCTGGGATTGATTTGCACTTTTCGCACCAAAGTACGTTCATCTCTAGGAGACAGAACACGTCTCCTTCCTGAGCAGTATGACGGCTGCGTGGTCCCATGGTGTTTATACTTGCGTACTATTGTTTGTACAGATTAACGTGGTACCTTCAGGCGTTTGGAAATTGCTGCCAAGGATGAACCAGACTTGTGGAGGTCTACATTTTTTTTTCTGAGGTCTTGGCTGATTTCTTTTGATTTTCCCATGATGTTAAGCAAAGAGGCACTGAGTTTGAAGGTCGGCCTTGAAATACATCCACAGGTACACCTCCAATTGACTCAAATTATGTCAATTAGCCTATCAGAAGCTTTTAAAGCCAAAACTATAGTTTGTTAACAAGACATTTGCGGATTGGTTGAAAAACAAGTTTTAATGACTCCAACCTAAGTGTATGCAAACTTCTGACTTCAACAGTACCTGACATTAACTCAGAGATTTAATATCTAAAACAATTCTTACCGTGGTCAGTCACACTGCATGTTGTGGTGGCAAGCTAAAGGCCCTGGCTAGCTAACTAGCTGTGTTAGCTAGCTCGATGAAAACTTGCTTGCAGGCTGTTGAATAAAATATCTTCTTCTGTCAGGTGAAAAAACCTACTTCAAATCAATGTATTTATTAAATAATCAACCTTTATTTAACCTTTATTTAACTAGGCAAGTCAGTTAAGAACAAATTATTATTTACAATGACAGCCTACCCTGGCCAAACCCTAACCCGGACGACGCTGGGCCAATTATGCGCCTCCCTATGGGACTCCCAATTACGGCCGGTTGTGATACAGCCTGGAATCGAACCAGGGTCTGTAGTGACACCTCTAGCACTGAGATGCAGTGCCTTAGACCCCTGCGCCAGATGGATAATGGATGCCATTATCCATTATCCATCTGAAGAAAATTTGAAATTGCAACGGGCCTCGGCTGTTCTGTCAGTTGACGGTGGGCTGGGGACAGGGCTGGGGAACCTCCAGGGTAGGATTAGAATACTATAGTGCTATAGTAACTCTGTAGAGGGCAGTCAGAGTGACAGGACATTCATACTAGACCTGCTCTTTCAGATCCCTAAAAGCCACAGCCATGGGATCCTGCTCTTGTGTGACCAGCACATATTACTGGAAGAGATTTGAAAAGAGACACTCTTTAATCCATTAGGCCTCATTGAATAGTTGATGTATCATTATCCAAAGTACAAAGATTTATCAAAGGTTTCCATACACATTTTGCTGATACTGTAACAGTCTATGTGTAATCATCTTACCTGAGAATTGCTGCCATCTGCTGATAAGACCTTGATACTGACGACAGTTTCTCCAAAATTCGATGGAGAACGTTAGGAATCACTTTCTCCATTTACTTTCTCCATTAACTTTCTCCATTCATGTTTTAATCAGGAACCTTGGGCATTACAGTCACTGAGTTACAGTAGAAAGAAACTGTGCCTAAATTAGGTTAAAAAAAATAATTTCTTAAGGTTATGGCTATCCTCTCATTTTAGTAGGTTAATCATAGATGTTTGCAGAAAATGTAGGTTGTAGTTGAACATGCAATATTTATTGGAGGTGTCATAATCGGCCACCACCTCTATCTCAACCCCCATTCAAACCTTAATTTAGATTGATGGAATTTGAACAATCACCACACAGCTGAAATATAAAAATGCTTTGATTTGCAAGAGCATGAACAGCAAATGATGGCTTATGTCCACAGTGTAGAATAGTTTACAGCGTTTCCTCCGACGCTCACTGTCTATGTTGGAAACTATACTTTTGCTGTTAACGGTCCTGTTTATTATGCCATTGCCAACGAAATGAATCACGTTCTTCTAACTTTACTTTAGCCAGGAGAGCCCCTCATAATATGCACTTGAGCGATTGAATGTACATTTTGTTTTCTGCAATCCAATACGGTAGAGGGCGTTATTGAGCATCGGCGTGGTGTCGATAGGCGGAACACAAAACAGAGAAGAAGAGAACGTTGCCGCTTATGTATTTCCGGTTGGACTACAGCGTGTGGAGAAACAGGTAGCTAGCTTCTCATTATTCCACTAACTAGATACAATAATAGACCAACTATTCAATAATGACTAGTTAACGGAGTGTGGCTTTGTCATTGACAGGAATAAAGTGTTTTCGCTGAGCCGTAGCTTGCTTAAATGCTAGCTAGCCACATGATCTATGATATTGCTTCGCCTCTTCTGATTTGTCTTAGCTACATGGTGGTAGAGATGGGTTAGTTGTTTAGCAACAAAACCGACGGGTTGGTTTAGATTGTTGTTAACGTGTAAAGTATGTTCCGTCTCCAATGTTTATTGAAAACACATATATATATATAAATAAAGTACTATATTGAGTATTAAATGCATCCTATGAATTAAAATGACCAATTTGGATGCAATCAAATTATATTTCAACAAAATAATGTTGCAGGAATGCTAATCTTATCTGTTTCTAACAACCAAAATGATTTCAGAACAATCTGAGATGGTGGGTGTCAACTCTCTTTCTTGTTCTTTTTGAGGTGGAACGACTCATGGTATCATTAGTAGCTAGTTAGCTACCTTGTCTAGTGTCTACAGTACACTCACTACTTTAAGTCCCTCTGGATAAGAGCGTCTGCTAAGTGAGTAAAATGTACTTTATCGATCTAGCTAATGTTAATTGTCTTTCTCAATCTCCCCAGACAACATGGCAGAGGACATCCCTGTGGAAGACTACCCTACCGAGATTGAGGAGCAGCTCACAGGGTTTGAGTCATCAGTCGGTGCTGTCAACAACATGGTGCAGACCATCCTATCCATGCCAAGAAATGAGCTGGTGCAAAAAGTATGTTTTCAGACAGACAGGGTAGAAGGACTTGGTATTGAGTGTTATCTGAAGTCCTGCAGTGTATTCAGCCGATTACCGCTTAAGAACCAAACGGAGAAAACGAAACAAGACCTAAAAAGTTTAGCAACAGTATCAGCGTAATGAATACACCCAATTATTGGGAATGTCACTCTGAGTCGGTCACATTCAAACAAACAGAATAGCAATATTTAGGCCTCTGCTGTTAAACCCTCACCACTTAAGAGGTTTAATTACACTACTGAACTGGGGTGCACATATAGCCCTGCTCAAACCTACAGCTCTGGGTCATATTGTCAACAAGGCAGCATAATGCATGCTTCAGAAACAGGCTACAACATGTATTTTCTATCAAATATATTTGTTTGAATTCTCAAACTATACTGAACAAAAATATCAATGCAACATGTAAAGTGTTGGTCCCATGTTTCATGAGCAGAAATAAAAAGATCCCAGAAATGTTCTATATGCACAAAAAGCTTATTTCTCTCCAATTTTGTGCACACATTTGTTTACATCCCTGTTGGTGAGCATTTCTCATTTGCCAAGATAAACCATCCACCTGACAGGTGTGGCATATCAAGAAGCTGATTAAACGGCATGATCATTACACAGGTCCACCTTGTGCTGGGGACAATAAAAAGGCCACACTAAAATGTGCAGTTTAACACAACGCCACAGATGTCTTAAATTTTTAGGGAGCGGGCAATTGGCATGCTGACTGCAGGAATGTCCACCAGAGCTGTTGCCAGAGAATTGAATGTTAATTTCTCAACCATAAGCCGCCTCCAACGTTTTAGAGAATTTGGCAGTATGTTCAACCGGCCTCACAGCCATGGCTCCGCCCCTCCGCCCCTGCCCAGTTATGTGAAATTCATAGATTAGGGCCTAAGGAATTTATTTCAATTGACTGATTTCCTTATATGAACTGTAACTCAGTAAAATTGTTAATTGTTGCAAGTTGTTTATTTTTGTTCAGTATAGTTTTCCTTCAGAAGGCAAATAAATAATGTGCGTTTTCTATCAAACACTTATTCATGTGAAAACAGGGAATACTAACTCATTACTGCTTGACAATAGGCTACATCACTTTTGAGCCGATTTCACCGGTGGTTTGAGCGGAGCTCCCAGCTCACGCCCGAGGGGCAGCCTGGTTACAAATCGAATGCAAATCACTTTTAACCTGGTGCAAACTCTGCCTACTTATCGAACTGGGCGAGCTAAAACGAACCCTCTCAATGTGTCTCTTGCTTTCTTAATAGCTGGATCCTCTGGAACAAGCCAAGATGGACCTAATGTCTGCATATAGCCTCAACTCTCTTTTCTGGAGTAAGTCTGCTTTAATTTGTTAATATTGTAAAAGTTTATATTGTAAAATGATATCCAGTCTACACATTTTTTGGGGTGTAAAGATGTTGAAATGACTGTGACCACAACACTCCCCGTGTTAAATTTGTCATTCTTGTTGTTTACAGTGTACTTGGTCACACAAGGAATAAACCCTAAAGAACATGCAATCAAACAAGAGTTGGTAAGATATTCAATTTTTACCCTGAAGAGAATTCCACTCATCCCACCCTATTTTGTTCAGTCAGTTGTCAACTTCCATAACCTGCATTCAACACCCCACATACAGTGTACAAAACATTAGGAACACTCTTTCCACGACAGTATGTTTACATGCACACTAATAATTCAATATTAAACTGATTATGGCAGAAAGACGAGTATGGCATAACATTAGTCATGTTAACACCTTACTCTGCTTATCGGTTATGGAAACGGCAGGTGTTCCTAATGTTTTGTACACTGTATGTATGGTCATAATTGAAGTAAGCATGCGCCGATAAAAACCCATTTTCTGTATTTATCTAAAGTCCCATCAGTAGCCTGATTTCCAATGTCCATGTAAACATGATTGTTAAGGAAATCGTTCTTCTTGCATAGCATGCAAACATTTTAAACAAGATATTATATTAAGCTGGCTATCCACAATAATCACATTGTTTGCATGTAACCGTGGTCATAGACTGACCAGGTGAATCCAGGGGAAAGCTATGATCCCTTATTGATGTCACTTGTTGAATCCACTTCAGTCAGTGTAGATGAAGGGGAGGAGACCGGTTAAAGAAGGATTTTTAAGCCTTGAGACAATTGAGACATGGATTGTGTATGTGTGCCATTCAGAGGGTGAAAGGGCAAGACAAAATATTTAAGTGCCTTTGAACGGGGAACTTTTTTGACACCTTGTGGGGTCCACGCCCTGACAAATTGAGGGCAAAGGGGGTGTAACTCAATATTAGGAAGGTGTTCCTAATATTTTTTACACTCAGTGCCTACTGTAGATAGGTGACATATATATTTATTTCTAAATCCTTTATTTTCTTGTCACCTGGCTGTAGGAGAGGATCAGGACATATATGAACCGTGTGAAGGAGATCACTGACAGGAGGAAAGCAGCCCGCCTGAACAAAGCAGCTGCGTCTCGCTTCCTCAGGAACGCCTTGTGGAAACTTGAGGAAAGGGGGTCAAAGGACACGCCGGGTCGTGCCCCCCAGGACACGCCGGGTCGTGCCCCCCAGGACACGCCGGGTCGTGCCCCCCAGGACACGCCGGGTCGTGGCACGCCGGGTCGCGGCCAGCGCACGCCGGGTCGCGGCCACCGAACGCCAGGTCGCGGCCAGCACACACCAGGTCGCGGCCAGCACAAAAGGTTTGATGGCCATCAGTCAAAAGGATCCAAACTCAGCTGAGAGGTGGTGCAATACCAGGGGCTGGTTCCTTGCTGGCCTCTACCATGTTTCCTTGGCCCCCTTTTCTATGTGCACCTGTCTGAAAGCACCTGATAGGTGCAATCAGAGCCTTATCACTTGTTACCATGGACATGTGACTCATTTCACCTTTATTTAACCAGGTAGGCAAGTTGAGAACAAGTTCATGAGCCGCTGGTGTTTTTGTAATGCACACACACATTTTTTTGTGCACAAATAAAAGTTTATCAAATTGTTTTAGTTTATTTCACTCTTCAAACATTTTAAAGAAGTCCTCGTCATAACGTCAGACAAAATGTCTGGATGATCTAGATTGTTCTACCAGCCTTATCTGAGACTAGATCGATACTTTTTAATACGCATCTGTTTTATTTAGACCTCAAAACTTGTTGCCTACTGTGATTAAAGAATGCCACTCTGGAAACTGTGTCCAGGCGACGCTCGTGATGACGTCACAGTGGTGATCCGACCTGTCGCCGTGTTTAGAATGTAGTCAGTTTGGTTGGTTGTCACTGTCTTATGTCTGTATTGGATCCATCTGGTTTCTGTCAGCTTCAATTGACAACTATAAAGCCTTTATTGATGCACGGTACCTTTTCATTTGGTAACACCTTACATAGCGTCTTGATCTGCCTGCGTTCCAAATGGCACCCTTTTCTCTACATAGTGTATAACTTTTTGATCGGAGCCCTATGGGGAAACAGAGTACCATTTAGGACGTTACCGCAGTCTTAATTTATTATATTATACAACAAATCAGTTTGTCCCTATAATCAAGCTCAGGAAGTAGGGACGTACTGTACTGTACGCTGGTTCCCCAGGAATGACATATTTTCCACAACTTTGCTCTTCTCACCGTCTTTGGTCCAGGGACGTTTGTTTAGCTGAGTTCTCCATCTCTTTTACTTTTCCACTGAAGTGTTGATTCTACGCCGTTCAAAGAAGTATCGCAGCGGTCTAAGGCTAGAGACGTCACTAAAGACCCTGATTCGATTCCAGGCTGTATCACAACCGGCCGTGATTGGGAGGCGGCGCACAATTGGCCCAGTGTTGTCCGGGTTTGACTGTCGTAAATAAGAATTTGTTCTTAACTGACTTGCTTAGTTAAATAAAGGTTAAAGAAAGAAAGCTTTCAGCCTGCATCATGAATGGTCCAAGTCACATCTGAACCATACCCTATTCCCTATGAAGTGCACTACTTTTAACCAGACTGACAACTTCTTAGAAAAAAATATTGGAACCAAGACCTAAAAAGAACTGATATTGGCTCAAGATGGAAGGAATGTTGGAATATAACTAACGAAATTACAATTAACGAAAATGTACACTTAATCCAATATAAACTAATCCACTACTTCTACAACACAATGGCAGAGTCATGTCTTAAGTAGAAAACTAACAATGACTCAATAATCCATGCTTTCTGCTATAAAGTTAAGAAGTTATGGGCAGAGTTAGAAAGTTGGCTGTCAGAAGTATTACAATGTAAATTTACTTTTAATCCGTCTGTCTGCATATTTCAAGACATGTCATATAAGGGTGCAGCGAGATACCCGATGGGTTGGGTTGGACAATACTCTTCTGGTCAATTGTCTTGAAAAACAAATACTTAACTGGAAATCAACCAATCCTCCACCGTTAAGACAATGGAAAAATCATACACTTCATTATCTAAATATTGAAAGAGCGTTGGTGACTGCAACAAAATGGTGCAATTTGAGGACATGGCGGAGAGTAGTGTAGGCACTGGAGGTGAGAACAGGTGGGTCTGGGCCGGAGTGGGAACAGGTGTAAATTAAACAAAACAAAATGGTTCTGTGCTTAATATAAGAAATGTGAAATTATTTATACTTTTACTTTTGACACTTAAGTATATTTAAAGCCAAATACTTTTAGACTTACTCAAGGTGAATTTTATTGGGTGACTCACTTTTACTTAAGTCATTTTCTATTAAGGTATCTACTTTTACTCAAGTATGACAATTGGGTACTTTTTCCACCTCTAGTCTGGGCCGGGGTGAGAACAGGTGGGTCTGGCCAGGAGTGAGAACAGGCGGGTCTGGCCAGGAGTGAGAACAGGCGGGTCTGGCCAGGAGTGAGAACAGGCGGGTCTGGGCAGGGTGAGGACAGGTGGGTCTGGGCAGGGAGGGTGTGGGTAAGGGTTGGGAGGGTGTAGGTAAGGGTTGGGATGAAATGCTCTTCCAAGATGTCTTCAGTGAGTAAAGGACTAGAGGATAGGCTTCGTCACTGGATTAATAACGCTCTGAGAAGCTGCTCCACCCCCTTCCACTGAGCTGAGATGCCTGACATACTGCCTATGAGAGCCAAATAGATATTTGTATGTCATTCTGATTATCCTGTCTGTCATAATTATTGTTTGACTGATATGCCCCCCTTTACAGGAGATTGCTATAACAGTAACGGGGTCCAGAGACGTAATGGGAATGGCTGGCTAGAGTCCATACAGTCAGAGACATGGGAATGGCTGGCTAGAGGCAAGAAAGGTAAAGACATCAACGATTCCTTGGCACAGATCTTTCCCACAGAAGAACAGTTACCAAAAGCTCTGGAGTGGAATGGAGAAAATATCAAATCAAAGTTTATTTGTCGCGTACACAGATTAGAAGATGATAACGCAGGTGCAGGGTGGTAGCCTGCTAGTGACAGTCTAAGGTTCAGGGCACCCTAGACAAGCAAAACGTTTGCAGCAGCCCAGGAAGTCCTAAAGAAAGTCAAGGTGACAAAAGGTGATTGGTTTCCTGAAGGTGCCTACGTAGAATCCATTGGTAAACACGTACTGTCTGCAGGAGAAGCAACACACTGGAAAATAACTGGTTGAATCAATGTTGTTTCCACGTCATTTCAACCAAATAATTCAATGTGATGATGTTGAATTAACAATTGGATTTACCAAGAGTCATCAACATAAGGGAATTTAGTCTATTTGTCAACCAAGTTTTAATCTAAATCCAATGACATTAATTATTTTGTTGATTTCATGTTGAATTCATGTTAGTTGACAACTCAACCAAATGTAAATCACAACTACACGTTGAACTGATGTCAGTGCCCAGTGGGAAGGGACTGATGTACTTGGCTGTGAGTATCAACAAAGGGACTGATGTACATGGCTGTGAGTATCAACAAAGGGACTGATGTACATGGCTGTGAGTATCAACAAAGGGACTGGTGTACATAGCTGTGAGTATCAACAAAGGGACTGGTGTACATAGCTGTGAGTATCAGAAAGCAATGGGACTGATGGCAAACCAAGAGGTTAACAAAACAAGATTCCTGTGGAGGCCAGGAGAATACATGGATACAGCAGCTATGTCTGAGTAGGCTGGTTAACTGAAGAGTCCTGTCTCCTACAGCCTACTGCTTGAATCCACTGAGATGGTAATATGGACTGACCAACAGCAAAGGCTTCCTGCAAGTATTATGCACACTCACCTATACATTTAGGCTCTTATGTAAACATTCTGTTTAGATCATTGTTTTGCCTCACTTTACATACAATTAGGGGCCGGTATGTTATAGCCAAATTGATATTTGTATGAATAAGAATAATTTGTCTGTCATAATTATTCTTCTGTCATAATTATTGTTTGATTGATAATAATAACCTGTCAGTGTTCATGCCTTCCTCTGCATGGGGTCGAGAGGCCTAATGGGAATGGCTGGTTAGAGTCCGTACAGTCTTTTGACTGTGCTTTCTTTGTCTCTGTGATATTGTTTGATCCAAGAATGCCCAAGTTGTAGCTTGAATATCTTAGAATTATCTTCTTTATTTTGATAAATTTATAACATTATAACCAAGAATTTGAATAAATTGAACTTTATTTTTTATGGCAAACAACATGTGGACAACTGATTTCTGGATTCATGGATTAAATGTATCAGGAACAAATAGTCAGCTAATTTTCCAAGACTATAGGGTTTTCAAATCGATACCACTAGCCACTGCACCTCCAGAAGGACACTGACTCTGCTCCACTCAGCCGGTCTCCCTCTCCCTGGTCTCTACCTCTACCCTGTATGATCCTGACAAGCAGTCTTCTTCCCCCTCCATCAGGATGAAGAACCAAAAGAAAAAGAGAGGGTTTATTTTTCTTGTCGGTGCTTATCACCATTTTTAACTTGGCCCTGTTTCCCTAAAGCATCTTAAGACTAAGTTAATTATTAGAACCTTCGTAGGAGCATCGTTAAATCTCCGGGCTGTTTACTAAAACCATCGTTACTAAAGTTTCTCTTGAAAATAATTGTGTATATCAATAAAATGTCAAATGTATTTTATAAACCACTTTGTACATCAGCAGTTGTCAAAGTGCTTTGCAGATACCCAGCGTAAAACTCCAAACAGCAAGCAATGCAGACCCAGGACAAACTCCCTAGAAGGCAGGAACCTAGATGACCAGCCGCGTCAGATAATAACCATGAAGGTTATAGTAGAGGGGGTCAGATAATAACCATGAAGGTTATAGTAGAGGGGGTCAGATAATAACCATGAAGGTTATAGTAGAGGGGGTCAGATAATAACCATGAAGGTTATAGTAGAGCCAGATGGCTTTTCATGCATATGTAGAAACACATTCACTGTAGAGGATGTGCTACGGAGGGGAAAATGTATAACACAGTCGTTCAGTGGCAGAGCGCAAATTGGCATGTGTCAGAGTGGAAATTGGAAGTTGCATAAATTATAGTGGCAAGTCACCACTATAGTAAGTGTTGATTGGGCAATGCAACATTGGGGCAGGAAAGTTCTGCTTACATACAGTACCAATCAAAAGTTTGGACACACCTACTCATTAATAACACATATGGAATCATGCAGTAACCAAAAAAGTGTTAAACAAATCAAACTATATGTTATAGTTGAGATTCTTCAAAGTAGCCACCGTTTGCCTTGACAGCTTTGCACATTCTTGGCATTCTCTCAACCAGCTTCATGAGGTAGTCACCTGGAATGCATTTCAATTAACAGTTGTGCCTTTTTAAAAGTTATTTATGGATTTGTTTTAAACTTCTTAATGCGTTTGAGGCACATCAATAGCAGTAGCATGTGTAATAATCTGATTGCTGTAAAACTTTAGTGCATTTGTGAAATTTAGGGTAGGGCTGCCAATTTGTTACTTAAAACGTAGGTTCTGCATTTAATATATACAACAATGTGCAATTAACATACAATTAATGTACAGTTCTAGGATGTTAGTGCAGTGCACTGTCTGGCAACTAGGCAAGTCAGTTAAGAACAAATTCTAATTCACAATGACGGCCTACCCACGGCCAAACCCTAATGATGTTGGGCCAATTGTGCGCCGCCCTATGGGACTCCCAATCACGGCCGGTCGTGATACACCCTGGAATCAAACCAGGGTCTGTAGAGATGCCTCTTACACTGAGATGCAGTACCTTAGACCGCTGCGCCACTCGGGAGCCCGATGTATAGTCCAGAAAAAATTATATCTGACCAAATTTTCAGAGTAAGTCTTTACTGGTATCCTAGAGAGGCAATATTGAGAATAGGTATTAAACACTTTCCTGGCAATTGAATCCTACTAATTGATCATCTGAACCTTGTCTAAACGTCTTTATCTGTGGACCTTTCAGTGGCCCTGGGTCTAACTAGACGGCAATGTGCTGGACAGAACAGAAGAGGTCCGTCCACCTATTTCTCCATAGACAACATGGCTCTGTGCTGCGTAGCTTATAGCACCAGATGACAAAGGCTTAGTCAGATAATCCTTGTCGCCATCTGCCCATGGCCGACCCCACTCTGAACCGCCAAAATTAAACCTCAAAAACAGGGTACTGGCAACAGATGCTAACATCTGTAACTAGCAGGTTCTTCATTAGAAAAACAGATCGGCGTACACGTGCTGCAGTAGCTGCTTGGGTTGGGTTTTAATATTTTAAACTGTAGCGTATACTATTTATCAGGATACGTACAGTATGATACGTACCGATAACATCGTATGTCATTTGTAACATATAGAAATGGTAGGCTGGAGATGGCTGGAACAGAGGGCAACACTAGATGAGATGGGGAAAGCTTCACATGTCCTTACTATTGCTGTAGATATCTGTTGCCTTTATGTTGTTCTGTTTCAGACAGGCTCACCAGTAGTGGGGGCAAGTGTCTTTACTAGAATCCTAATCAACAGATGGCATGCAATACTGTTAATTTGTATTTTTGAAGTATCAAAAAAAATGTGCATACAGTAGATTACATTGTTGCTCTTAAACAGAGAATTGACCATCAAGTGGAGGTGGACATACAACCTTTTCAAGGATCATGTCTACACAGCCTGAGTCCGGATCAGTGGAGTCTCTAGTGTGACGACTGTTAGGCCAACTTACGTTCCCCAGCAAGAAAATAAACTGTCACTCAAACAGAAAGGGGAACTAACGAAGAATCACTGACAACAACCAAAACTAAACAGGTGGGGTTTTAGGAAGGGGTTCTGAAATACACTCATAGGGGGTGTCCACTGAAAGTTCCCTAGCAACAACAGCTGCAACCGAAGACAACCACCGTGAGCGACTACTAACTTTGCCCAAGAAACAAAAGAAAAACCCACACCAAAGTAAAAGACAGGAAGCGACCCAGAAAAGTAGAGCAAAACTAAACCAGGGAAATCAGATAAAGGATTGTTTGTCTAGAACTCAAAATAGGGCGCACCAACTAAAGGTGTTAACCATCCACATCTCTCCAGAGGACTAGGCTAGCCACTCTTAAATGGCACCTGGGTCAGCACAGGTGAAACACCTTCCGGCTAACGAGATGGCAAACCAGCACAGGTGTAACACATACTGACTAACGAGGTGACACCACTCGGCACTCCCTATGTGCTGACGAGCTATATACGCTAAAGTCCAACCTCAAAACATAAATGGGAAAAACCAAAGCCTATAACACTGTAACACCTTTAACTTGTCATTGTTGTTGTGTCTGTTGTATCTCCCCCACTGACCTGGCCCAGAGTGCTTTCTCTGTCTGCCTGTATGTCTGACATTCCCATTGACGTACAGGTGAAACTTTCCTGAATCCCTTTGGCCTAGTGAACACTTCCTCTAGCAGTCCAATCAAGACCGCCTGAGTTGTTTACTGGTAGTTCACTTTCTCAAAACCGAGAATCTTTTTTTTTTATTTCACCAGGCACCATCCTGACTTCTCAAAAGGGCTATAAAAATGACTCTGCTCTGTATTATTCAATTGTATATGCTTGTTGGGAATATTTAAATGAATACTGAAATCTAATCAAAGGAAATTCTAATACATCACTGAATTATAATTTCAGTGATGAAATATAATACTAAATATCTGTATACCTTTAATTGACAAAGAAACGCTCATGGTAACTGCATATATTTTGGGAAGAACGTTGCAGGTCACTGACTGGCTGCTTCCTGTACTCTGTGTGAGCGTGTCATAGGACGTCACCTCCTATTTTTAAGCGTGTGAAGAGAGGAAAGGCACATGACTGCACGTCTGAGTGAGTCACTACAGTCAATATATATATATATATATATACAGCGTATTGGGAAAGTATCCAGACCCCTTGACTTTTTCCACAATTTGTGACGTTACAGCTTTATTCTAAAATGGATTAAATAAATAAAAATCCTCATTAATCTGCATACAATACCCCATAATGACAAAGTGAAACAAGGTATTTATACATTTTTTTCAAATGTATTACAAATAAAAAACAGAAAGACCTTATTTACATAAGTATTCAGACCCTTTGCCATGAGACTCGACATTGAGCTCAGGTGCATCCTGTTTCCATTGATCATCCTTGAGTTTCTACAACTTGATTGGAGTGCACCTGTGGTAAATTCAATTGATTGTACATGATTTAGAAAGGAACACACCTGTCTATATAAGGTCCCACAGTTGACAGTGCATGTCAGAGCAAAAACCAAGCCATGAGGACTCTCTAACCATGAGAAACAAGAGTCTCTGAGATTGAACTCTTTGGCCTGAATGCCAAGCGTCACATCTGGAGACTACCAGGCACCGCTCATCCCCTGGCCAATACCATCCCTGTGGGCATGTTTTTCAGTGGCAGGGACTTGGAGACTAGTCAGGATTGAGGGAAAGATGAACTGAGCAAAGTACAGAGAAATCCTTGATGAAAACCTGCTCCAGGGCGCTCAGGACCTCAGACTGGGGCGAAGGTTCACCTTCCAACAGGACAACGACCCTAAGCACACAGCCTAGACAATGCAGGAGTGGCTTCAGGCTTCTACCCCCAAGCCATAAGACTCCTGAACATCTAATCAAATGGCTACCCAGACTATTTGCATTCCCCCCCCCCCCCACCTCCCTATTCTACGCTGCTGCTACTCTCTGTTATCTATGCATAGTCACTTTAATAACTCTACCTACATGTACATATTACCTCGACTAACCGGTGCCCCCGCACATTGACTCTGTACCGGTATACCTCGCTACTGTTATTTTACTGCTGCTCTTTAACTATTTGTTACTTTTCTTTCTTTTTGTTGTATTTTCTTAACTGCATTGTTGGTTAAGGGCTTGTAACTAAGCATTTCACTGTAAGGTCTACACCTGTTGTATTTGGCACATGTGACAAATAACATTTGATTTGACAAGTCTCTTAATGTCCTTGAGTGGCCCAGCCAGAGGCCGGATCAAACATCTCTGGAGAGACCTGAAAATAGCTGTGCAGCAACGCTTCCCATCCAACTTGACAGAGCTTTTATAGTATCTGCAGAGAGGAATGGATTAAACTGCCCAAATACATGTGTGCCAAGCTTGTTGCGTCATACCCAAAGAGACTCGGCTGTAATCGTGCCAAAGATGCTTTAACAAAGTTCTGAGTAAAGGGTGTGCAAATGTGATATTTCAGTTTTTTTTATTTGCACACATTTCTAAACCTGTTTTTGTTTTGTCATTATTGGGCATTGTGTGTAGATTTATGAAAAACATTACATCTATTTTAGAATAAGGCTGTAATGTAACAAAATGTGGAAAAAGTGAAGGGGTCTGAACATGTTCCGAATGCAGCGTACAGCTTCCTGAGCCTGGGGGTGTAGACTCACATGGTACCCTACTGCTTACACATGGGCCCTGGTAAAAAACATTGCACTAAATAGGGAATAGGGTGCCATTTGAACCCCGCACCCTTAAGCACCTTAGACTTAAAGCTGCAATCAGCAGTTGAAACAATATCAAAGCGCCTCTTTGTTTCGGTAAAACGCTGATGTATGGGGAAGGAGAAATGTAACCGCTCTCAAATTCATAGCTGCTATTGCCATGGATGCAAGGACTGACCATCCATTATATCAACATTTTAACCATGTTTTGAGGCTATGTAGTGCTTGTGTACATTTACTTTGTTTACAAACTTTGGCGTAAAACAAGCTTCTGTTGGGTTCTGATGGAGTACGACAGTTGACTAAAGCTCATGAGGCATTTATAAGTTATCCTTCAAGAATCAATGGGTACATATCATACATTTTAAGTCAAATGTATATAGCAATTGCAGATTGCCCCTTTGAGTTGCATGCCAAGGATGACTTCAGTCATGAGAGAGCAGCTTAGGTGAAATGTCTTTCTGAGGGCAGCTTAGGTGAAATGTCTTTCTGACATGCACGTGACTAAACAAGTTNAGATATCTCCTAGCCTCTCTGTGGAGAACAGTCTGTGACATTAGATATCCCGTAGTCTCCCTCCGTGGAGAACAGTCTGTGACATATCTCCTAGCCTCTCTGTGGAAAACAGTCTGTGACATATCTCCTAGCGTCTCTGTGGAGAACAGTCTGTGACAGATATCTCCTAGCCTCTCTGTGGAGAACAGTCTGTGACAGATATCTCCTAGCCTCTCTGTGGAGAACAGTCTGTGACAGATATCTCCTAGCCTCTCTGTGGAGAACAGTCTGTGACATATCTCTTAGCCTCTCTGAGGAGAACAGTCTGTGACAGATATCTCCTAGCCTGTCTGTGGAGAACAGTCTGTGACAGATATCTCCTAGCCTCTCTGTGGGAAACAGTCTGTGACAGATATCTCCTAGCCTGTCTGTGGAGAACAGTCTCATATTTGGGGGTGAGAGCACCAGTAGACAAGGTCTATCTAAGATGTCTGCTGTGGCTGTGAAGTAAAGGAGTACAGGATAGGATGCGTCACTGGATTAATACCGCTCTTAGCAACCTGGACTCAGGGGTAGACGTAACATAGTAAATGTAAATCCGGGACAGTCCAATTAGTTTGATACAGTATGCTAACGTTCTTTAGCTAGGTTTCTTAGCCCATACAGTGCATTGGGGAAGTATTCAGACCCCTTGACTTTTTCCACATTTTGTTATGTTACAGTCTTATTCTAAAATGGATTACATGTTTTTTTCCTCTCATCAATCAACACACAATACCCCATAATGACAAAGCAAAGACAGATTTTTTTTCATGTTTGCAAATGTATTAAAAATAAAAAACAGATACCTTATTTACATAAGTATTCAAACCCTTTGCTATGAGACTTTAAATTGAGCTCATGTGCATCCTGTTTCCATTGATCATTCTTGAGATGTTTCTACAACTTGATTGGAGTCAACCTGTGGTAAATTCAATTGATTGGACATGATTTAGAAAGCCACACACCTGTCTATGTATGGTCAAACAGTTGACAGAGCAAAAACCAAGCCATGAGGTCAAAGGAATTGTCCGTAGAGCTCTGAGACAGGATTGTGTCGAGGCACAGATCTGGGGAAGGGTACTAAAAAATGTCTGCAGCATTGAAGGTCCACAAGAACACAGTGGCCTCCATCATTCTTAAATGGAAGACGTTTGGAACCACCAAGACTCTTCCTAGTGCTGGCCACCCGGTCAAACTGAGCAATCAGGAAAGAAGGGCCTTCGTCAGGGAGGTAACCAAGAACCCGATTGTGGCTCTGAAAGAGCTCTAGATCTCCTCTGTGGAGATGGGAGAACCTTACAGAAGGACAACCATCTCTGCAGCACTCCACCAACCATGATGAAACCAAGATTGAATTCTTTGGCTTGAATCCCAAGCGTCACGTCTGGAGGAAACCTGACACCATCCCTACGATGAAGCATGGTTGTGGCAGCATCATGCTGTGGGGATGTTTTTCAGCGGCAGGGACTGGGAGACTAGTCAGGATGGATGGAAAGATGAATGGAGAAAAGTACAGAGAGATCCTTGATAAAAACCTTCTCCAGAGCACTCAGGACCTCAGACTGGGGCGAAGGTTCACCTTCCAACAGCACAACGACCCTAAGCTCACAGCCAAGACAATGCAGGAGTGGCTTCGGGACAAGTCTCTGAATGTCCTTGAGTGGCCCAGCCAGAGCCCAGACTTGAACCCGATCAAACATCTCTGGAGAGACCTGAAAATAGCTGTGCAGCGATGCTCCCCATCCAACCTGACAGCTTGAGAGGATCTGCAGAGAAGAATGATAGAAACTCCCCAAATACAGGTGTGCCAAGCTTGTAGCGTCATACCCAAGAAGACTCAAGGCTGTAATCGCTGCCAAAGGTTCTTCAACAAAGTACTGAGTAAGGGTCTGAATACTTGTATAAATATGATATTTAAGTTATTTTTTTATTATTTTTTTGCAACAATTTCTAAAAACCTGTTTTTGCTTCGTCATTATGGGGTATTGTGTGTAGATTGATGAGGGGAAAAAACAATTGCATCCATTTTAGAATAAAGCTGTAACATAACAAAATGTGTAAAAAGTCAAGGGGTCTGAATACTTTCCCGAATGCTCTGTATGTTACGTTTCGTATGGGATGTATTCATTTGTGGATGTCCATCATCCATTTCCTATGATATGTTACAAATTACAACGCATATGACGTATTACTAATTGCAATTCGTACAATATGTGATGAATTTGCTAAACATATGATATGGTACGAAATTCCAATATTATGTCACTAATGTTCCCAAGGTGGCTATCGTTAGCTAGGCTAGGGGTTAATGTTATGGTTAAGGTTACGGTTAGGAGAAGGGTTAAGTAGTTGCAAAGTAGTTAAAAAGTAGTAACCCATTGCTAATTAGCTTAAATGCTAAAGTTGTCCGTGATGAGATTCGAACACACTACCTTTGGGTTGCTAGACGTTCACGTTATACACCCACCCATTCACCCCGACCAACCAACCTACTTTCATTTTTTCCTTAAGTTACCTACTGTCTTATGTAACCATACCAAAAATAACATATCATACTAATTTGAGTTTCCTGGATTTACATTTACTATGTTACGTCTAGCCTATGAGACCAGGCTCCTCTGAGAAACTGCTCCAGCCTCTTACACTGAGCTGAGCCGTCTTGCGAGATGCCTGGCATCCCGTAGACACCTCCAGAAGGACACTGACTCCGCTCCACTCAGCCTCAGCCGGTCACCCTCTCCCTGGTCTCTACCTCCACCCTGTATGATCCTGACAAGCAGTCTTCTTCCACCTCCATCAGGATGAAGAACCAAAAGAAAAAGAGAGGGTCTATTTTTCTCTTAGTCTTCTTGGTTACTCTTCCTCCCTCTTTGGGTAGGTTTTATTTTCTCTGTCCTGGTCCTTGTCTTGATATTAGAAGTTTACTGGGTTTCCTTTACCTTATTTTTGATAATGCCATTTTCTTAACCTCGTTTGACATTGAACTGTCTTGTTTCTCTCTGCTTTCCTGCCGTTTCAGGAAGTGAGTACAATAATTGTAATCGAATATTCAGATAAATAGGACCACAGGTGTCAGAAGTATTGAATTGATTACGACAGCATGTGTTATAATTTCTGTACTGTGTTAAAGTTTACTGGTTATCCGTAGATTGTCATCTACCTTTTTTTGTGATTGTGAATCCGCTTGATAACGCAGCATTTGGATGAACCTGTTTTTCTCCACCAGGGCAAACATCAGACTACGCTCCCTATTTCTACGACAACGGACCGAGCAGCACCAATGGGAATATGGCTCTCTTCAGTATCTCAGAAGACACACCAGTCGGTAAGTGTTGTAAACAATTTAAATAAATGAGATGATTATTTAATTAATTATTCAATTGAGCCAGTTAAATTGTGAATTGATAATATACAGTATGTCTTGTGATTTACAAATAGCATGGATAATGTGGCTAAATTAAAAGAAAATTACAATGTGATGGATTTTGTGTTTCAAGAGTAGCGTTATACAGTAGGTAATGATCAGACCTGGGTTCAAATACTATTTGTAATAATTTCAAATAGTTGATGTGTACTTCATTGAGCTTGCCTAGCTTCATTGACCAACAGAATAGTCCCAACACTGCAAACCCCGCACATCTGGCACTCCATTGCAGGCGAGAGCAAACACTCAAAAGTATTTGAAAGATTTCAAATAGTATTTGAACCCAGGTCTGCTTGTGACGGACTGATCAGTGATCACATGAGCAGCATTGAGCCTTAGATTCATCACCATAATGCCCTGCAGAGGACGGTGACGCGCACTAACAAGCTTAGCCGGGGAAAACAATAACGAGGCAGGGGTGGCTGTCAACAATAGGAAAAACAATCAGACAATACTACAGAATGCAACATTTCCAGGTTTTCCAGAAATCCCAGTTGGAGGATACCCAGATTTTCCTGCTTGTTCCTGGATTTCTGGAAAACCTAGGTTTTTGGGAAAGTTACACCTCAGAATTCCTATTCCTAAACAACTATGTCTAGATCAGGTTAATGGTGCTGTATGATATTCTCACCTGTACAGCTGGAGGTAGAGATGGGTTACCTTTCATGTATTTGATAGGTAATGTTATAACCAAATTCGGTAAAACTTTAGTATTTGAAGAGTACCTACATAAAGACTTCGTAACACATTCATAAGCATTCATAACACATTCATAAGCATTCATAACACATTCATAAGCATTCATAAGCATTCATAACACATTCATAAGCATTCATAACACATTCGTAAGCAGGTGCTATCTCTGTCTCTAACCTTACAGGAACACAGGTATATATCCTAAATGGTACTGACCCAGAGGGGGATGCCGTGTGGTTTGGCCTGACCTTTGAGAAGGGCACCAGAGAATACCTGAGAGTGGACCCCAAGTCAGGAAACATAACTCTTATTCAGGAACTAGACAGAGAGGTGAGTGTAATGCAGGGAGCTTTGAGAAAACTATATCTCTGGTAATCTCAGCAACCCAGAACCAAGTCTGCCGTCTGTCGCCAGAGACTATCATTACCCCCAGTACCGGATGTGCTGTTAACAACATGTTCTTTGTTTTGTCAGAAACAAGGTGAAATCTCAGCTCTTGTTAGCATCACAGATGGCCGGAATAAGGTGAGCTGAGCTTTGACAACAACATTTGTCGCAAATCCATATGCTTCAAATGTATAGGCCTATACACTTACACAATAAACATACCTGGCTTCTCAGCTGGGCTGTTGTGATGTCATCTGTTTGTTCCTTCCTTTAGGTTGTCGAGACGATACGGGTGTTTGTCACCGATGCCAATGATGAACAACCAGAGTTTCAGAACCTGCCTTTCACCGCAGATGTCCCCGAGGTCAGTGTTAAACCCGTCATCACCATAAAGACATCTCTGTCATTGGTTTAAAATGTCTTTAGAGATAATGTTAAGTGATAATGACAAAGATGTCAATATTGGTATCATGTCTTTAGAGATAATGTTAAGTGATAATGACAGAGATGTCAATATTGCTATCATGTCTTTAGAGATAATAGGGCTTCACTACCCCAGGGGTCTGTCTGACATGCTGGCAAGTAAAGACACCGTTATTAAAGTCTAGCAGAAATGTCCTAGATAAGTAAGTGCCCAGGCACTTATCTAGTACACGTTATATTTAATGTCAAACGTCATCCATGTTTGTGTCATCTGCAGGACACTGCAGCTGGAAGCAGCATTTACAGAGTACAAGCAGTGGATAAAGACATGGGCTCTGGAGGCAGTGTCACCTACTACTTACAGGTGAACAACGTCCATTGGACACTAAAGAAGAAGAAAATGGACTGAAACAGGAAGGGACTATATGAACCCTCAAATAGAAATAAATAAAAAAATTTGCCACGTGTGCCATAATGAACAGAATCCTGGTCTAGCCAGAGGGTTCAGGGTTAGATCTATTGTTATACAGTCTATACGGAGGATCCATTGTCATACTGTGAATGGTAGGGCCATGTCTTTAATCAACACAGGAAGTGAACCATCCTTGGAGAGAAAACCATTCATTTTTACACTGGAGTGGAGGCAGGAAATGGTGTTACTTTAGTGGATTACATTTCAATTACATTTCAGCAAGGTGTTGAGGGCTTAGCTGAAGCTTAGGGCTGCTTTTGGCCATCAGCAAGCAAACAGCAGTTGGCACCGTTCGTATATCGACTGGGAGATTCACAAAGCAGATTCTGGAGTCTAAAACCATCCTGATGATTTTAGATATGTGAAAGAACAACAGTAGAAAACGGTTGAAAGGCTGAAATCTAATGTTTTATTCCTCTTTAGGTCTGGATTTGATGTGATCTGGTCTTGGTTGTATTTCAAGTGTATTTGAAATGTCATTGAACTTAAAACCTAATTGAATGGTGAGTGGTTAGTTAGATCTGTCTAAATCTCAGCATACATCATCATAATGAAGTGTTTACTGATGGTCTGTTCACAGGGAACCCCAACTACCAAGTTCACCATTGACGGCCACAGTGGGGTCCTGCGGATCAAACCAGGCGAGACGCTCGACTTTGAGACTACAACATTACACTTTGTGACGGTGGTTGCCAAGGTTAGATGGCGGCTAGCTATGTGTCAATCAATCAACCCATCAATCAATTAATATAATGTATTTTTACGAAGCCTTTTTTTACATCAGCAGTTGTCACAAAGTGCTTTACAGATACCCAGCCTAAAACCGCAAACAGCAATGTTTCATCCCTATGTTTCATCCCAATGTTTTTCTTCCCCATGTTTCATCCCCATGTTTCATCCCAGTGTTTCATCCCTATGTGTCATCCCAATGTTTCATCCCAGTGTTTCATCCCAATGTTTCATCCCAGTGTTTCATCCCAGTGTTTCATCCCTATGTGTCATCCCAATGTTTCATCCCAGTGTTTCATCCCTGTGTGTCATCCTTGTGTCATCCCTATGTGTCATCCAATGTTTCATCCCAATGTTTCATCCCTATGTGTCATCCAATGTTTCATCCCAATGTTTCATCCCTATGTTTCATCCCAATGTTTCATCCCAATGTTTCATCCCGATGTGTCATCCCAATGTTTCATCCCAATGTGTCCTCCCAATTTTTCATCCCTATGTTTCATCCCAATGTTTCATCCCAATGTTTCATCCCGATGTGTCATCCAATGTTTCATCCCAATGTTTCATCCCTATGTGTCATCCCAATGTTTCATCCCAATGTTTCATCCCTATGTGTCATCCCAATGTTTCATCCCACTGTTTCATCCCAATGTTTCATCCCAATGTGTCCTCCCATTGTGTCCTCTTCTCTGAGCCCTGCGGGAGGGAAGCTTTTCTTCTGTCTGTCCTCTTCTCTGAATCCTGGGGAGGGAAGCTTTTCTTCTGTCTATCCTCTTCTCTGAGTCCTGGGGAGGTTGAAGGGCTGGGGGTCCCTACTCTGTCTTTAAGCCTCAGGGAGAGCGTCAGCTCCCTCTCCTCCATCCTTGACTCCGTCTCTAAGCTCTTGGGGAGGATATGCTCTGATTATTTAAGGTCACACTACGACTTGGCCCTTGATGCCACACCATGGCAGTTGATTGACTAATTGTCTCGTGTGAAGGAGCATGTTGTTTAGGCCCCTTTACTGTATGTTGAGTGTATTTTCATGGGAGCAAGATTCTGAGGTTCACACACAAGTAGAAAGCTGTTGAAATTCACATATCTAGCAGATGGAGATGTGTGACTCTGAGTTCTCAGCCTGAAGTGTCGCTCCTTTCACAACTGAAGAATGCCTTTTTCCTTAGCGCAATGGAGGAGGTGGTACTCCTCACTGAGCAAACGGCGTTACATCCTTCCCACACAGAGTATTTTTTTATTTAACTAGGCAAGTAAGTTTTAAGAACAAATTCTTATTTACAATGACGGCCTACCGGGGAACAGTGGGTTAACTGCCTTGTTCAGGGGCAAAACAACGGATTTTTACCTTGTCAGCTCGAGGATGCGATCCAGCAACCATTCGGTTACTGGCCCAACGCTCTAACCACTAGGCTACCTGCCGCCCCTACCTGCCACCGTGTTAACTTATGCAAACAGTACTGTTGCTTCACAATGGTTTTTAGCACTAAATAGTCAGTCAGCACATTGTCATGTGTCGTCGTCCAATGTCTAACCTTCTGTTGTATCCATCAGGATGGGGGTGGACAGTACAAAGGGAAGCATCAGGTGTTGACATCTACAGCCACCATAACCATCAATGTCCTCGACGCCCAAGACACTCCTCCAGCGTTCATTGGAACTCCTTACTTTGGTTACGTCTACGAGGTCTCACTTCCTGTAAGCCCAACACAACCTGATGATCCTCTGCTCTTTAAAACATAACCCTGTTTTAAAAAGCTGGAAGGTTCTATTTTTTGAACTTTGGGAACTTTTGCATGCCATTTCTTTATGATCAATAAATTGTACTTCAATTATTTTGAATATCATGTTGCCGTATTAACATACAGTATGTTCAACGGATTTTTTTGAAAACTTTTGCAAGCCATTTCTTTATGATTTATAATTTGTATTTGCAGGGTTCTGAAATAGCCACTGTGTTTGCCAAAGACGGAGACGAAGGAAACCCTAATCCTATTCATTATTCTATTATAAATAGTAAGTTACACACACACACACACACACACACACACACACACATCATTGTCAACAGTTGAGCACGTGTTTGTCTACAGTTTCACAGATATTTGTGATTTCTGTATATGTCATGATTCACATACTATGGTGATGTTCTTACCTTTCTCTTTCTTCAGGTAGTGAGGATGTCTTCACCATCAATAGCACAAGCGGTTGTATCAGCCTAACAGCTTATCCAGTCACGCTGAGGAATGAATTATATGAAATCAAAGTCAAGGTAATAAGACCTTTCTTATCCTGTTATTACCTTGTCAGTGCTCTGTTATTACATTGTCAGTGCTCTGTTATTACAGTGGCAGTGCTCTGTTATTACGGTGTTAGTGTTCTGTTATTACAGTTTCAGTGCTCTGTTATTACCTTGTTAGTGCTCTGTTATTACAGTGGCAGTGCTCTGTTATTACATTGTCAGTGCTCTGTTATTACAGTGGCAGTGCTCTGTTATTACGGTGTTAGTGTTCTGTTATTACAGTTTCAGTGCTCTGTTATTACCTTGTTAGTGCTCTGTTATTACCTTGTTAGTTCTTTGTTATTACATTGTTAGTGCTCTGTTATTACATTGTCAGTGCTCTGTTATTACCTTGTTAGTGCTCTGTTATTACAGTGGCAGTGCTCTGTTATTACCTTGTTAGTGCTCTGTTATTACCTTGTTAGTGCTTTGTTATTGCAGTGTCAGTGCTCTGTTATTACAGTGTCCGTGCTCTGTTATTACAGTGTCCGTGCTCTGTTATTACAGTGGCAGTGCTCTGTTATTACCTTGTTAGTGCTCTGTTATTACAGTGGCAGTGCTCTGTCATTACATTGTTAGTGCTTTGTTATTACAGTGTCAGTGCTCTGTTATTACATTGTTAGTGCTCTGGTATTACAGTTTCAGTGCTCTGTTATTACAGTTTCAGTGCTCTGTTATTACAGTTTCAGTGCTCTGTTATTACAGTGTCAGTGCTCTGTTATTACAGTGTCAGTGCTCTGTTATTACAGTTTCAGTGCTCTGTTATTATATTGTTAGTGCTCTGTTATTACATTGTTAGTGCTCTGTTATTACAGTGCTAGTTCTCTGTTATTACCTTGTTAGTTCTCTGTTATTACCTTGTTAGTGCTCTGTTATTACCTTGTTAGTTCTCTGTTATTACCTTGTTAGTGCTCTGTTATTACCTTGTTAGTGCTCTGTTATTACAGTGTCAGTGCTCTGTTATTACCTTGTTAGTGCTCTGTTATTACCTTGTTAGTTCTCTGTTATTACCTTGTTAGTGCTCTGTTATTACAGTGTTAGTGCTCTGTTATTATATTGTTAGTGCTCTGTTATTACGGTGTTAGTGCTCTGTTTCTCACTCTATCACTCTTTCTATCTCTCTCACTCTCTCTCCTTCACTCTCTCTCTCTCTTTCACTCTCTCTCTCTCTCTGTCTCTCAGGCCACTGAGCTGGGGCCTAGCGAGGAGCTGTTGGACTACAATGCCATGACTATGGTGACGGTTCGAGTGGTGGACCTCAACAACCACCCTCCTACCTTCTACGGAGAGAATGGGCCCCAGAGCCAATTTGAGGTGACCATGTATGAGCACCCTCCAGAGGGGGAGATACTCAGGGGACTGAAGATAACGGTCAACGACTCTGATCAGGTACTGGAAGGCAAAGTCTGTTTCCCAAATCGCACCCTATTCCCTATATAGTGCACGACTTTTGATCAGTGCCCTATGGGCCCTGGTTTAAAGTAGTCTATTATATAGGGTAACATTTAGGATACAGCCAGAGACATTCTATTTCCCCCCTCTTGTACTCTGATGGAAATAACTCCTTATGCTTCGCTATAGGCTTTAAGCCTGTCTCCTAAACATGTTTGTTAGTCCAACCC
Source organism: Hucho hucho (assembly GCA_003317085.1). Taxonomy (NCBI): domain Eukaryota; kingdom Metazoa; phylum Chordata; class Actinopteri; order Salmoniformes; family Salmonidae; genus Hucho; species Hucho hucho. The sequence continues at coordinate 99,206 of QNTS01001320.1, read as the reverse complement.
CAGAACATTTGACTGATACCAAGGTATTGATAGCTCCAACGATGACTTTGGTGCTACAATCCATTTAGTGTTTTATTAGTGGGTGCTGGTTGATTTCTGAAGGCGTAGGCATAGTATGTGATGCATTTAGTCGTACACATCTACATTTCATAAAGGATCCTTTCATTAATACCCCCCAGAAACACTATGTGACATTATGTAACCCCATTTGAGAAATTAATATCTTAATCCCCCCATTCGGCAAATAAAACTATTAAGCATCCCAGGAATGTCAATAGTTAATTTAGATTGAGATGGCTGTCATTATCATCATTATGTCATTGTTCCCAGATTTCTTGTCTGCATTTTTTGTACATTAAATAATAATTGTATACATTGACAGTTTTTTTTCCCCTCAGCCCATTAGATAGATTAAAGTTACTGTTGTCGAACAGAGGTCAGAGATCCTGGTATTTGCCATGAATGTTGTCTTAGATGGCAGATTCATGTAGGTGTGTGTTTCCTCTGACAGGGGGCGAATGCTAAATTTAAACTGAGATTGGTGGGGCCTGGTCGTGTACTCAGAGTGGTGCCCCAGACGGTCCTCAATGAAGCACAGGTCACCGTCATCGTTGAAGACTCTGCTGCCATCGACTATGAAAAAGGAAAATCCTTAACATACAAGGTATTTCATACCATTTTCAGCTGCATTTACAGTACCAGTCAAAAGTTTGGACACACCTACTCATTCAAGGGTTTTCCTTTATTTTGACTATTTTCCACGTTGTAGAATAATAGTGACGACATCAAAACTATGAAATAACACATATGGAATCACGTAGTAACCAAAAGTGTTACACAAGTAGACACCGTTTGCCTTGATGACAGCTTTGCACACTCTTGGCATTCTCTCAACCAGCTTTACCTGGAATGCTTTTCCAACAGTCTTGAAGGAGTTCCCACATATGCTGAGCACTTGTTGGCTGCTCTGTGTTTCACAAAGACACAGCGGTTGGAACCAGAAATCTCAAATTTGGATTTCCACCTGTCTAATGTCAATTGCTTGTATTTCTTGGCCCAAGCAAGTCTCTTCTTCTTATTGGTGTCCTAGTAGTGGTTTCTTTGCAGCAATTCGACCATGAAGGCCTGATACACACAGTCTTCACTGAACAGTTGATGTTGAGATGTGTCTGTTACTATGTGAAGCATTTATTTGTGCTGCAATTTCTGAGGTGCAGTTAACTCTACTGAACTTATTGTCTGCAGCAGAGGTAACTCTGGGTCTTCCATTCCTGTGGCGGTCCTCATGAGAGCCAGTTTCATCATAGTGTTTGATGGTTTTTGTGACTGCACTTGAAAAAAACGTTAAAAGTTCTTGAAATGTTCTGTATTGACTGACCTTCATGTCTTAAAGTAATGATGGACTGTTGTTTCTCTTTGCTTATTTGAGCTGTTCTTGCCATAATATGGTATTTTACCAAATAGGGCTATCTTCTGTATATCTTCTACCTTGTCACAACACAACTGGCTCAAATGCATTAAGATAGAGAAATAAATTCCACAAATTAACTTTTAACAAAGGCACACCTGTTAATTGAAATGCATTCCAGATGACTACCTCATGAAGCTGGTTGAGAGAATGCCAAGAGTGTGCAAAACTGTCATCAAGGCAAAGGGTGTTTACTTTGAAGAATCTAAAATCTAAAATATATTTAGATTTGTTTAACACTTTTTTGCTTACTACATGATTCCATAAGTGTTATTTCATAGTTTTGATGTCTTCACTATTATTCTGTAATGTAGGAAATAGTAAAAATATAGAAAAACCCTGGAATGAGTAGGTGTGTCCAAACTTTTGACTGGCACTCTATGGCAAACTGGAATAACAAATATTTGATCCTAAGAGGGACAATGTAGATTGGATATGGTTTTACTTTATCTTGATGGTACAGAAATTACTAGGTATTTACTAAGACATTACAATGTAATTATACAGTAAGTAATTACACTGGTAATTATACAGTGAGTAATTACTATGGTAATTATTTAGTAAGAAATTACATTGGTAGTTATACAGTAATAACCTATGACTTATAGTATAATAATAATTTAGCAGGCTCTTTTATCCAAAGTGACTTACAGTAGTGCTTCCATATATTTTGTATTTTTGACCCCAGTGGGAATCTAACCCACAACCCTGGCATTGCAGGCACCATGCTCATTCCTTTAATATTTTTTTACTATAGTATAACAGCAAGAATAGCAAGGAGTATTTTATGGATTTAACATAACATTTTCCTCTACCACAGTTACTGGCTGTGGAGATTGACACCCCTGAGAGGTTCAGTGCGACTGCTGATATTGTGATTCACCTTTTGGACACCAATGACAACACTCCCAGGTTCACCTCAGAGTATTACATCGCACGTATCCCAGAGAACTCCCCCGGAGGCTCCAACGTAGTGTCTGTCACCGTGAGTACATCTGGATTATTCAACTCTACTCAAACACCACTGCAACCAAAATATGATTATGTAATCTCCCAACAATAATCCACCGATAGATGGATATTAATGGTTATGGGTAATTGGAAGCTAAGAAGAAGCAGGGATTTCCAGCTTGAGGGATTTCCACAAAATGTGATATTTTGCCCAGAGAGACGTAATACTTATATGATTGACTTTCTCCATACAATACTCAACTATGGAACCAGATTCAATAAATGTATTGAAACAACAATACTATGAAAAAACAATACTCCAATATCAATTTAATTCAATATTGTTATCTGTATTTATTTTGGGATGAATCTGCTTCCATACTACTAGTATTTATAATGTTACACTACTAGTATTTATAATGTTACACTACTAGTATGTATAATGTTACACTACTAGTATTTATAATGTTACACTACTAGTATTTATAATGTTACACTACTAGTATTTATAATGTTACACTACTAGTATTTATAATGTTACACTACTAGTATTTATAATGTTACACTACTAGTATTTATAATGTTACACTACCAGTAGTTACTGTTTAGCAGGAATTAGAGTTGGTGAGAAGGAAACAATTATTTAGGGTCAATAATATTGGTCTTTACCCTGTGGTGTCCCTGTGGTGTCCCTGTGGTGTGACTGTGTCCTAATCACCCCAGGGAATGGGAGCCTAGTAGACACACCCTGCTGGGGTGAAATCCTCCCCACATTGTTCAGTGTGTTTTGGCTTACGGTAAGATCCTCCCGAGTGGGTTATCCTCAGACTGTTCCAATCAGCAAATGGATAGTCATTGGATGACCTTCATTCAGGAGTTGTGTCCCAATGGATTCCCTACTCAACAATATCATCCCCCAAAATAAGTTGTTAAAAATATAAATATTAATGTGGGAATTGTTGTTGTTATTATTATGAATAATATTGTCATATAATATTGGAAAAATAAAATGTTTGATATGCGTTTATTTCCTGTGTGATTGAATACTTTTTAAAGAGCTCTGACATGCTTATAAACGATGTGCATAGGTACCAAAATTCTAACTCCTCTCCTCTCTGTTCCGTTCCAACATTCTAACTCCTCTCCTTTATGTTCCATTCCAACATTCTACCAACATTCTAACTTCTCTCCTTTATGTTCCGTTCCAACATTCTAACTCCTCTCCTTTATGTTCCGTTCCAACATTCTACCAACATTCTAACTCCTCTCCTTTATGTTCCGTTCCAACATTCTAACTCCTCTCCTTTATGTTCCATTCCAACATTCTACCAACATTCTAACTCCTCTCCTCTCTGTTCCGTTCCAACATTCTAACTCCTCTCCTTTATGTTCCATTCCAACATTCTACCAACATTCTAACTTCTCTCCTTTATGTTCCGTTCCAACATTCTAACTCCTCTCCTTTATGTTCCATTCCAACATTCTACCAACATTCTAACTTCTCTCCTTTATGTTCCATTCCAACATTCTACCAACATTCTAACTTCTCTCCTTTATGTTCCGTTCCAACATTCTACCAACATTCTAACTCCTCTCCTCTATGGAGAGGAGTTCCGTTCCAATAAATAACTCCTCTCTTATCCTCTCTGTTCCGTTCAAGCATTCTACCAGGATTCTAACTTCTCTGTTCCTTTCCAGTATTCTAACGTCTATCCTCTCAGTTCCTTTCCAGCACTCTATCAACATTATTACTCCTCTCCTCTATATTCCGTTCCAGCATTCTACCAGTATTCTAACTTCTATCCTCTCTGTTCCAATCCAGCATTCTAACTTCTATCCTCTCCTCTATGTTCTGTTCCAACATTCTGACTTCTATCCTCCTCTGTGTTCTGTTCCAACATTCTAACTTCTATCCTCTCCTCTATATTCTGTTCCAACATTCTAACTTCTATCCTCTCCTCTATGTTCTGTTCCAACATCTAACTTCTATCCTCTCCTCTATGTTCTGTTGCAACATTCTAACTTCTATCATCCTCTATGTTCTGTTCCAACATTCTAACTTCTATCCTCTCCTCTATGTTCTGTTCCAACATTCTAACTTCTATCCTC
>QNTS01001320.1:77113-94623 GCA_003317085.1 Hucho hucho | reverse complement strand
CTCCTCTATGTTCTGTTCCAACATTCTAACTTCTATCCTCTGTTCTGTTCCAACATTCTAACTTCTATCCTCTGTTCTGTTCCAACATTCTAACTTCTATCCTCCTCTATGTTCTGTTCCAACATTCTAACTTCTATCCTCCTCTATGTTCTGTTCCAACATTCTAACTTCTATCCTCTCCTCTATGTTCTGTTCCAACATTCTAACTTCTATCCTCCTCTGTGTTCTGTTCCAACATTCTAACTTCTATCCTCCTCTATGTTCTGTTCCAACATTCTAACTTCTATCCTCTATGTTCTGTTCCAACATTCTAACTTCTATCCTCTATGTTCTGTTCCAACATTCTAACTTCTATCCTCTCCTCTATGTTCTGTTGCAACATTCTAACTTCTATCCTCCTCTATGTTCTGTTCCAACATTCTAACTTCTATCATCCTCTGTTCTTTTCCAACATTCTGACTTCTATCCTCCTCTATGTTCTGTTCCAACATTATAACTTCTATCCTCCTCTATGTTCTGTTCCAACATTCTAACTTCTATCCTCTCCTCTATGTTCTGTTCCAACATTCTAACTTCTATCCTCTCCTCTATGTTCTGTTCCAACATCTAACTTCTATCCTCTCCTCTATGTTCTGTTCCAACATCTAACTTCTATCCTCTCCTCTATGTTCTGTTGCAACATTCTAACTTCTATCATCCTCTATGTTCTGTTCCAACATTCTAACTTCTATCCTCTCCTCTATGTTCTGTTCCAACATTCTAACTTCTATCCTCCTCTATGTTCTGTTCCAACATTCTAACTTCTATCCTCCTCTATGTTCTGTTCCAACATTCTAACTTCTATCCTCTATGTTCTGTTCCAACATTCTAACTTCTATCCTCTGTTCTGTTCCAACATTCTAACTTCTATCCTCTGTTCTGTTCCAACATTCTAACTTCTATCCTGTCCTCTATGTTCTGTTGCAACATTCTAACTTCTATCATCCTCTATGTTCTTTTCCAACATTCTGACTTCTATCCTCCTCTATGTTCTGTTCCAACATTCTAACTTCTATCCTCTCCTCTATGTTCTGTTCCAACATTCTAACTTCTATCATCCTCTATGTTCTGTTCCAACATTCTGACTTCTATCCTCCTCTATGTTCTGTTCCAACATTCTAACTTCTATCCTCTCCTCTATGTTCTGTTCCAACATTCAAATTTCTATCCTCTCCTCTATGTTCTGTTCCAGCGTTCTAACTCCCTTTCTCTTTTTTTGCATTCCAGGCCAATGATCCAGACTCTGGCCTTTGGGGTGAAGTCAAGTACTCCATCTATGGATCCGGATCTGATTTGTAAGTACAGTAGAGTCCTGCCAATACCAATGATTGTTGGACATAATGATTTGAATAAAATCCCTTAATCTGTTGGTGTGGAGCCAGTTGAATAGACCAAAATGGGCAGAAATGATCACTTATGCAATATAATTATTTTTTTATGCCTGATTATGCGTTAGGGCAAACGTGGGGAAACCCACTGGGTCTTTGTATTGGGTCCCAATCGCTCAAGCAACAGTGATATAATGGTAAAGAAAAGTGGGTAAACGCTTATCGCCGTTCGCAGTGAATAAAGTACAGCTCCGTATATTTTCTATGGCTTTTTCCGCAATAGATGTGATAACGCTTGTGCAGAAATAAAAAAGTTGTGTAAACGGTGTTTACTTGTGTCTACTATCCACCCAGACATAACAACAACTGTCACCATCAGATGAACCAACCTCCTACTGACTGATCAGTCTCAGAGAGATTAATATTTTTCATGGCATTCTATCACCTGCCGGCTGTGATTATTGTGGATAAAAATGAATGAGTTTGACTTGGGTTAACTAATCCTGCTCCAGGTCAACCATCTCTCAACTCAGATTCTTCCCCTTTGATTGGAAGATGGGAGAAGACAGTATTTCAGTATTTGGTTGGCAATGCTTGCAGCTCTTCTCCTCTCTCCTGTAACAGCTTACTCTAAGATTGGGGCAAGATACTGACTGGTTAATCTTGTAATTGGATTGTAGGGTGAAAAATAGCCTGCCAGGCCTGGATGTCTCGTGTAGAGAGGGCCAATTAACATGCAATGTGGCAGCTGGAGCTGCTACGGAAAGCAAGGCAGGCAGGCTGCGATACAGGCAGAACATTGAAAAAATACGTGTCAAGTAATCTTCCAGTTTTGCTTGCCGTCTTGACGCAGGAAGTAGATGATAAATGTGTGAAAGTTAACAGTTTGCCTTGTATTTGTTAATTTTCACAGGGGATACGTTCTAAAAAAGAAAATGTTGGAAAATGGCTGAATATGTGCCACTTTAACAGAATATTGGACATAAAAAATGTGTACTGGACAAAAAAACGACCTTGGTGATAATACAGAATACTTTATCTATCATCTGGAACATGGGTCTTGATGTATTTTTCCCATGAGATTTAATCCAAGATTAAACTGTTGCGCACAGTACACACAGTGCATAACCTTGACTGTTACATAACTGCCAATATACTGCCAATGCACTGCTAAAATACTGTCAATACACTGCCAATATACTGTAAAAAATACTGCCAATATACTGCTAATATACTGCAAATATACACTCTTAGAATTTTTTTTCCAAAAGGGTTCTTCGGCTGTCCCCATAGGAGAACCCTTTTTGTTCCAGGTAGAACCCTTTCCACAGAGGGTTCTACCTGGAACCAAAAAGGGTTCTCCTATGGGGACAGCCGAAGAACCCTTTTAGGTTCTAGATAGCACCTTTTTCTAAGAGTGTACTGCCTGAATACTGCCAATATACTACCAATATACTGTTAAAAATACTGCCAATATACTGTCAATATAATGTTAATATACTATCAATATACTGCAATATACTGCCAATATAATGCTAAAATACTATCAATATACTGCCAATATACTGTTAAAAATATTGCCAATATACTGCCAATATACTTCCAACATACTGCCAACTTACTCTCAATATACTGCCAATATACTGTCAATATAATGTTAATATACTATCAATATACTGCAATATACTGCCAATATAATGCTAAAATACTGTCAATATACTGCCAATATACTGTTAAAAATATTGCCAATATACTGCCAATATACTTCCAACATACTGCCAACTTACTCTCAATATACTGTCAATATACTATCAATATACTGCCAATATAATGCTAAAATACTGCCAATTTACCGCTAATATATTGTCAATATCCTGCTAATACACTCTGTTGTGTATTCCAGGTTTCTCATCCACCCGTCCTCAGGCATCATCTACACCCAGGCCTGGGCCACTCTGGATGCTGAGGTCAAGTCCAAGTACAACTTCTACGTGAAGGCAGAGGACACAGAGGGCAAGTACAGCCTGGCGGAGGTGTTTGTCACTGTCCTGGACATCAACGACCATGTTCCAGAGTTTGATGACAGCCTTGTGGAGAGGACCATGATCATCGGTGCACCTGTTAGGGTAGAGGTATGTACAGTAGCAATAAGATAAGAGAGGATAAGATAGCACTTTTTTTTTTTTTTCTCTAAAGTAGAGGTATATACAGTAGCCATGTGGTGTGTAGCGGTATACTCTGGAGCAGTGGTTCCCAAACGGTGGGGCTGTAATAGTAATAGTAGAATGCACAAGGTGCAATTTCAAAGTTGTGTAGTGCATCATCAGTGTTCCTCTTGTCAAGTCAGTCATTAGATACCTTCCATAGCTATTACTAACTGGTCATGTCCAGATCAACTAACCCATGTCAGCTAACGTTCATTAGCTAGGTTTCTAGTCCATACAGAGCATTCGGAAAGTATTCAGACCCCTTGACTTTTCCACATTTTGTTACGTTACAGCCTTATTCTAAAATTGATTACTTTTTTTTCCCTCATCAATCTACACACAATACCCCATAATGACAAAGCAAAAACGTGTTTTTAGAAATTGTTGTAAATTTATTACAAATAAAAAACTGAAATATCACATTTACATAAGTATTCAGACCCTTTACTCAGTACTTTGTTGAAACACCTTTGGCAGCGTTTACAGCCTCGAGTCTTCTTGGGTATGACGCTACAAGCTTGGCACACCTGTATTTGTGGAGCTTCTCCCATTCCTCTCTGCAGATCCTCTCAAGCTGTCAGGTTTGATGGGGAGTGTCGCTGCACAGCTATTTTCATGTCTCTCCAGAGATGTTCGATCGGGTTCAAGTCCGGGCTCTGGCTGGGCCACTCAACGACATTCAGAGACTTGTCCCAAAGCCACTCCTGCTTTGTCTTGGCTGTGTGCTTAGCGTCGTCAGTCTGAGGTCCTGTGCACTCTGGAGCAGGTTTTCATCAAGGATTTCTCTGTACTTTACTCTGTTCATTTTTTAAGAATGATGGAGGCCACTGCGTTGTTTTTGGTACCCTTACCCAGATCTGTGCCTCGACACAATTCTGTCTCCGAGCACTACCGACAATTCCTTTGACCTCATGGCTTGGTTTTTGCTCTGGTATGGATTGTCAACTGTGGGACCTTAGACAGGTGTGTGCCTTTCCAATTCATGTCCAATCAATTGAATTGACCACAGGTAGACTCCAATCAAGTTGTAGAAACATCTCAAGGATGATCAATGGAAACAGAATGATCAATGGAAACAGAATGTACCTGAGCTCAATTTCGAGTCTCATAGCAAAGGGTCTGAATACTTATGTAAATAATGTATTTCTGTTTTTTATTTGTAATACATTAGCAAACACTTATAAAAAACGGTTTCCGCCTTGTCATTATGGGGTATTGTGTGTAGATTGATGAGTCAAAAAAATGTCCACAATGCTGGAAGGGGGGCCTGAGTGAAAAGGTTTGGGAACCCCTGTCCTAGGGGTGTAACGGTTCACTAGCCATCGGTTCGGTTTGATCCTATACACTGTGTGAATCATTACACCCCTAGTAAACGCTGTGTGAATCATAACACCCCTAGTAAACACTGTGTGAATCATAACACCCCTGGTAAACACTGTGTGAATCATTACACCCCTAGTAAACACTGTGTGAATCATTACACCCCTGGTAAACACTGTGTGAATCATTACACCCCTAGTAAACACTGTGTGAATCATTACACCCCTGGTAAACACTGTGTGAATCATTACACCCCTAGTAAACACTGTGTGAATCATTACACCCCTGGTAAACACTGTGTGAATCATTACACCCCTAGTAAACACTGTGTGAATCATTACACCCCTGGTAAACACTGTGTGAATCATTACACCCCTTAGTAAACACTGTACATTGAATGCTTGTTTTTGTTGGATGATAATCACCTGAAATGGAAAATGTGAGCGTGTCCATAACCGTTCCAGTCTGCGCAATTTTTTAAGTAAATAATGTGTTTGGTTTCGCTGCTTTTTCATTGTTTCATTCAGGCAGTAGATGCCGATGCAGAGTCGCCCAATAACGTCATTGAGTATTCCATCATGCAAGCTGAGCCGGACAACATCTTCGACATCAACGCGGAGACGGGAGAGATCAAGCTCAAGTCATACATCAAGTCCATGGAGATCGTGCAGAACATCACCAAGCAGAAGGACTGCAGGTGGTCTTTGGTTGTCCAAGCCCGGGACAGAGGGTCTCCGTCCTTCAGCACTACCGCCGTAGTCAACATCGACATCACTGAGGCGGTAGGTTGAATGTTTCCTGACCTTCCTAACCCAACTCCTAACCCAAACCCTAATTACCTACTTGCCTAACCCTAACCCTAACTGCCTAATTTCCTATCCCTAACCCTAACTGTCTAATTGCCTAACCCTAACCCTAACTGCCTAATTTCTTAACCCTAACTGCCTAATTTCCTATCCCTAACCCTAACTGTCTAATTTCCTATCCCTAACCCTAACTGCCTTAATGCCTAATGTTCTAACCCTAACTGCCTAACTGCATAATTTCCTATCCCTAACCCTAACTGCCTAATGTCCTAACCCTAACTGCCTAACTGCCTAATTGCCTAACCCTAACCCTAACTGCCTAATTTCTTAACCGTAACTGCCTAATTTCCTATCCCTAACCCTAACTGCCTTACTGCCTAATTTTCTAACCCTAACTGCCTAACTGCATAATTTCCTAACCCTAACCATAACTGCCTAATTGCCTAACCCTAACCCTAACTGCCTAATGTCCTAACCCTAACTGCCTAACCATAACTGCCTAACTGCCTAATTTCCTAACCCTAACTGCCAAACTGCCTAATTTCCTTACCCTAACTGCCTAATTTCCTAACCCTAACTTCCTACTTTCCTAACCCTAACTGCATAACTGCCTAATTTCCTAACCCTAACCCTAACCCTAACTCTAACCCTAACTGCCTAACTGCCTAACCCTAATTGCCTACTTTCCTAACCCTAACCATAACTGCCTAATTTCCTAACCCAACTGCTAACCCTAACCCTAACTGCCTAATTGCCTAACCCTAACCCTAATTGCCTAATTGCCTAACCCTAACCCTAACTGTCTAATTGCCTAACCCTAACCCTAACTGCCTAATTGCCTAACCCTAACCCTAATTGCCTAATTGCCTAACCCTAACCCTAACTGTCTAATTGCCTAACCCTAACCCTAACTGCCTAATTTCTTAACCGTAACTGCCTAATTTCCTATCCCTAACCCTAACTGCCTTAATGCCTAATGTTCTAACCCTAACTGCCTAATGTCCTAACCCTAACTGCCTAAACATAACTGCCTAACTGCCTATTTTCCTAACCCTAACTGCATAACTGCCTCATTTCCTAACCCTAACCCTAACTGCCTAATTTCCTAACCCTAACTTCCTAACTGCCTACTTTCCTAACCCTAACTGCATAACTGCCTCATTTCCTAACCCTAACTCTTACTCTAAATGCCTAACTGCTTAATTTCCTAACTCTAACCCTAACTGCCAAACTGCCTAATTTCCTACCCCTAACCCTAACCGCCTAATTTCCTAACCCTAACTTCCTAACTGCCTACTTTCCTAACCCTAACTGCCTAACTGCCTAATTTCCTAACGCTAATCCTAACTGCCTAATTTCCTAACCCTAACCATAACTGCCCAATTTCCTAACCCTAACCCTAACCGCCTAATTTCCTAACCCTAACCCTAACCGCCTAATTTCCTAACCCAAACTGCCTAACTGCCTAATTTCCTAACCCTAATCCTAACTGCCAAACTGCCTAATTTCCTAACCCTAACTGCCTAATTTCCTAACCCTAACTGCCTAATTTCCTAACCCTAACTGCCTAATTTCCTAACCCTAACCCTAAACTAGGCTACATGGGTTAGGAAATGGTTACATGGTTAGAGTGTTGGACTAGTAACCGAAAGGTTGCAAGATCGAATCCTCAAGCTGACAAGGTAAAAATCTGTCGTTCTGCCCCGGAACAAGGCAGTTAACCCACTGTTCCTAGGCCGTCATTGAAAATAAGAATTTGTTCTTAACTGACTTGCCTAGTTAAATAACGGTAAAAAATAAACTGCCTAATTTCCTAACAGCTTCATTATCTAACCCTGCTGTCATACCTTATCCATAGGCTGCTTACAGGGTAAGGAAATCAATCATTTGTGTGAACTAAAGCCAGCAGCATTAGCTCTGTCAAGCCTGTTAAGGGATATTTTAAATCACTCAAACAAACTCTCCTCTAATAGAAACATAAAGAAAGTGCTATTTCAATGGTTTGTATTTTGTTTGTTTTTATATTGTAAAAATGTACATACTAATTAAGTGTATTTTCGTTTCCAAATTTGCATTCATTGATTGGAAGAATTTTAAAGCTTAGCTCCCTCATTGTTAACTTCGTTCTACATATTTGACATCATATCCGAAAAGAATAGCACAATATTATCTCTGTGTGAATATTATCTCTGTGTTGTCTTCTGTGTTGCATTGTGCTTTTCAGATCAAAGCTCGAATAATTGCAAACTTCCTGAACCTCATCAAGCGCCCATCAAATGTTATTGGACTTTTTTTGGGCATAGTCGGCTTCACCATCTTACTAACAATCTGTATATCCACTACCTTGTACTGTAGAACAGTGAAGAAAGCTCGCGTCAACCCCCAGGCCAATTTCATCAGAGTTATCCGAAGGCCCAAATGATCATGAGACCCATCCCACTGGACTATACAGACTACGTTTTATATATCACCTCATTATGTCTGCAAGACATTACTTTATGATACTTTAAAAACAATATCATTGTTTTTACTGCTTTGTCTGTAAAAGAGTACCAAAGCACATTATAAAGGATAGGATTTTTCTATTGGATTCTAGTATTGGTATTTGTTTTTTCTATTAGGATCCCCATTAGCTGTTTCTGAAGGCAGCAGCTACTCTTCCTGGGGTTCACACAAAACATGAAAATTGACATAATACGGAACATTAATAGACAAGATCATTTCAAGGACAGAACTACATACTGGAGCACATTATATAGGAGAGTACTGGAGTACATTATAAAGGAACAGTAAATAAGTACACACACACACAAAGTTCTTTGACCGGTCGTCATTGTAAATACGTTTTCTTTTCTTAACTAACTTATATAAATATGATATTATATAAAAAAAGGTTATAGTTATTTCATATCTATCTTTTATATTTGATTGGGAGATGTTTTTCTACTCCTAAAAATGTAGTTTTATCTACTTATGTACTTTTATGTATATTGTTTTGATTATATTGTCAAATTCTAGTGCTACTATTATAGTATGTAGTACTTATTTTATAGTAATTCTCCTACGTCAGAGCATATTTTAAACAGTTTGACTATACTGAAGTAACAAAGATTAAGTCATTTACTTTCAAGCCAGTGTCTTGAGTTTGGGGTTAATCCCTTTGTCAGAAGAACAGAGTAATCTCTATTTTTCATTTCATTTTTTCATATCCATGTAAATAATACACTCAAACCAAAGACCCAGTAGCATTCAACGTAGGGCTTTAGGAACCTGTCACAGGAAGTTAATCCACAATACAATCCTCATCGGAAACATGTCACCGCGCGTGAACAAAAAGAACAAACTGTTCTGATGCACCCACCGCACTCCCGACAACAATCAGTGTCTGTAGTGCTTAGCTTTAGGCTGTGACCCAAATGGCACCGCTGAAAGTAGAGCACCACACCCTAAGCCTTTATCATCAACAGACACAGCAGTTTGGGAAGAATGGGTGTTTGACAGTGTGTCCTTACAGTGAGTACATACATTATTAGTACATGTATGGGCTAGCTGTGGGAATTGAACCCCCAACCTTGGTGTTGGTAGCACCATGCTTTTACCAACAGAGCCACACAGGACTACCTGCAGCCATCATGCTGCTAGTGTTATAGAGATGTTGTCTGTCTGGGGCTCCTCTGTCAGTGCTTGGCTCATGTCTGACCTCTGACCTCGCTGCTTGCCTGCATGCTTTTGGACCAAAATAGTAAACGTTTAAAACGTTTGATGATCTAGTCCCGTGGATGGGCGTGATTAAAAGTATTATCTTTGTGCTCTTTTACAGACTCAACTCAAGGGGCCTATGGCAGCCTTTTTATTGCAAAGTAGGCACAACCCAATGAAGGCCCTAGGCGTGGTCGCTGGTGTCATTAGCATATTGGTAGGGGTCACTGTCTTGATCTCCACGGCTATGTTCTTGCGCAACACAAAGTCCAACAGGATAATGCCGGCGCGTCGCATCATCATCAGAAGGAGACCGCCAAGAGACCACAAGCCGTGGACGTTTAACGTACCGTTCCGTGGCGGCGGTGGAAATGACCCATTGAACAAGTTTGTTGTAGGCGACCCGGAAGCAGGGAGTGTCAGCATCAACCCCAACAAAAACATCAGACCCCGGTGCTCCAGATCAAAGCCCAATCCTCTGCCCCCAAGAGCCCCCTGCCTGCCTCCTCCATCCTGTCCCCCTCTGTCCTCCAACCCCAGGCCCAGTGAGAGGCCCCGGGCTGCAGTGCCAACCGTCTCTGGGGCCCTAGCTTCCAAGGGCTCCAGGAGATCCAGCCAGAGCAGAGAGAGCAACATCAGCTCTGAGACTACTAGAATCCCCGTCAGCTCAGCCCTGGTCTCTGAACTCAAAAGGAGACTGGAGCAGAAAATCATTGAGAGCAACTCAAGCTATTATTGAACCTGATAGGTGTGGTGTGCTGGCGCTCTAACCAATCTGTCAGTAAATTGTCTGGACCGCTGAATGTGCTCAGTCCTAGGATTGTAAAACTGCAATTGTAAAAGAAGGTTGAGGACAGTAGGTAAATTCCCTTCAAAACTTTATTTGTTTTCAAAGCAAGTCCTTTGTCAAAGCAATGTTGCAACACTGTCCTATTATTGAACCTACTGAATCTAACCAGCTCTACACGTTTTCTTCAAGATGTTAACATAACGTTGGATACTTGGATCCATGGACTCTGGTCCAGAATAGTGCAGTTTATAGGGAATAGGGTGCCGTTTGAGATGCACACTCTGCCATCAAGAAATAACTAGAGACGTTTCTGCACTGCCATCTTGAGATGTGTAATGGGATCCCTTTTAGATAAGTCTGCATTGCTGCCATCTTGAGATGTGTAATGGGATCCCTTTTAGATAAGTCTGCATTGCTGCCATCTTGAGATGTGTAATGGGGTCCTTGTTAGATAAGTCTGCATTGCTGCCATCTTGAGATGTGTAATGGGATCCCTTTTAGATAAGTCTGCATTGCTGCCATCTTGAGACGTGTAATGGGGTCCTTGTTAGGTAAGTCTGCATTGCTGCCATCTTCATATGTGTAACGGTGTCCTTGTTAGATAAGTCTGCATTGCTGCCATCTTGAGATGTGTAATGGGATCCTTGTTAGATAAGTCTGCATTGCTGCCATCCTGAGGGAAACAACATGTTAACAAGAGTGACTAAGGGGGAAATACTGGACCATGTCTGAGGAAAAGATTACTGCATATTTCTGTGTCATATTCCTGAAAAGTTGTATTTGCTTAAGACCCTGCAATGCTTTCAAGAATAGTGCTAAAATATATGATTAGGATTGATGTAGCCTATGTTGCCAGAATGCAAAATAGAATTCAAATTACAGAATTAATTTGGCTAAAAGGTTGCCTCAGAATAGCCTCAATCAGCCATGCTACTGTAGCTAGCTAGCTTGTTTACAACGTTTTGATGCAGTCAAGACGGGCACTACCAGATGGCATGATAAATAACATATGGCAGCAACACGTTTGTGTAACTAGTGCCACACACCGGCCCCTACTCCTCCCTGCACTCACCTCTTCCCCACCGTTCCCCACTGATACAAGCAAAGCGGCTCGAGCGATCAAATCTCCATTGAGATTTAAAACGTGTATTTCTGCTATTATGATATTATTCTAATAGTGAAAAAATGTCAAATGCCCATCCCTAAAATGTACCCACTTTTACTTGTGCGTCAGATCGAAGCAGCTATATGAGACGGCTATAAAATAAGAGATATTCTTGACAGGATAAATGCCATTGCTTAAAACATGAAATGCTCATGGACCTGTGTAGTGACATTCTAATGGTGTTTGTCATATTTAGATAAGTAGATGTTCAAGGATTATGATGTGCCACTGCCTGCTTTCAAGACAACAAAATCTCTTGCTTGTTTGAAATCAGTAACTGTTTTCTTGTTTTGCTTAAATGCTTTTATATTTCAAAAGGGTCTTCTTTTAATTTAGGGGATTGATGTTGGATTACTCACTTAAATGAAGGAATCGCTTTGTTGTTTCAGTAAATATCAAACTGTATGAATGTTGATGTTGTAAAATTGGCCATGAACTTGGTTGGAATTTTGAAGCATTAATTTCCACGCTGTGCAAACTACATGGAAATTAATGGTATACATAACAATGCAATATATATGTCTATGTAGGTATATATTCTATAATAATAATGTATGTTGTGTAACACTTGCCTGTTTCTTGAAGTGAATTCTTGATTGTCTTTATCATTTTGAATAAATGTATGAAAAATAATTTTGTGTTGTGATTTTGTTAGTTCATAACTAACGAGATATACAGTACGTTTTAGATAACAATAAACAGAGAAAAAGAGGGAACCCGCACACTGCTCTTGATCGTATCATTGCTCTTGATAGTATCACTGCTCTTGATAGTATCACTGCTCTTGCTTGTATCACTGCTCTTGATCATATCACTGCTCTTACTAGTATCACTGCTCTTGATAGTATCACTACTCTTGATAGTATCACTGCTCTTGATAGTATCACTGCTCTTGATAGTATCACTGCTCTTGATAGTATCACTGCTCTTGATCATATCACTGCTCTTGATAGTATCACGGCTCTTGATAGTATCACTACTCTTGATAGTATCACTGCTCTTGATAGCATCACTGCTCTTGATCATATCACTGCTCTTGATAGTATCACTGCTCTTTATCATATCACTGCTCTTGATCGTATCACTGCTCTTGATAGTATCACTGCTCTTGATAGTATCCCTGCTCTTGATCGTATCACTGCTCTTGATCGTATCACTGCTCTTGATTGTATCACTGCTCTTGATAGTATCACTGCTTTTGATAGTATCACTGCTCTTGATAGTATCACTGCTCTTGATCGTATCACTTCTCTTGATAGTATCACTGCTCTTTAATAAGATTTACGCATCGGCCTCACGGCCTTCGTCAGAGCTTAAGATAACAATAAACAAGAATACAGAAATAATTTTGTGATTTGCAATAAATTACTAATAAATTATATAAAAAATAAAAAAAATGTTTACGTGTAGATAGGTACCAGTGGAGGCTGCTGAGGGGAGGACGGCTCATAATAATGGCTGGAATGGAGTGAATGGAATGGCATCAAACCATGTTTGATGTATTTGATACCGTTCCACTGATTCTGCTCCAGCCATTCGCATGAGCCCGTCCTCCCCAATTAAGGTGCCACCAGCCTCCTGTGATAGGTACAGTACTGAATGTCAATGCAGTTTTAAGAAAATACCTTTAAAAAAGTATGAGAATAGAATAGCAAATAATTAAAGAGTAGCAGTAAATAACAATAGCGGGGCTATATACAGGGGGTACCGGTACAGAGTCAATGTGCGAGGACACCGGTGTCGAGGTAATTGGGGTAATATGTACATGTAGGTAGAGTTATTAAAGCGACTATGGATAGATAATAACAGAGAGTAGTAGCGATGTAAAAGGTTAGGGTCTGGGTAGTCATTTGATTAGATGTTCAGGAGTCTTATGGCTTGGGGGTGGAAGCTGTTTAGAAGCCTCTTGGACCTAGACTTGGCACTCCGGTACCGCTTGCCATGCGGTAGCAGAGAGAACAGTCTGTGACTAAGGTGGCTGGAGTCTTTGACAATTTTTAGGGCTTTCCTCTCACACCGCCTGGTATAGAGGTCCTGGATGTCAGGAAGCTTGGCCCCGGTGATGTACTGGGCCATACGCACTACCCTCTGTAGTGCCTTGTGGTCTGAGGCCGAGCAGTTGCCATACCAGGCAGTGATGCAACTCATCGGGATGCTCTCGATGGTGCAGCTGTAAAACTTTGAGGATCTGAGGACCCATGCCAAATCTTTTCAGTCTCCTGAGGGGGAATAGGTTTTGTCGTGCCCTCTTCATGACTGTCTTGGTGTGCTTGGCCCATGTTAGTTTGTTGGTGATGTGGACGCCAAGGAACTTGAAGCTCTGAGAATGGGGGCGTGCTCGGTCCTCCTTTCCTGTAGTCCACAATCATCTCCTTTGTCTTGATCACGTTTAGGGAGAGGTTGTTGTCCTTGCACCACACGGTCAGGTCTCTTACCTCCTCCCTATAGGCTGTCTCATCGTTGTCGGTGCCAGATTCTCTCTCTGTGCTGTGGCTCCAACAATAAGTACTTCAGAAGTTGTGAGCCATCCAAGTATTTAAATCACTAATAATAATAATTATAATAATTTATTTGTGGAGCTAAAATCCTCTGGTGACACAGAAATGTAAAGTTGTGTATCGTCTGCGTAGCAATGAAAATCAATGCTTTCTGATAATGCTGCAAAGGGATAACATATATAAACTGAACAGTACCGGACCCAAAAACAAACCTTGTGGAACGCCACATGTGATTTGTATTTTTTCATGTGATATGTATTTCACCAAAGGTGACAAAAAACTCTCTACCAGTTAAATAGGTCCTAAACCAATTTAGAACTGGACCGGAGAGGCCAACCTACCTCTCTAGTCTGTCCAGAAGGACATCATGGTCAACAGTGTAGAATAGAGCACCTAAATCCAAGAGTACAACGACAGAGAGCTGTTTGGCATCTCTGTTTTGATAATTTACCCCTTTAACTAAGGCTGTCTCTGTGTTGTGGTGGGCACAAAAAACAGATTGGAATTTTTCAAAAACACAGCATCTGTTTGAAAACCAATTTCTCCAGAATTTTGCGTAAGAATGGAAGGTTGGAGATTGTCAGAAAATTGCTAAGAGCTGAAGAATCTACATTACTTTTTTTCAATTGGGGTTTCACCACAGCAGTTTTTAGTGCAGTGGTGAAAGTGCCTGTGAACAGGGAGTGATTAACAGTAGCTTGCACTTCTTCAGATATGCAATTAAAAACTGTTTTGAAGAAGGTGGTGAGGATAGGATCGAGAAGGCAGGTAGAAGGCTTAAGTTGTGATATTTCCTGAGCATGTCTGTGTCAATAAATCCATAGTGCCTTTGCGTGGTAGACGAGTGACCAAATCATCAAACTTCTCATCAGATCTTGCTTAAATACTGAGATATGCCGCACACTCATCATATTTAGACGTGGAAGGAAGTTCACATAGGTTTGAGGAGGTAGAATTTACAAGAGTGTATGGTCCTGTGTAGCTCAGCTGGTAGAGTATGGGGCTTGCAATGTCAGTGTTATGGGTTCAATTCCCACGGGAGGGCTAGTATTAAAAAGGTATTTGCTCTCTACTGTAAGTTGCTTTGGAGAAGAGTGTATGCTAAATGACCCCCCCCCCCAAAAAAAATGAGTCCATCAACAGTTGAGGAGTTATAAAATTGACCCTGTCTGGTGTTTCTAATTGTCTTGTTATACAGTATGTGCCAAGTTGCTCTCAGAATATAATAATGGTGACTTCTACTTTCTCCTCTGCAATTTCTCTAACTGTTTTTACACCAAAACGGCACAATCACACAGTATCATTCCAACCTCATAGTGTGGAAATGTATATAAAACTCATAAAAAAATATATAAATGTTTGCACTGGGCCTTTAAAATTGCAAAAAAATTCTAAGCTCCATGGCAAAATTTGTAGAATTGCAAGAAATTAACTTTAACACTCAAAAATGTCTCTCCACCATCGACAGAGGCCACTAAAATGTTTTGCCGCGAGGTGGGGGGCCCCTCAACCAAATCTCTCTTAGGACCCCCAAAAGGCCCTGACTGTCTTCATAAGTGAATGCTGTCCCTGGGTAAACTGGTGATATTAACCCTTTAGATTGAACCCTATTGCTATTTTAAACCTTACCATTAACACCCTATACTGCATTCAACTGACCGGCACCCTCTTCCTAATCTTCTTTCTTGACCCTCTAGTCTCTATTCACTCATTCAAGGGTAATGCTCACTTAGACATAATTGGCTTTTGGCGACTGAAAATGTTGATAGCAAATTCCGGGAATCTTTCAACTGGGATCTCTGGAAAACCTGAACATTTTGGGAAAGTTACCGGAATTTTAAGTGTAATAAATTGAAAGACGTAAACTTACGATGATACAAATCAAAGAAGTAGAATATCTTTGACTCCACAATAGATGTGCTTTTATTCAAGACTATACATGTTTTGATCACATTGGCATGTGAAAGACAGATATTTTAGGCCATTGTTGAATACAAAAATACTTTCAAGTAAATTAAGGACTAAACTATTTACCCCCTTAATGTGACAGACAATGTATACTTTATATAGATAAAAAAACGAATATCAGAAATGATCATCTAATGCAGTTTGCAGTAAACTCAGAGAAGATCTCATGCTGTCTATTCTCTCTGAGAGACATAGTTAGGATCTATGAGAGACATGGTTAGGATCTATGAGAGACCCAAATGGGACCCTATTCCCATTGTAGTGCACTACTTTTTACCAGGGCCCATACGGAGTAGTGCACTACTTTTGACCAGGGCCCATAGGGGTAGTGTACTATATAGGGAATAGGGTGCCATTTGGGTACACAGGTGTGGTTAAGAGGTTATGATCTAGAGAGATACAAGATACAGATTATTCAGATAAAAAAACAATATATGATAATCTCCTTACCAGTGTATGAATAAACACACACCAAAACAATGCTTACATAACACATCCTTTTGAGTTATTGTGCTAAAATCAAAGTGTCAGTCTGTGAAAATGCACTCCCTTCCCCTTGGCCCTATCCCTTGGCCCTTCCCCTTGGATGTTTACACATCTGCAAGGTGTTAGTTATCACTATAAAAGAAATTCCACAACTAAACCTCTTATACCTATCCAGACAAGGGTTACAAAATTACCGTAACTTTCCTAAAATTCCCAGGTTTTCCAGAAATCCTGGTTGGACTATTGCAGATGTTCTGCTTATTCCCTCCTGATTCCATGAATCTCCAACCAGGATTTCCTGATTCCATGAATCTCCAACCAGAATTTCCTGATTCCATGAATCTCCAACCAGGATTTCCTGATTCCATGAATCTCCAACCAGAATTTCCTGATTTCATGAATCTCCAACCAGGATCTCCTGATTTCATGAATCTCCAAACAGGATTTCTGGAAAACCTGAACATTACCAACATTTTACAAACCTAATTCAGACCCTTCAGATTTGTAAACATCAAACGCTTAAGGTCAATGGGATTTGGGTAGGGAGCAATTAGGATGATGTTGTCTCAAGTGTCTATCTTCACCCCTAACTCTAATCCCAACAATCTTCACCTCCAACTCTAATCCTCACCCCTTATAAAAAAAGTGAGTCAAAAACAGGAAAAGAGTAGCAAAGAAGCCTCATACATTACGTAGGTAGTAGTGCAAAGGCTGTATACAGTATGTATTAATGTATATTTAACTGAACCTCTCCTAATTAATGAGTTTCAACGAACCGTGAAGAAATGCAGTCCATTACATTCTGAAGACAAGAAAATATGGCCAACTATATTGCATGTACAGAACATTGTTTTTTTGCCAGATGAGTTTGAATTCCATTTTTCTTTTAAAACAGAGATCAATCAAGCAAAATTGATACAGTATATCAACTAATAAAATAAAAAAATGTAACTTTTAACAACATACTCTTTCTACAGACACGGAAGAAAGGCGTTTCACTCTTAACATGAAAACTTGAAGCTTTACAAATGCATTTCCTAAAGCTTCACTTCAAGACTCCTCCCCATTATTACAGAGAACTGTTCCTCTAGATGTCTTGTACACGTTTTAAACGTTAACCCTACAGCTAATATAGCTTTGCTCTAGTGGTTGTCTCTAGTAGATATTTTTAAATGTTAACCCTACAGCTAATATAGCTTTGCTC
>QNTS01001320.1:64113-76946 GCA_003317085.1 Hucho hucho | reverse complement strand
CCTACAGCTAATATAGCTTTGCTCCAGTGGTTGTCTCTAGTAGATATTTTTAAATGTTAAACCTACAGCTAATATAGCTTTGCTCCAGTGGTTGTCTCTAGTAGATATTTTTAAATGTTAAACCTACAGCTAATATAGCTTTGCTCCAGTGGTTGTCTCTGGTAGATCTTGTGCTTTTCCCCTGTGGTTGTTTTTTTCGTCGGAGGACTTACTCCTCTTCTTCATCACCTCTTCAGAGTCTCCACAGAGTCCTTCATCGCTGGCGGCCTGGAGGCTGTCGAAGGTCCCCTGTCTCTCCCTATTGGTCCTCAGGGTCTTCTCCTGCCTCCTCCTCCTCTTACATTGCTCCGTACAGCGGTCCATGCAACTGAACTTACATCTAGTGTCGGTGGTGCAGGCGTACATCCCCACGGGCACCGCCAGCACCATGGCGCACACAATCACGATAATATGGATGAGCTTCTCCCGTTGTTCCAGCTGACTGACGTCACTTCCTGTTACAAACACGATGCACTGGCCGGCGCGGGGCATCTGGTTCTTCAGCGTTACACACACCTCGTATTTAGTAACCGGTAGGAGGTCGTTGACCGAATAGGTGTTGATGCCCGGCCCGATGTAAGTCAACTCCTTTTTGTCAGAGTGGTATTTCCCCAAGTGGATGGTGAACCAGGTCTCTGCCGGGTTCTCTGTCGCAGCGTACCACTCCAGAGTGATGCCGTAGACCGTCTGCTTGGAGATGCGGATGTCAATGTAGACGTTCTCGTCGGCTGAGGACAGGGGGAACGGGGGTAGAGACATGGCGGCACCGCCGGAGGAGGAGGCGTTGAAAGACTTGATGTTGACCAGGACACTGACGGAGGAGTTGCCTATGAAGTTGTTGGCGAAGCAGGTGTAGACGCCGCGGTCCGCCAGGTGAAGGGATGGGATGACCAGCTGAGATCTGATGGTCTCATCATCCACACGGGTCTCTGAGACTGGAGAGAAAGGAGAATTATGTTACAACTTAATCAACAAGGGTGGATAAAAATCAACATATTGTACATGTATAATATGCAGTATTGTTTATGTAATTTGTTGCATTAGGCATTATTGTTGAGTTTGCCTACAAGAAAGTTTGTGTCATACACTGTTTCAAGCAATCTATAAACACCAATAGCCTACCAAACACTGTTTCTATCTATCTATAAACACCAAATGTCAAATGAATGTATGACATACACATGCTTTAGCCTACTTGTCTTAAATCCTGTCATCAAAGTGGTGTAGCTTACAATAAACTATGAGTGACTGACATGTGATATCAGTCACTGGTAAATACCTCACCCACCACAGCAAAGTCACAGCAATCTAATGGATGAAGTTGCAATTAAATAAAACCTTACCAGTAAATCCCCGTATAATCTTCAGGCTGTATGACCAATGGATGGCGGGGTCAGGCCTGGCTTTGACTAAGCACTGGAGGGTTACATTGTCCCCCAGCGACACCGTCATGTTGGTTTCTGAGGCGGAGGCCTCGGGCTTCATACATTTTTTCAAACCGACCTCGTGGAAGAACCTTCCCGCCCTGGAACTGGGGCCTGTGCACATCAGGTACGAGTTCATCAGAATTAGAGGTGGACTAACAGCTCTGATAAACTCAACAAAACCTTTGAGGCGGCAGTCACACAGCCAAGGGTTGTCGTGCAGCGCTAAAACGACGTTGGCCTCTCCACTGCTGGCCTCTTTACCTCCTTTTCTCTCCTGAGTGTTGAGGAGAGGCCAGTTGAGGAAGACATCCCTGGATATGACAGTAAGCTGATTGAAGGATAAGTCTAAATAGGTCAGGCCTGGAAGTTGTCTCAGGGCGGATTCCGGGAGCACGTCTAGTCGGTTATGTTTTAAGTCCAAAATCTTCAGGTTCGGCGTATCCTGGAACGCTGTCCACGGGACTGAACGCAGCTTGTTTCCCTGTAGCCGCAGTTCCGTTAAATGGGTCAGCCCGTCCAGACTCTTGATGTTCATTAGGGTGATTTCGTTGAAATTCAACCATAGAGACGCCAAGGCACTGACTTTAGAGAAGGAGCCGCGAGGTAATTCGGTCAGATGAGAATTCTCTATTCGAATTTTACTGAAATCATTTGGAACATTGTCTGGGATTCGTCCCATGGCTGTTTCCATGCAAAGTAAGGATCTAAAATGAAACAAAAACATTTTGGGCTATGTAAGTACAGTTAGAATTATAATTTAATGTTTTAAATAAAATAAAAATAACGTAGGTTATTTATATTCTCTTAAAGTAAGTTATCTCTCCACATTGTCCATTGCTAAAACCACTTCTGAAAAAAGACCATTGAGTTTAGGAATAGGCTAAACTCGATCAGTCAATAGGTCTACTGCATAACGTACTGACACGGTAAAGACGCTCGGTACAAAACTAGTTAGCCTACAAAATAGTTGACAACAAACAATTTACCTTCCCAAGTTGTCACTTGTGCAAGAACAGCCGGGTAAACAAGATGTTGATCCAGGAGTAACTCGATAGAATAGCAAAGCTATAGCTAATACTGAATACACGGTGGCGGCCATATTCCTTTAACAGGACCGCATGTGAAGCGTTTGAGCAGGGCATCTCCACCGGGACGGACGGTACCGCTAAACCTATTACTTTAATCTTCCTTGACGCAATGTCTTAAGACCCCAAAGGACACGATAAACACCCCGGAAGTTTGTATTTTTAGCAATGAGCCTCATTGACTTGACTGTCTATATGTGCTGCTACTAAACATATGTTCACTAATCCCAATGAATTAATGGGAAGGTTTCCAGGAATAATGTGATTTCTACTAAATATACTCATGCTACTTGATATTGAATATGTACTGACAGTGACCTGACAAAAAATATATAGAAATTATCAGGGAGCATAATACGCAATCTATAGATTAGTCCTACTACAAACCATTGATAAAATGGCACCATATACCAAACACCTATTATTTGTATACTGCATGAAACAAAGGATCACAAAAAAAGAGCTCGCAGTGCCTTATTAATTGAGGAACGTTGGAAGAGGTCTTCAGACATAGATAGTTTGCAGATGATAGTGTACAAAGTAAAGGACTGCAGTGACCATGACAAGGAAACAAATTGTACACCAAACAAACAGTGGTGTAAGGTACTTAAGTCATGGGTGCACCTCAGCCACGCTCAAGGTCCTAAACAACATCATAACCGCCATCGATAAGAGACATTACTGTGCAGCCGTATTCATTGATCTGGCCAAGGCTTTCGACTCTGTCAATCACCACACCCTTATCGGCAGACTCGACAGCCTTGGTTTCTCAAATGATTGCCTCGCATGGTTCACCAACTACTTCTCCGATAGAGTTCAGTGTGTCAAATCAGAGGGCCTGTTGTCCAGGCCTCTGGAAGTCTCTATGGGGGTGCCACAGGGTTCAATTCCGACTCTCTTCTCTGTATACATCAATGTTGGTGCTCTTGCTGCTGGTGAGTCTCTGATCAACCTCTACGCAGACGACACCATTCTATATACCTCTGGCCCTTCTTTGGACACTGTGTTAACTACCCTCCAGACGAGCTTCAATGCCATACAACTCTCCTTCTGTGGCCTCCAACTGCTCTTAAACGCAAGTAAAACTAAATGCATGCTCTTCAACCGATTGCTGCCCGCACCTGTCCGCCCGTCCAGCATCACTACTCTGGACGGTTCTGTCTTAGATTATGTGGACAACTACAAATATCTAGGTGTCTGGTTAGACTGTAAACTCTCCTTCCAGACTCACATCAAACATCTCCAATCCAAAATTAAATCTAGAATTGGCTTCCTATTTCGCAACAAAGCATCCTTCACTCATGCTGCCAAACATACCCTCGTAAAACTGACCATCCTACCGATCCTCGACTTCGGTGATGTCATTTACAAAATAGCCTCCAATACTCTACTCAACAAATTGGATGCAGTCTATCACAGTGCCANTCCTTCCAGTTCTCTGCTGCCAATGACTGGAACGAACTACAAAAATCTCTGAAACTGGAGACACTTATCTCCCTCACCAGCTTTAAGCACCAGCTGTCAGAGCAGTTCACAGACCCCTGCACCTGTATATAGCCCATCTGTAAATAGCCCAACCAACTACCTCATCCCCTACCGTATTTATTTATTTATCTTGTTCCTTTGCACCCCAGTTTTTCTACATTGCACATTCATCTACTGCACATCTACCATTCCAGTGTTTAAATGCTATATTGTAATTACTTTGCCACCATGGCCTATTTATTGCCTTACCTTCCTTATCCTACCTCATTTGCAGTCTTTGTATATAGATTTGTTTTTCTACTGTATTATTGACTGTATGTTTGTTTCACTCCATGTGTAACTCTGTTGTTGTATGTGTTGAACTGCTTTGCTTTATCTTGGCCAGGTCGCAGTTGTAAATGAGAACGTGTTCTCAACTTGCCTACCTGGTTAAATAAAGGTGAAATAAAAAAAATAAGTAAAAATACTGGAAAGTACTACTTATGTCGTTTTTTGGGGTATCTGTACTTTACTATTTATGTGTTTTGCCAGCTTTTACTTTTACTGCACTACATTCCTAAGGAAAAGGATGTGCTTTTTACTCCATACATAGTCCCTGACACCCAAAAGTACTCATTACATTTTCAATGCTTAGCAGGACAGGAAAATTGTCTAATTCACACACTTATCAAGAGAACATCCCTGGTCATCCCTACTGCCTCTGATCTGGAGGACTCACTAAACATATACTTCGCTTGCAAATGATGTCTGAGTGTTGGAGTGTGACCCTGGCTATCTGTAAATAAAATGGCGCCATCTGGTTTGCTTAATATAAGGAATTTGAAATTATGAATACTTTTACTTGTACTTTTACTTAAGTATATTTAAAACCAAATACTTTTCGACTTTTACTCAAGCGGTATTTTACTAGGTCACATTTACTTGAGTTAAAGGTATCAATACTTTTACTCAAGTATGACAATTGGGTACTTTTTCCAACACTGCAAAGAAAACATATCAAGTGGCACTATCCATGGTGCTGATCGCCACCAATTATTTATTGAATACATTAGATGACTGACAGGGGGCGCTGTTTTGAAGCCACCGAGCTTAAACAGACAGATTTTGATGTGGATTTTTGTATTATGCTAATTAGATGTCCGTGTTAGACATCGACTCTAGGGGGTTAAAGTATAGTTTTTAAGAGAGTACTAATATCACTGTCCCCACTACAACAAAAAATACTGAAATACATTTGCTCCCGAGTGGCGCAGCGGTCTAAGGCACTGCATCTCAGTGCAAGAGGCTTCACTGCAGTCCCTGGTTTGAATCCAGGCTGCACCACATCCGGCTGTGATTGGGAGTCCCATAGGGCGGTGCACAATTGGCCGAGTGTTGTCTGGGTTTGGCTGGGGTACGCCGTCATTGTAAATAAGAATTTGTTCTTAACTGACTTGCCTAGTTAAATAAAAAATAAAACTTTGTCCTTGAAATATTTCATTTAAATACTAAAGAATTCTATTAATTCCTATGGATGGTTGAGCTTTCTGAGGAGTACCAATATGGCTGACCGGTGGCTTCAAACCCCTCTCATTGGCCAATACCAGAGTATGAGAGTGGAGCTGGAACAGAGCGAGGAGTGGAGCGTGCCCAATTTTACTGAAGCTTGGAGCGAGTTTGGAGCGGGCCTTCTAGCCCGCTCCAATTTCGCTCCAGTAGCGCTCCCTTCAAGAGCTCACGGCATGCCCGGCCCAGCATGCATTTGTAGTCTACTTGTGTGCTACTATAGCCCCTTGCTTTAGCTACTGTCAGGGACTTCGCTAAATATTTGAATTGCCTGAAGAAGAAAAAATGTGTCTTGGGAGGAAAATGCTGTTACAGAGCAGGTAAGGATTTAAGAGGACACAAACATTTATATAAAAGTATTTATTTTGTCATACATTTAGACATACACATCAGATCATAGATACATATTACAAAATATATAGTATGTTAGCTTTGATTGGACAGTAAACCTGGCACATTAACATATATGGTAAATACACAGAAGTATAAAATATCACTAGAGATTAGTTCTGCTTCAACAATACTTAACAAATACTTTATTTTGTCAAATAACAACTGTGACAGAATGCTGAGGTCAGATTCATTTCAGAATAACTCTGTCATTACTCTTTCTCCTTGCAAAGCTTCATTAAGAACATGTATTCTAGTACAATGGGCCATTTCGAGTTCCTTATTCCAATCTGAATCTGGGAATCTTCCACACAGAATTTCTGTAAAACGTGGGAATTTTGGAAAAGTTAAATACTGCCATTAAAAGTGCATGACAAATACAAAATGTTTCTTTGCAGATCAGAAATAATTAATGAAAAAAAAAATATATATACATGAATAAAAATGTTTTTTATTACAGTTCACCAGGTCCACCAGGTTGCCTGTATTCCCATAATCACAGTTATGTCAACATTTATTTATCTAACTCACATATTCACCACGCATGTTTTTTTTCCAAAGGCAAGAGTGTCAATGCAACTAGTCTTTTGTTTCTGTCCAGTCTCTGAGCAGTTTCACTCATGCTACTGTCAACTACTGGCTGAAATCATACAAAACCTTTATAACAAATATTTAAGTTATGCTTGGAAAGGACAGACTTTCTCTGCCCTCTAAAAGCTTGAGGCCATCATTTGGTATCAACAAAAGTACTCGTTAGGCGGTACCTCAGTCTTACAAATGGCCTCGGAGTCCACACTGGACCTAGCAGAGAGCAGTCTGTTGGACTCGTCTGGCTGTTGCCTGGCAAGGTACTCCCCCTCCATCCCCTTGGGCTTCTGTCCCGGGGAGAGGGTCTCAAATGTCACATATGATTCTTGGATATCTTTGGATTTCCTCCCCAGTAGCTTTTTACAGCGCTTCTTGAGCGCCCCGCAGCAGACGATCAGTGTCAGGGGGACAGCGATCACGCAGGCCACGGTGATCACCACCACGTTAATGAGCTTCTGGGTGCCGCTAGCGCTGGCCGCCTCGTCCGTTGAGAAGATTACACACTGTTCCTTTTTGGGGATCAGGCCTTTGATGCAGACGCAGACGATGTACTTTGTCCTCGGCACAAGGCCGTCGATAGTGATACGGTTCTTTCCCGCAGCGACGTTGATCCTCCGCATGTCTCTCTCGCCGAACACGGCGTACAGGACGCTGAACTCGGTGGTGTTCTTGGCCGCCGGGGCCCGCCAGTTCAGGGAGATGGTGTGGTCGGTGTCCCCGATTATCTTCACCGATCGCACCACCCGTTTCTCCGGCGGCGCCGGCGCCTGTAAAGAAGAGGCATTGGCTGCCAGGTTGCTAAGGACCTCCTTCTCCACTTTCTGCATCGCCGTCTCCGTGATGGGAGGACCAGGCGTCTGTCCGTCAGTCACGCTGTTCGAAATATCGTAGCTCTCGATATCATACTTTCCTGTGAAACCGCCTGGTCGTAGTGGTTCGATAATGGGCGTGGCTGCAGTGGTGGTTGGTGGAGGTATGTATTTTGCAATAAGTTTATCCTGGTAGGCAGCTTTCCCAAACCCACCGGTTTTCCGTCCCCTTTGTTTTCTAGTCTTGGAGCTGTCACCTTGTTCCTCATTTTTAAAGGAGTCTGTGATAACTAGGGAGATGATGGCATCTGCAGTACCCACGAAGTTGGTCGCTTTGCAGATGTATTTCCCAGAGTCCCTGTAAGAGACAGCACGCACACTCAGGATGGACCAAATGATTCCCTCCTTTGAAACTTCTTCCTGAACTATCAAAGAAATACGAAGAATAAGTGGTTAGCGATTAGTGAAAAGAAATCAGTCCATCCACCTGTAATCTAAGAAATCAAGAAATCAGTCCATCCACCTGTAATCTAAGAAATCAAGAAATCAGTCCATCCACCTGTAATCTAAGAAATCAAGAAATCAGTCCATCCACCTGTAATCTAAGAAATCAAGAAATCAGTCCATCCACCTGTAATCTAAGAAATCAAGAAATCAGTCCATCCACCTGTAATCTAAGAAATCAAGAAATCAGTCCATCCATCTGTAATCCAATCTATTTCAGCTTCTGATTGTACAGTGCCAAAAATAGATTTCCTAAGTATGTACTTATTTTAGGCAATAGGCAGACATGTATGGCCTGGTCCCAGATCTGCTTGTGCTGTCTTGCCAACTACGCCAAACATGACCATAAGAGTTTCCAAGACAGCACAAACAGATCTGGGACTAGGCTAAGACCTGCCATGACTGGAGCAGGTTTAGCCAAACTAACTGTTTTGTGTTACCCTTCATCCATTTTTTACACGTGTACTGTAACTACTGCTTGTTCTTGGCTGTATATCTATTTGTTACACATTAAATAAATTCAATCAATAAATCAATGGAACTCACCAGTGCCGTTCATCTGTTTACCATCTGCCCGGGTCCAGGACAGCTCTGGTACTGGGACTCCGATGGTCCCACAGCGCAGCAGGACGTTGTTCCCCAGAGAGCTCCTGACCCGGGCCACAGCCGTGTGGACACGGGGTTCCTGGCACTTCTGGAGCTCCGTCTCGCTGAACAGCACCCCCGACAGGCTCTCTGGGTCCGCGCAGCGCAGCCTGGTGTCGATCAGAGCCACGGATGACGATGGAGACTTCTGGAACTGGACCACGTCATAGAGCCGGCAGTCACACAGCCACGGGTTGTCATGGAGACCTACATCAATGAAGAAAATAAACATTTCACCAGGATATAAACATTTTTGTTGTTTAGCAGATGCTCTTGACTTAAGAGTCAGTACATTCAACTAAGGTAGGTAAAGTAACAACAATGGTAGCTAAAAGTAGGTAAAATAAAACAACATCACTTTTAGCATAGCAATTGATAAGATAGATATGCATATTTTGGTCTTAATGTTTTTGCTCTGTCTGAACAATGACCATGTGTTATGTGTATACAATGGCAGTTTAGCAAAAAGTAATTGTAAGTAGAAGTAATCATGTTAATTTGAAGTGAGACTAGTGAATGTAGTCACAATTAACACTACAGTATGGCTACCTTTACTATAATTAAAGTAATCCTGTTACTCTTCCCAAATGCTGATGCATGTCTCCTCCAGCTGTCCATGTAATGCTATGTAACACACCACAGGTACTCATGAAATGCATGTTGGGATAAAACCACCTTGACAAGCAATGTTGTAGATAGCATAGTTTTGTTTGTTTTACTTTTCCTGTGTATCAATTTCATGTCATTTAAGGCTTCTATTTCATCCTGGCTTGCAAACCAAATGGGATTCCCTCTAGGTAAATAAAGATAGCTTTAATTGGAATTGACTGATTAATTAATTGCTTAATTGGTTGTTTAGATCCTTACCTAGAATATATTTGGAACTTTCCCCATCTCCTTGAGATGGTTTCACAGATAACCACATAGAGAGAACCTCAGGAGGAACCGTGGATAGGCTGTTGCTAGATAAGTCCAGGTAGGTCAGGTTCTTGATATAAATGGTCGCCTCGGCCGGGATCGACGATATCTTATTATTATGCAGGTCCAGTAGCCTCAGGTCGGGCATATCAGTCAGAGATTCCCAGGGGAAAGAGGTAAGAGCGTTTCCTTCCAGTCTCAGCTCATCCAGACTTCTCAGGCCACGGAAGCTGTCTACTTTCAAAGAGTTCAGAGAATTGAAAGACATCCAGAGAAATTCCAGACTGTTGAGGTAGTGAAAGGTTTCGCTGGAGATCCTTGTGATGGCAGTCTTCTCGATCCGCAGTTTCGATGTGTCTGCAGGAAAGTTGGGTGGGACCAGAGTGATCTCTGGGTCATTGCAAAGGACACTCCTAGATAGATGGAGAGAAAGGTAAACACAGGTTAGTGAATGTCACTGTATAACCTATTGTAACAGGTTTATTTAGATAATTCAACTGTATTACAAGGTTGACTCAATTAACCATGGCCGTGTATGTGTCATTGAAATAGGATAGGTTGACAATTAATGCATACATAAAAACATAAAAGAATAACACTAAATATTTTACTCTGTTTTTAATCGTTCGTTTTTTCTATTATTTTATTCCTCTGGGTCTAAACGTGGTGAATACACCAGGACCAATGAAGGGCGGCAGGTAGTCGAGTGGTTAGAGCGTTGGGCCGGTAAATGAATCTGGAATTACCGAATCCGGTAACCGACAGGATAGAATCCCCGAGCAGTTAACCCACTGTTCCTAGGCCGTCATTGAAAATAAGAATTTGTTCTTAACTGACTTGCCTAGTTAAATAAAATGAACGGGGAATAGAGCAGGGGAAATTAATCCTCAAACCTATATAAACAAAAAAAAAAAGAGTAGAAGAAGCTGACTTTGCCTGCATTCTCCGCCCCAGGACCACACCACACAACAGAAAAATATCACATGGAAGTTGTTGACATTAGTTGTAATAATTGCATTGGTCTTACCTTGCTTTGGATCCGTCCGATAGTTTGTGAAAGAAGCAGCTACATTGAAACGGACACGTGCTGCAAACAAACGGTCCGAGGCAAAGTAATGCCAAGCAGAAACCCAGACTAAAACCTTGAAACATTTTCTCTCCGAAACTTCACTATCAAATTTAGTATCAAACTAAACTACGAGATAGTTTGAACAAAAAAAAAAGTACTGTTTATTTTGTTCTTCTGAGCCTGCGATGCATCCTGTGTGTCCTACTATCTCAGTATCCCATATTGGTCTGAACGTCGTTCCGAAGCCTGAGATAAAAAAGGATGGAGGGATTAGTGGAAAGGAATTGGGTTATTTTCATTTACACGATTTTTGCCTCCTGGCAGTTGATAAACGAGCTGTGTAGTTTTGCTTTGTTTATATGCAGAGTAAAACCCTTCCCTGTAGTTGGGGTTTATTATTAAGATGGGAGTGGACCATTGGTTTATATGCAGAGTAAAACCCATCCCTGTAGTTGGGGTATATTATAGAGATGGGAGTGGACCATTCGTTTTGGTGGTTTATTTACTTTTATAGAAGTACTGTATGTATTTTCTTGAATGTGACAATGTAAGTTAAGTGCAAAAGGAAGCTATTCTTTTTTCAAACATAATTATGACCATAGTGTGTCATTAAAATGTTGCATACCATGATTTTGACATAGATCTCATTATTTCTTAAATGTTTGAAACTTGGTGCACTATTTTCAGGCTAAATATCTATTAACAAAGTCACACTGATGAAAGATATCCACCAGTATTATCAAAAAACACATACCAGTAGCCTCCTCTCCCCCAATGCACTGTGGGGTACAGTGTTCTAGACCCCAGTAGGACCCTACATAACATGGAACGCACCACTAGATGGCAGCTAAGAGTAATAGAAAACAATCCATCCATTTGATTTGTAAACTTTCTTAACCTGTATATTTTGGTGGGTCAGGGTTCTAGAGTCAGGGTTCTAGAGTCAGAGTAAGGGTTCTACACAAGGGGTTCTGACGGTTTCAACATTCTATGACTATGCTTCTTCATCCACTTGATGTTTATAGCCCCTTGGTCCTGTAGGTCTGGACATCTATCAGTCTGCAAAACTACTGATCCCTCCTCATGACACACTTTCCATCTGTCCCTGGTCTCTATTCAGAAACTGAGGAGAGTGGTTTAGTGTGAGTACACATTCTGTCCCCGGTCTCTATTCAGACACTGATGAGAGTGGTTTAGTGTGAGTACACAGTCTGTCCCTGGTCTCTATTCAGAAACTGATGAGAGTGGTTTAGTGTGAGTACACATTCTGTCCCTGGTCTCTATTCAGAAACTGATGAGAGTGGTTTAGTGTGAGTACACAGTCTGTCCCCGGTCTCTATTCAGACACTGATGTAATATGCATCCTAAATGGCACCCTATCCCCTATATAGTGCACCACTTTTGACCAGGGCCCATAAGGTAGTAATGCACTATATAGGGAATAGGGTGCCGTTTTGTACCGGCCCATAAACAGCCAGGTGCAGACAAAAGCTTTAAAGATTTCAAGCGAATTTGCGACCAGGAGGCAAATCCCGGCCCACAAACAACTATGTGTCTTTAATCCAGTCATCTATCTATGGCCCTTATTAATACATCTTACGTCCACTTTCATTCTGGAGGGTTTTTCTAGCACATGAAATAAACCTACTCCACTTACATGTATTATCTGGGCTCTAAGTTGTGTGTGTGTGTGTGTGTGTGTGTGTGTATGGCCTAAGCAAGGTGAATTTGTATTTATATAGAGGGCTGCCTTCTGCTTTAGTAATAAACTACAGTCCAGGCGATGACAGATCGAGGAATGAGTTGAGTTTTGAAATGTTAAACAATTGTGTGTTATTCAGTGTCTAAAGTCCAAACTAAGGCAACTGGACTTGAATCAACAGTGCAATCTTTGTTTTATTGCTACATCAACAGATTATGACGGTAGGTGAAATGAACTATGTCCCAACACATAGGCAACACAGGCCCACTACACTAGCGGTAGAATTTATTCAAATCCATACGGAACCTGTGGGTGCTGTTTCCCATGCCATAAAAGCTGCGGTCTTTGATTACAATGTAATATTACTCCTCCAGTTTATGTGGGATTCAAATTCTACCCTATTCCCTATGTAGTGCAGTACTGGTCCTGGTCCCTGGTCAAGAGTAATGCACTACTGGTCCTGGTCCCTGGTCAAGAGTAATGCACTACTGGTCCTGGTCCCTGGTCAAGAGTAATGCACTACTGGTCCTGGTCCCTGGTCAAGAGTAATGCACTACTGGTCCTGGTCCCTGGTCAAGAGTAATGCACTACTGGTCCTGGTCCCTGGTCAAGAGTAATGCACTACTG
>QNTS01001320.1:44318-63824 GCA_003317085.1 Hucho hucho | reverse complement strand
GGTACTGGTCCCTGGTCAAGAGTAGTGCGGTACTGGTCCCTGGTCAAGAGTAGTGCGGTACTGGTCCCTGGTCAAGAGTAGTGCGGTACTGGTCCCTGGTCAAGAGTAGTGCGGTACTGGTCCCTGGTCAAGAGTAGTGAAGTACTGATCCCTGGTCAAGAGTAGTGGTGTTGATTGTGATTGCTGTGTCTGTTCTGATTCTTGGTGTTCATTTTTGTGTTGTGTATATATTTTTATTATTATACAAAATGTGTTAAACCTGTGGGTTTAGAGTTCAGTGACTACCACCGGTCAGTAGTAGCCAATAATGTGAGATAGGCGGTCTCCTTATCAGTTGTTTTATAGATCAGCGAGCTGCGCATGCGCACTACGTGCGCAGAAACCACTTTAATGAACACAAAGAAAAAAATATTTTCGGAAAAAGAAGAAAATAGTTCTTATCCAATGTGTAGCATATTCTATTATTATTATTGTACCCCTAATTAGAACATTCTTGTAGAGATTGGTGAGGGTTTTTCTTGAGATAAGTCCTTGCCTGCCTTTTCACGTGAAAGAGCCTTTATAAGGAGTTCAGTCTTAGAAACCTCTGGCACTTTTAGAAGAGAAAATAAACGTAGAGGAATTATCTGTAGTGTCCGACAATTATAGTGGCCATTAGAAAATGGCAGCATACACATTACCGGAGGGATTCTCCGATTTTGACATGTTTGCATTCGGTTCAGCTCTTCTTGTTGGGGGTAAGTGAAATATTTTATGCCAAATATGTTGAAGCAAAAGTTGTTATTTATTTGAACCAGAGAAACGGCTGCCAGAGCATGTAGCCCTGTGGTCTTATAAAGGGGTCTTAAATCGATAGGCCTAATGATTTTAAAGTCGGACAAAACAAAAATGAATTGTCCCGAGAAATGCTTTGAAGATTCTTCAAGTAATGACAGCAATTTGGCAACTTCAAATCATCCATGGATGTCAATGGGAGATGTGAATTATGTGCTATAATTGGAAGATTTAGGTTTTGTAAGGTTGACATGTGAAAGTGAAATAAATGTATGTGTGCTTAAAATTCAACAATTTCGGACATATCCTATACGTGTTAGGCCTATGTAACTTAACTGAAATGTTAAACCTCCATTTAGTCTGTTAATATCATGGAATCTATCTCAAGTTGTTTCCCTTGACGATTTCTTTCTTTCATGTGTGTGTTTTAGGTCTTCTTGGATTCTTCCTCAACGCCATTTCAATATTGGCCTATATTAGCGTAAAGCAAATGCGAACTCCCAGTAATTTTCTTGTGTTTAACCTTGCTGTGGCTGACATTATGCTCAATATAACCGGCCTGATCGCTGCTTACGCCAGCATATTTTATAGGTATGAATTCTTGTCCTCTGACACTGCATTAACGCCTGTGGAGGTTGCCTAATTTATGCGTACAATAGTTGTTGCAAAACATGCGTTTATGCATTGATCTAAAAGTGGTTTACAGTCAGGATGTCAGCACAAATCATTCTATAGAGGCATTCAAGTAAGGCACATTTATCATGTATATCTGAGTAGCTATAATGGATATATGCTATACTACACAAAAAGGTGATTCCTCACGAAACTAGGAAAAAAATGAAATTTTAATTTATTTTCATTAAATGTAATCCATATAAGGGTCCTTTGGAGGAAGCATTGTTGACATGTATCTGACATTTGTATCTTAAAGCATAATTGAATCATTTTTTTTTATGAAGTTGGATTTTTTTTGACATTTTGGCCCAGGTCTCCTTTAAGACAAAAAAAATGGGTGTCAAATGTAGCTTTGCTACTTGCTATGTGATATGAGTAGTATTTTGATTTCAAAAACATATTTTATAATTATTATTAGGTTAGGGCAAATTGTTCAACATATTGTTGAACATCATATACTCTACGGGCATATACAAGTTCCAGAGGGATCTCTGCTAGTTTTAAAGTTATGACCCATTTTATACAGAGAAAATGGTAGAGTAGGCAATGTGACCAATCACAGCCTTCCTTTTATTTGTATAATTTCACATCCTGCAAATCACCAGTAGAGGGTGACCATTTAAAAAAAAAATTTTTTTTCACATTCACTCTGTTGGTAATGCTTACAAATTGGATCATAACTCTAAAAGTATTAGGTATCCTACTCTGGAACTTCGATATGCCTGTAGAGTATATTATGCAAAAAAATATATTTAAAAAAAAAAATGTGGCAATTCAAAAATTGATTTATATTTTTCAATATTGACAAATTAATGTACTTTATAACAATCAAGCAGAACAAGAACAAGCAGCAAAGTTTCATATGACACAGATTTTTGCTTTGCAGCATTTACAGATGAAACAATATGGAGTCTTAAGGGAGGAAAGGGTAAGGCCAACATTTCACAAAAATTCAATGAATTATTTCTCAATTATGCTTTAAGATACAAATGACAAATATATGTCAACAATCCAACCTCCAAAGGAACCTTCTATGGATTAAATTATGTAAAAATCCCCCCAAAATCATGGTCTTCTTTTGTTACGTGAGGAATCGCCCATAACTGTAATGTTGAACAATTGTTAATGTATGTGATCCTGATTTCATTGTTCAACTGTATAGAACCACAACCCAAAGCAGGTGTATTTGATATAACAATTTGCAGCAATATGAGTCACCATGTATGCCTGATGGGAATAGAAACACTAAGGCTGTGTTTACACAGGCAGCCCAATTCTGATATTTTGTCAATAATTGGTCCTTTGACCAATCAGATCGATCTTTTGCAAATAATCAGGCACAATATCAGAATTGGGCTGCCTGTGTAAACGCAGCCTAAATGTGCTCCTCTCTTGCCACCCTAGACACTGGCCCTGGGGCCAAGACGGATGTAGCAACCACGCCTTCATGGGGATGACAGCAGTTCTGGCCTCTATCAGCTTCCTGGCTACCATCGCCTGGGACAGATATCACCAATATGTCACCAGTGAGTAGTATCCTACTGTTCAGCGGCAGGTAGCCTAGTGGTTAGAGCGTTGGGACAGTAACTGAGCTGACAAGGTAAAAATCTGTCGTTCTGCCCCTGAGCAAGGCAGTTAACCCACTGTTCCCGTGCGCCGTGGATGTTGATTATGGCAGACCCCCGCGCCTCTCTGATTCAGAGGGGGTTGGGTTAAATGCGGAAGATACATTTCAGTTGAATGCATTCAGTTGTACAATTGACTAGGATGCATTCAGTTGTACAATTGACTAGGTATCCCCCCTTGTCCCTTCCCAGTATGCGTTCATGTCATTTACTATAGCGTTATTGATTAATAAAAAAAATGTATTTATTGATGTAATATATACATCTACAAAGCTACAAACATACTCTTGCAAATTCCAATAAACATGACTTTATTTTGT
Organism: Hucho hucho; assembly: GCA_003317085.1. Lineage (NCBI taxonomy): Eukaryota > Metazoa > Chordata > Actinopteri > Salmoniformes > Salmonidae > Hucho > Hucho hucho. The sequence continues at coordinate 60,430 of QNTS01001320.1, read as the reverse complement.
TCCAGATCAGAAGCTGTTTTGGAGCACGGCCTGGACTATTTCTATCGTTATCTGGGGTTTGGCCATCTTCTGGGCGGCCGTCCCTCTGATTGGTTGGGGAGTTTATGACTTTGAGCCCATGAGGACCTGCTGCACTCTAGACTACACCAAAGGAGACAAGTAGGGCTACATTTATATTAAAATGTAGGTTATTTAGCAGACAATCTTATCCAGAGCGACTTACAGTCAGAAAATGAAATGTACACACACCCTCATGTTCTCTCTCATCTGTGGTTGCAGGGAATTCCAGACCTAAAAGTAATTTCATTGTAAAACAACAACTTCCTCACACTCTGTTACCTCTGCACGTGTTGATGTTTCAACCAGAGACCCTACAAGACTTTACAAAGTCTTAAAGATTGACTCCCAAATTCCCTTCTGTTTAAACCAGCTGTTGACATCACTGTTTGGCTTAGTCAAATGTAAACAATGGAATACAGAAACTGGGATTCAAGACAATCAAGCAGATTACCACAATAGTAGGCTCTTTACCCCAGTTGAAAACATCCAGCATTTCACACACTGAGCGAGCACTGCCAAAAATCTCTAATGGATTGGGATTATTCATTCCGGACAATAAAAACAAAGCTCTCTAGCAATGTCTCCCGCTGACTAGGGTTGGAACATTCTCAGGTTTTCCAGAAATACAAGTTGGAGGATTCCCGGAATCATGAGGGAATAATCAGGAACTGCGGAATCCTCTAGGATTTCTGGAAAACCGGGAAATTTTTGGAAAATGACCAGAATTTAGCGACCCTAGACGAGTGAGGATGCCCCATGTATAAAGATACACAGTATAACACAGTATAATACAGTATATGTCTTATGTCGTTATATCGTCCGTGTTCCTCTCCATTCAACAGGGACTACATTACCTATATGGGGGCCCTGACGGTCTTCTACCTTATCTTCCCTGCTTATGTCATGAAGTCCAACTACGACGCCATTCACTCATACTTCAAGAAGATCCACAATCACAGGGTAAACCCTCTAACATTCTACCGTTAGAACATTTGAATGTTCTTTTGGAACATTACAACGCATTATAATAACACCATTAATATTAGGCCAGAAAAACATACTTCTCAGTATTCAGACCCCTTGACTTTTTCCACATTTTGTTACATTACAGTCTTATTCTAAAATAGATGAGAAAAAAGTTTTTTTAATCCATCTACACACAATACCCCACAATGACAAAGCGAAAACAGTTTTTTTTGTGCATATATATACACCTTATTTACATAAGTATTCGGACCCTTTGCTGCATCCTGTTTCCATTGTCACTATGTTCTGTGTGGGGGTACATAAGAGTCACTGTTCTGTGTGGGGGTACATAACAGTCACTATGTTCTGCTCTTTTATACATTATGTGATGCTGATATGTTATTGTGTGACTTAAAAGTCGGAAAAGTCTCAACAGGATTAAAGTAAGGGCAAGTGTAGGGGTTAGGGTTTATGGTAGGGACTTCCCAAGGATTCCAGATGGCACTAACCCTTAAAAGTTCCATTCAATACAACTTTATTGACTGTCCTTGTTTTCCAGTGGAACACCAGTGTGCCACTGAGAGTTCTGTTGTTCTGCTGGGGACCCTACGAAATCATGTGCATCTACGCCTGCTTTGGCAACGCCAAACTGGTCTCTCCAAAACTGAGAATGGTGAGCAGTTCTTCATTTTCTTCTACCTTTTTCCCTTTTCTTCTATTTTTCTTGTCTTTTTTTCTCTTCCTTTCTCTCTGTGCTTGATAATGCTTTAGTTCAATGAAATTTGAATGGAGATTGTTTTATTTAAATCCTTTAACAAGAAAACATGTTTATTCATTTCCTAGTTGCTTCCTGTTTTGGCGAAAATGAACCCTATTTTCAACGCGTGGCTCTATTCCTTTGGGAACGAGTTCTACAGAGGAGGGGTGTGGCAGTTCCTGACTGGCCAGAAGTTTACTGAGCCGGTCGCTGTGAAGTTAAAAGGAAGATAAAGGAAGTTTTCGTCTATGTCCATTCTCACATTCTAATTCTATGGTTACACTACTGTACAGGCCATGGAATTAGAATGTTCCGTTCTCACATTCTAATTCTATGGTTACACTACTGTACAGGCCATGGAATTAGAATGTTCCGTTCTCACATTCTAATTCTATGGTTACACTACTGTACAGGCCATGGAATTAGAATGTTCCGTTCTCACATTCTAATTCTATGGTACAGGCTATATCCAAACATCATCATCATGTACTCTCATTGCAATAGGTTTCACATTGGAAGAATGCTATTTGTACAAGGTGGTGAACTTAATGTTAATTGTTTATTTAGCTGGCTTGGTTAACCATGGGTCCAATGTAGCTTGTCAATAGCGATATGGTGGCTGACTCTCCATTCAAATAGACTTTGGGGAGAAGCACCTGCTATTAGATTGAATGATGTCTCATGATTGACTAGACAAAGGACACTCATTAACCTAAGTTTTAACACAAATGCCACAGTGCTCTTAATGCCATGTTCATGCGGAGTGATTTGAAGGTAATACAACCAGAGATCAACTTAAAGTGGACCAAACTTAAGGTTCAAGTCATGTTAATGTAATACTGTTTTTTTTATAGCCAATAGCTTTACCTCTACAAGTCTCCCTGACGTCTTCCTCTAACACTGTAATAAACACAGCGAGGCATTCTGCCATGCAGCCGCCCCTCAATCTGACTCCACTGACCTTACGTGGAAATGGTGTAATTCTCAGCATGCCGCTGTACTGTACAGCTGTAAAGGATGAGACTTAAAAAAAAGAGCTATACCTACCACACCTGGGTTCAAATACTATTTTAAATCTTTCAAATACTATAGCCTGCCTGGAGTGCCAGATGGGCGGGGAATACAGTTTTATGCTAAGGCAAGCTCAATCAAGCCAGGATAAAGTATTGGAAATTATTTCATATAGTAACTGAACCCAGGTGTCATTCAGCCAAGACATTTCATGCTATGGAGGTTGTTGTATAGTTGTGACCAAGCAGATTTATTGGGTCACTTTTGGTTCCTGAGGAGTTTTAGGGTTGTGTCCCAAATTACACCCTATTCCCTATTTAGGCCACTACTTTTGAACAGAGACCTGGCCAAATGTAGTGCACTATGTAGGGAATATGGTTCAATTGAAGTCTGAAGACTAAAGCCTTGGTGATGTAACCTCTACACAGTATAGCCACCATTCTTTCTGTGAAGAACTATTCTCTGTAGGTACTTAGTGTGGAGGCAGAACTATTCTCTGTAGGTACTTAGTGTGGAGGCAGAACTATTCTCTGAAGGTACTTAGTGTGGAGGCAGAACTATTCTCTGTAGGTACTTAGTGTGGAGGCAGAACAAAAAGAAGCAGGATCATCCCTGGAGAAAACCGCTCTACACTGGATCCCATGGAGGAAGTTTGTGAATGACCAATGCTCCCCAAAGAGCAAAAGGGTTTAAGTCAAGTTACATAGTCTTACATTACATTACATCCCCATATAGTCTGGAGTAAGCTAGATTTTACCTAGTAATATTTGGTGTATTGAATGTGTTTTTGTTCTAATATATTATAATAATATAATATGCCATTTAGCAGACGGATTGACAGTCATGCGTGCATATATTATTTTACGTATTTGGACGTTCAAACCGTAATCTTAGACTGTCACATTGTCACATTGTGTCGTTTTAACTTCGTCTATCTTTGTGTAGCAGACGCTGGCATGCATAACCTTTCGTAAAATACAGTTCATCTACTCCATGGCAGTTGTTGGCAATGTTGTCTTTCTCAATTTTGTCTCTACTCCCAATCATGTGTTCTGGTGCCAGGTGAAGTAAGCATGGCAGACAGACATCAACACAGTGGTGTAACGCGCTAGCGCCTGTCACTGTGTCGTCTGAGCTGCTTAACATGGAGTCTCCAGTCCTGAAATAAACCTTAACGAGTGGAGTGAACTAATGCAGCTAAGTCCCTGACACAGCCGCCTGTCACAGTAATCCTGTGTGGCACAGCACCAGGGCCTGTCAGAGCCACTTCACCCAATCAGCAGGGGTGTCGCAAATGGCAACCTATTCCCTATATAGCGCACTACTATGAATCAAGGCCTAATGGCAACCTATTCCCTATATAGTGCACTACAATAGAGTGGGGAATAGAGTGTTATTTGAGACGCAAGCTGCAAATAGACAACAGCCTTCCTCCGGGGTAAGAGTCGGCTTTCTCCTAACTCACCTGGGTGTTACAGTTTGTCAGGTTCAGAGAACCCTGTTGACCAATAAAAAGGACCTGGATGTTACAGTTTGTCAGGTTCAGAGAACCCTGTTGACCAATAAAAAGGACCTGGATGTTAGTTTGTCAGGTTCAGAGAACTCTGTTGACCAATAAAAAGGACCTGGATGTCACAGTTTGTCAGGTTCAGAGAACCCTGTTGACCAATAAAAAGGACCTGGATGTTAGTTTGTCAGGTTCAGAGAACTCTGTTGACCAATAAAAAGGACCTGGATGTTACAGTACTCTAAGAAAGTGATTACTACACACCATCATTATAGTATGTTTTAGGACTGTTGACAGAATGATGTAACCAACCATTTATTTTTATACAAATTGGGAAACTTCTTGTATTTTCATGAAATGTATACAAACGCCAGTTCTGAGATAATTTTTTGTGAGAGCAGAATTGGTGGTAATGACAGAATAAATCTGGATAAATAAACAACCTTTTTTCTTTCTTTTTTTAGCTCGATGTAGAGTTTTTTTTATGTAGAGATAAATCAGATCAAGCCTGAACTGTGCGATGTAGTAGGGAGTTGTAATTTCCAACAGGCCAATATTGTACATAGTTTACCGCAGAAAACGTGGTAATTAACTACAATGACTATAATCCATTGCGCGCCCGCTGAGAGAAGAGATAACGCGCCGATCGAGGGATAGAAAGTTAAGCGAGCCTTGAAAATACATGATCTTAGATATTCAGCAGTCATAAAAGTATACAATATTTACTTTAAAGAAATACTAAAATCTATGGAGATGAAATGATGACTTGGAATGAAATAATAAAGTCGTCAAATAAAACACATTTGTTGAATAAAAGGAGCGGATCCTTAAGAGTTTTAAAGTAATGTGACTTTTATTCAATGTTTTATTCTGTGTTACAGCATTCAAGTCACGTAATGCATAGCGCATTTAAAAAATAATAGAAATTGAAAAACGTGATTATTTTTTAATAATCCAACCGAAACTAAATGTGGAAATGTGGCATCCTATGAAGGTGCCACATTGAAAGTGACTGAGCTCTTCAGTAAGAGCCATTCTACTGCCAATGTTTGTCTATGGAGATTGCATGGCGGTGTGCTCGATTTTATACACCTGTCAGCAACAGGTGTGGTTGAAATAGCAGAATCCACTATTTTGATGGGGTGTCGACCAATGTTCCCTCTAGTTTTTGGGGGCACTGATCACATTATTGGTCTGCTAAGCTCAAACTTGATTCTGTGCGACTTCCAGTGTGCGTTTAATGTGAACACTGAGGCTGTACCTGCTTTAAGTTACAGTTTTAACAGTGGCCAAGTAGGCTACTGTGGCTATTTGATCATAAAACAATGGTGGAAATGCATCCCATAACATTTTACCATGGAAATAGCTGTTCTATCATTCAGCCTACAGTAGCAGCCAATGTGTGGTGTTCAATGTAGGCCTACATTCCATGAGACTTTTGAAAAAAAACATGCAGGACTTAACCTGTTTATCAACTTAACCTTCAGACAAGGAGGTGACTGAAAATGTTGTTGTGTTGTTTGATGCAAGAAACCACTTTACAAAATAAAATGCATTATTATTCCCGTACCATTATTACAGAGAATCAGACAAATTATGCTTCTCTCTGCCTATTGGCTACTTAGCTTATTCAAGCCTGTCTCAAAACACTGCCCCTTTAAGAAAAAAAAAAGCAATTTTCCTGACTTGGTTTTCAAAGTTGTCTAGAAATGTAAACGTTTTGTGCTCTTGTAGGAACAAATCACTCCCCCATTGCTGACTAGAAATGATCTATAACCGGGCTAATAACTCACTAACTAGCAAAGGATATGAACAAAATGTGCACACGTGGCTACATGCAGCTCTTGATCACATAACCTTTCAATGTGGATTCAATTTTCACATGAGATTTCTGCAAACCAAAAGGAGTCATTCTGATACACAGGGCTTTTAACATACATATTTGACAACATTGTGTGTATTTATAGAGTAATTCATGTTCAACATGTTGTTACCTGGGATTTAAACTCACATCCTCTTGGTTCACAGCATTCCAATCTTCCTGCTATGCCACAGTTACTGATTTCACCTGTATTCCTACACTTTGGACTTCAGCTTTGTTAAAACAAAAAACACTAAAGAAAAAACGATTATATTTATCATAGTGATTCAGGAGTAACATTAAAACTGAATAATATGCCCCACCAACAAACATTAAACAACTACACAGAATCACTCAAATGACTGAAATAAGTTAATCAAATCAATGATGAGAGAATAGTCAGAGTAACTGATAACTATAATAGCAGTGCAGATGACGCTCTTTTGATAAGTGCAGAGATGTATTATAGGTAATGAAACACTGCTGACTTTGTGGCGCAGCAGAAAGCTCAGTCTACTTCCAATCCAGTGGTTCTGGGTTCAAATCCCAGGTGGGGTCATCCCTTTAGCTGAACAGCAATAACACATGGAATTGCACATTTGAAAAAGTGATCACATGTGAAGTGTTCCAAAAACACGTTTTCACATGTGAAGTGTTCCAAAAACACGTTTTCCAAAAACACGTGAAATCATTTGGTTCAACATGTGGTAACGTGAAACTACACTGTTAGCCATTGGTGTTTATTTTGTGGTAAATTGTACAGTTATTTCACGGTACATTTCTACAGTAATGGGATACTCTATTAGTGTTTTGTAGTTTATTTACTGTAAATAGCAATGCACTTGGGTACTTTGTGTCCTGTCAAGAATACATTTCTGCACGTTGCTAAAAGTTACCTGGAATCAAGTCAATAATGGTTATCTGTCACCAACTAAAACGTAGCAGTGCTCAGGGACACTTTGACGTTAAGACCTAGATTCAACACGCGATAGCTGACACCCGCAAAGCTGGTGTTTTGACTGTGTCAGAAGAGTTCATGTGGCCATCATCATGAAGCCACGCCAGTTCTACTCAGAACGAGAACGTGTAGGCTATATTGAAATAATGACAGTCAAATTGAAAATCATTCCACAAAATAATGAGGATTTCTATCAGCCTAATCTATCTCGTGTTCCAACTTGTAAACAAGGCTACATGGTATCTGTCTTAATGCAATGCTTTGCAGGCAATGGCAATTTCCGCTTCAGGTATAAGGCCGAAAGAAGTTTGTGGATTTGACAGCTCTAATGCAGTTCCACATCTTACACCGCTAAAATAATCGCTTTGCAGGTGTCCACTAGCATGGAGCTGATAGACTCTAGCACAAAGTGGGATTAAACGCTTTCAGGGATTTGAACTTGCAACCTTTCAGTCTGGACTGTATTAATGTCTCAGCGGTGCCACAAAATGGTTATTTGTTTCCAAGAAGAAAAAAAAAAGAATGACACACACATTGTAAATGAGAGTATGGTAACAGTACAGGGTTGTTCCCTGGTCAAAGGTACACACGAGGTACACATAGGAACTCACATAGTACTGGTCGGGAACCTTTTAGGGTACATGTGCGCATAATCTAGTATAATGGTACATTGTTCTACCCAATATATTAAATATGAAGCTGCATTTGTAACCATGTAGGAGGTGGGAATTTACCAGTTGTGAAATCGTAAATACCAGTTGGATGCGTTAACATTTGAATTATAACAATAACATTATGACTAGCAATAAATGAAATATTGTATGGTTCTTTGGTATCACATTGATATATAATCTCAGCAAAAAAAGAAACATCCTCTCACTGTCAACTGCGTTTATTTTCAGCAAACTTAACATGTATAAATATTTGTATGAACATAACAAGATTCAACAACTGACACATAAACTGAACAAGTTCCACAGACATGTGACTAACAGAAATGGAATAATGTGTCCCTGAACAAAGGGAGGGGGGGTCAAAATCAAAAGTAACAGTCAGTATCTGGTGTGGCCACCAGCTGCATTAAGTACCGCAGTGCATCTCCTCCTCATGGACTGCACCAGATTTGCCAGTTCTTGCTGTGAGATTTTACCCCACTCTTCCACCAAGGCACCTGCAAGTTCCCGGACATTTCTGGGGGGAATGGCCCTGGCCCTAGCCCTCACCCTCCGATCCAACAGGTCCCAGACATGCTCAATGGGATTGAGATCCGGGCCCTTTGCTGACGTTAATTGCCTACCGTCTGTAAGCTGTTAGTGTCTTAACGACCGTTCCACAGGTGCATGTTCATTAATTATTTATGGTTCATTGAACAAGCATGGGAAACAGTGTTTAAACCCTTTACAATGAAGATCTGTGAAGTTATTTGGATATTTACGAATTATCTTTGAAAGAAAGGGTCCTGAAAAATGGACGATTCTTTTTTTTGCTGAGTTTATGTCTCTCTTTAACAATGCTGAGTAACTGGCGGACTACAAGCTTCTTCTTCGATAAGGTTTAACGGCGGTTGACATCCAAGAAATGTTGCATTACCGCCACCTACTAGACTGAAGTGTAACGCCCTTATAGTTTGCTTTAAAATATATACAGGTAGGGAAAAAAGTATTTGATCCCCTGCTGATTTTGTTTGCCCACTGACAAAGAAATGATCAGTCTATAATTTTAATGGTAGGTTTATTTGAACAGTGAGAGACAGAATAACAACAAAAAAATCCAGAAAAACGCATGTGAAAAATGTTATAAATGGAATTGCATTTTAATGAGGGAAATAAGTATTTGACCCCTCTGCAAAACATGACTTAGTACTTGGTAGCAAAACCCTTGTTGGCAATCCCAGAGGTCAGACGTTTCTTGCAGTTAGCCACCAGGTTAGCACACATCTCAGGAGGGATTTTGTCCCACTCCTCTTTGCAGATCTTCTCCAAGTCATTAAGGTTTCGAGGCTGACGTTTGGCAACTCGAACCTTCAGCTCCCTCCACAGATTTTCTATGGGATTAAGGTCTGGAGACTGGCTAGGCCACTCCAGGACCTTTATGTGTTTCTTCTTGAGCCACTCCTTTGTTGCCTTGGCCGTGTGTTTTGGGTCATTGTCATGCTGGAATACCCATCCACGACCCATTTTCAATGCCCTGGCTGAGGGAAGGAGGTTCTCACCCAAGATTTGACGGTACATGGCCCCGTCCATCGTCCCTTTGATGCGGTGAAGTTGTCCTGTCCCCTTAGCAGAAAAACACCCCCAAAGCATAATGTTTCCACCTCCATGTTTGACGGTGGGCATGGTGTTCTTGGGGTCATAGACAGCATTCCTCCTCCTCCAAACACGGCGAGTTGAGTTGATGCCAAAGAGCTCCATTTTGGTCTCATCTGACCACAACACTTTCACCCAGATGTCCTCTGAATCATTCAGATGTTCATTGGCAAACTTCAGACGGNTTCCAGCCTTGTGTAGGTCTACAATCTTGTCCCTGACATCCTTGGAGAGCTCTTTGGTCTTGGCCATGGTGGAGAGTTTGGAATCTGATTGATTGATTGCTTCTGTGGACAGGTGTCTTTTATACAGGTAACAAACTGAGATTAGGAGCACTCCCTTTAAGAGTGTGCTCCTAATCTCAGCTCGTTACCTGTATAAAAGACACCTGGGAGCCAGAAATCTTTCTGATTGAGAGGGGGTCAAATACTTATTTCCCTCATTAAAATGCAAATCAATTTATAACATTTTTCACATGCGTTTTTCTGGATTTTTTTGTTGTTATTCTGTCTCTCACTGTTCAAATAAATCTACCATTAAAATTATAGACTGATCATTTCTTTGTCAGTGGGCAAACGTACAAAATCAGCAGGGGATCAAATGCTTTTTTCCCTCACTGTACACACAATATCCCATAATGACAAAGCAAAAACAGGTTTTTAGAAAATTAGAAAATGTGTTAAAAATAAAAATCTGAAATGACAAATTTACATAAATATTCAGACCCCTTACTCAGTACTTTGTTGAAGCACTTTTGACAGCGATTACAGCCTTGATTTTCTGGGGGTATGACGCTACAAGCTTGGCACGCCTGTATTTGTGGAGTTTCTCCCATTCTTCTCTGCAGATCCTCTCAAGCTCTGTCAGGTTGGATGGGGAGAGTCGCTACAGAGCAATTTTCAGGTCTCTCCAGAGATGTTCGATCGGGTTCAAGTCCTTGCTCTTGCTGGGCTACTCAAGGACATTCAGAGACTTGTCCCGAAGCCAATCCTGCATTGTGTTGGCTATGTGCTTATGGTCATTGTCCTGTTGGAAGGTGAACCTTCTCCCCAGTCTGAGGTCCTGAGTGCTCTGGAGAAGGTTTTCATAAATGATTCGCTCAGTTTATCTGTCCCTCGATCCTGAATAGTTTCCCAGTCCCTGCCTCTGAAAAACATCCCAACAGCATGATGCTGCCACCACCATGCTTCACCGTAGGGATGGTGACAGGTTTTCTCCAGACGTGACACCTGGCGTTCAGGCCAAAGAGCTCAATCTTGGTTTCATCAGACCAGAGAATCTTGTTTCTCATGTTCTGAGAGTCCTTTAGGTGTTTTTGGCAAACTCCAAGCGGGCTGTCATGTGCCTTTTACTGAGGAGTGGCTTCTGTCTGGCCACTCTACCATAAGGCCTGATTGGTGGAATGCTGCACAGATGGTTGTCCTTCTGGAAGGTTCTCACATCTCCACAGAGGAATTCTGGAGCTCTTTCAGCGTGACCATCGGGTTCTTGGTCACCTCCCTGACCAAGGCCCTTCTCCGACGATTGCTCAGTTTGGCCAGGGCGGCCAGCTCTAGGAAGAATCTTGGTGGTTCCAAACTTCTTCCATTTAAGAATGATGAAGCCACTGTGTTATTGGTGATCTTCAATGCTGCAGATATTTTTTGGTACCATTCCCCAGATCTGTGCATCGACACAATCCTGTCTCGGAGCTCTACGGACAATTCCTTCAACCTCATGGCTTGGTTTTTGCTCTGACATGCACTGTCAACTGTGCAACTTATATAGATAGGTGTGTGCCTTTCCACACCATGTCCAATCAATTTCCACACTATTTCCAATCAATTGAATTTACCTCAGATGGACTCCAATCAAAATCTCAGGGATGATCAATGGAAACAGGATGCACCTGAGCTCAATTTCGAGTCTCAAAGCAAAGGGTCTGAATACTTCTGTAAAGAAACTATTTCTGTTTTTATTTTTAATAAAATTGCAAACATTTCTAAACACCTATTTTTGCTTCGTCGTATTGTGTGTAGATTGAGGTATTATTATTCTTTAATCCATTTTAGAATAAGGCTGTAACTTAACAAAATGTGGAAAAGGGGAAGGGGTCTGAATACTTTCCGAATGCTCGGTATATACTGCGCCACCTGAGGAGGTTTCAGACACTGTGGTTATGGGTTATATATATATATACTGTATATATTTACAAACAAATATCTGGGGGATTGGAAATAATGTAGACAATTACATTGATGGAAGCTACAATCTATCTGCAATATTAAAGCTGATCTACCCCCTAAAATAATAAATAAATAAAGCAACAGTACACTTAGTATTGCAGTGAGGTCATCATCACTACTAATTGTATTACATCAATATCCACAAAGTAGGAAATTCCCTTTCTGTGTGTGTGTGTGTGTTAGTGCGGTCACCTGTGTGTACTCTTTGACTGAGGCCTCCTTCCCCACTAGGCAACAGACACACGCTTGACCGCACTAACACACACACACACACGCACACACACACACACACACACACACACACACACACACACACACACACACACACACACACACACACACACACACACACACACACACACACACACACACACACACACACACACACACACACACACACACACACACGTGACCCCACTAACATAGACACACGCACACACACGCACACACACAAGCCGTATTTCTTAACACTTTGGAACAATGCAGGATTGACACAGCAGGGCTTTACTGTGGCCTGGTGTGTACCTTTGAATTCCGTTCACAGGAGGTGGCGTAACGACGCCGTAACTAAGGGGGACACATGACGATGTTGTTGATCAGTGTGTGTGTGTGTGTTTGTTTGTGTGTATTGTGTGATACACAGATGCAGCGGTTACATGCGTTACATAATTATACTGAGTAGAATTAACATTTCTATCCCGTAAGAACAATTCATACATTAACCCATTTATTCATCACTGGATAATTTAGGGCTGGATTCAATCCGCTATCGCGGAAGATCTGCAGGAAAATGTAAAGGCAATTTCCGATTGAGCCGACACATGCAGCGCTTAACGTGAATGTAGTCTCCGCGAACGCGGGAACAGCGCCTTTACATTTAAATCGAGCTACAACGCAGATCTTCTGAGATACTTACGCGATATGGATTGAATCCAGACGTTATTCTAATGATGGATTCAGGCTTGGCTGAAAGTACCCAGTTTGTCAAGAAATAGCATTTTGTTCCCAGGCAAAGAGCAATGTCACTTTTAGGACCCCCATCCCCTGTCCAGAAGAGATGTGAGGCTTCTCAATTGAAGGAGTAGCAGTCAGAAACGTAAAGAAAAACAAATCTAGATGTGAATTCTGTCTTTGTCTGTTTGTACTTGTGTTGTGTATCACATGCTCATATAGAGTCTTAATATATGAAGCAGAGAAAGCTGAGAAACATCCATTTATTCCCCAGCTATGAATTAGTTAGACTCTTTTTGAGAGCTCAGTGCCATCCTCCCTGTCCCAGAAATTGATTTGATACCCAAGGAGAGGAGAGAAGGGAGGAGAGGCGAAGAGAGGAGAGGAGATGTGAGGTGAGGAGAAGTGAGGAGAAGAGAGGCAAGGAGAAGAGAGGAGTGGCAAGGAGAAGACAAGAAAGGAGAAAAGAGGAGAGGACAAGATAGGAGAGGACAAGATAGGAGAGGACAAGAGAGGAGAGGACAAGAGAGGAGAAAAGAGGAGAGGACAAGAGAGGAGAGGAGAGGACAAGAGAGGAGAGGAGAGGACAAGAGAGGAGAGGACAAGAGAGGAGAGGACAAGAGAGGAGAGGACAAGACAAGGGAGGAGAGGACAAGAGAAGAGAGGAGAGGACAAGACAAGAGAGGATAGGACAAGACAGGAGAGGAGAGGACAAGAGAGGAGAGGACAAGACAAGAGAGGAGAGGACAAGAGAGGAGAGGACAAGAGAGGAGAGGACAAGAGAGGAGATGAGAGGAGAAGACAAGAGAGGAGATGAGAGGAGAGGAGATGAGAGAAGAAGAGAAGAGAGGAGAAGAGAGAAGAAGAGAAGAGAGGAGAAGAGAGAAGAGAAGAGAGGAGAAGAGAGAAGAGAGAAGAGAGAAGAGAGAAGAAGAGAGAAGAGAGAAGAAGAGAGAAGAGAGAAGAAGAGAGAAGAGAGAAGAAGAGAAGAGAGAAGAGAGAAGAGAGAAGTAGAGAAGAGAGAAGAGAGAAGAGAGAAGAAGAGAAGAGGAGAAGAGAGAAGAGAGAAGAGAGAAGAAGAGAAGAGGAGATGAGAGGAGAGGAGATGAGAGAAGAAGAGAAGAGAGGAGAAGAGAGAAGAGAGAAGAGAGAAGAGAGGAGAAGTGACAGAAATTGTGTTTAGGTTAAGGACTCCAAAATGAGTGTGCAAGCAATGGAAGGAGGAAAGGAAAGGGAGGAAAGAGAGGAGGACAAAAATACAAATCACACTGCCAGGGACTCAGAGCCCACTGTATCAGACTCCATTCACTATGCATGGTAATGTGACACATCATCCCCACTGAGAGCAATGGATGGCCCTCACTCCAAAACCCATTCCATCCACAACCACTAGCTGTCCAATGCTGAGTGTAATTGAATTTCTCAACGTCGATCTGGCTATGAAAGCACATGCTTTATATCATGTGTAAGTGTACTGTCTGTCAGTGTGTCTGTAGCAGGAAAACACACACTCATACACACATACATACACACACACACACAAACTTGGTCCATAGCGTGTTATTTGAGGCCTACACTGTAAATTTACAGCAAAACTTTTCACAGTTAGCTACTGTAACTCTATACAGTACTGTGTTATCTGTTTTGCAGTATATTTACAGCAGCATACTGTGAATTATTTTGCATTGTGAGAAAATGTTGTGAGCTGTCTCATTAACATATATTTTTTTAAGTATCTTGTAACAAATACAGGATGTGTTGAAGACCAACGCATCCTTAACTACAGCAACATCCCTAGTAACGGTTACAGAAACATTTTACTTGCCATGACTTGGCCTTGTTTGGGGGCGTAGCTCATTAGAATAATACCCACAGTGCTTTTCAAGTGTTCATTTTTACATTTACATTTTGGTCGTTTAGCAGACACTCTTATCCAGAGCGACTTACAGTCAATGTATTAAACTAAGGTAAACAAGCATATACCACAGCCATAGCAAGTAAAAAGATTGTTACCGTTACTGAGAATATTGAAGTTAAGAGGGCTATATTATATTAGACAGTACAGAACACCTGTATTCTACCTCAACTTTTACAAAATAGACTACATGAATTAGTAGTTCAGGCCAGTGAAATACAAATTACAAAGTAGGTATTGAAAGTACTGAAATACCTACATCAAATACAATTAACATAAATACTGCCCATCATTGGCACTAGCTGCCTGCACTGTAAATATGCAACAGTTTAGTAACCACTGTGCTTCCAGTAATGCACTGTAAATTCTTGAAATACAGCATGTTACTGTAGTCAGGTGTTCCAGTAAGTGGAACTGGCTTTGAGGTCCAGCGTTGTGTCTGAAGGCTCTAGGCTATATGGCTCTGGTCAAGAGTATTGCACTACACAAGGAATAGGGTGTCAGAGGTATCCCATTTTGTGTCTGTGCCACGTTGATGCCATTTAGCTTAATATGACTGAATGGCTGGCTGACTGGCTGGCTGACTGGCTGACTGAATGGCTGACTCACGATAGCCTGCTGAACCTAATCCCTGAAATGAAATATACAGTTAATAGACAGTTAATAGACAGTTAATAGACAGTTAATAGACAGTTAATAGATAGTTAATAGACAGTTAATAGATAGTTAATAGATAGTTAATAGACAGTTAATAGACAGTTAATAGATAGTTAATAGATAGTTAATAGACAGTTAATAGATAGTTAATAGATAGTTAATAGATAGTTAATATACAGTTAATAGATAGTTAATAGACAGTTAATAGACAGTTAATAGATAGTTAATGGACAGTTAATGGACAGTTAATGGACAGTTAATAGAAGGTTAATAGACAGTTAATGGACAGTTAATGGACAGTTAATGGACAGTTAATGGACCCACCTCCACAGTCATTTTCATTGGAGCTAGTCTGTCAACGCTGTTAAGACATTCAGACATGGACCTTGCTTATATCAGGCATTATCTGAGGCTCAGTACCAAAGACTTGACCTTTATTTAACTAGGCAAGTCAGTTAAGAACAATTTCTTATTTACAATGACAGCCTACCGGGGAACAGTGGGTTAACTGCCTTGTTCAGGAGCAGAACGACAGATTTTTACCTTGTCAGCTCAGGGATTCGAGCCAACCTTTCAGTTACTGGCCCAACGCTCTAACCACTAGGCTACCTGTCACCCAGACTTTAAATACATGGTTATGATAACTAGGAGGTTGTACTGTCCAAATCCATGAACACATCTGGTTCCCAGTCCCAGTCCCAGCTCCCATGCTTGTACTGCATAGCAACATTTTATTGTTAGCTTATTTAGCCTGAAAGCTATTTCCAACTCTTTTCCCTGAGCCCACTGCTCAAACCTCTTCTAAGCATGCATGTATTCAGTAGAGTCGAGATGTGCAGGTATTAACCGTGCTGTGTGTGCAGTCGAGCTGGGAAGGTATTAACAGGTATTAACATATTTAATGACATTCCTACTTCTTAGCAGGGAAGTGTGACCCC